>CM076577.1:646159806-646759806 GCA_034641835.2 Pinus albicaulis | reverse complement strand
GGGAGTTATTTCTTGAAACAATAGTTATGTTCCCTTTAACCTCTGTCTCAAATGGGTCTTCCTTGGAACTGACATGCATGAAACTATTAATAGTGAATTATCAGTTATCTAATTGATCACGCTTTGTGAATTAAATCTAATTAAATTTAGTGGTCGACCTCTCTCTAGCTCATCAATTAGTTAGAACTATTTAAACTGATTTTAACTCATTTAATTGAGTTAACTAATTCACACTTGCACCACACTAATGCATCAACTGTAATTGGACTCCAAAAATATTAGATTAATACCTCTACATGCCTCATCTTAGAACCTCAACTCAAATCTGTTGAGCTAACTCAGTCATCATGACTTAGTTAACTAACACAAGTTGTTATGAGATGAAATTATAATTTATTGTCCAATTTATTTAAGGGAAAAATAAATTAGACGCCCCACATTCCTCACTCTCCCAGTGCATCAAAATTCCTCACCATTGTGGGTGCATTTTTTTTTTGTCCTTTCCGATTTCCAATTTCAATGTTTCTTGTTTCAAATTTCAACATTTCATAATTTGATGTGGCCTTCACACAAATACACCATTGAAATCACATGCCTAGATTCTCATAAGAAACCTCTCTTATGCTCGATTTGCCATAAGAGAACAAAAAATATGCCATACTACTTCCTAGCTCGAACCGACCATTAAGGTATGCAACATTCTTGTGAACCCTCACATGATGATCTTTCTCTTGGAGGATGATCATGGCCTCCCTTTAGCAACCCTTACTCGACCTACTTTAGGACTACATCTCTCTTTGCCCCCTTGATCAAAGGAGCTCCTTCTCACTTGATGCTATTTCCTTCATCCTAAATCCTCCTTAAATAGTTTTTCCTAGACCTCTTAGGAACCCTCTAGAACTTACTGGTTTTATCCACTTAGACCTGAGGAAATATTAATTTTCCTTTTCAATTTTCTGTTAGATTTTAAACCCCATCTTGGGTACAAAATCCCTTTGCTTGGCTTATTTTCCCACAAATCCTTCTGTGACCAAACTCACACAAACCCATCTCACTAGGCTTGTGGAGTACCTCACAATCTACACAATTCAACATCATCTAGTTGTAGTAACCATAACTTGGTCAAGCTCTTATAGGCAAGCAAGGGCTTGGTTGGGTTCCCAAGTTGAAAATTAAGTAAGGGTAGTTGTGAGGGCATGATAGCTAGGGAGGGTCATGGCATGCACATTGGGAATGAAAAGGCATGCTAACACGTGTTGGACAATGTCATACATGCTGAAGAGTTTTAGGGAGTGTCGAGGCATATCAAGGGATAACTAGGTCAAAATGCATGGAAAGGAATGAATAAGAGTGTGTGCCAGGGAGCGTGAGAGAATTCAAGTGTGCTAAGGATGAACTATGTTAGGAGAAGTTCAAAATAGGATTTATAGGAGGCAAGCCTACGGTTGTTATACGGGGCTCGACATAGCAGTTGTATACAAAGGGAGATCACTTTGTGCTAGGCATAACATTTTTTTTCCTTTAGTTGTTTTTTTATATGAGATGTGGCACACTTTGGCTACATGCTCATGTTTTAAAATATTCTAGATAATTTCATATTGTACATTTTTGTGTATAAGTTTTGGGGCACTCGACTTGTGTTGACTTATATCTTGTGTGCCTTATGCATCTTGTGGTTCTTGCAAACTCTCATTTAATTCTCTACTATTTATAAGAACTGAACATACATGTAAAATATTTCCTATGTAAGCTATGTTGCTTAGTTGTTTTATGACCATCGTTAGATCAAGTGATCCTTGTCTTGGTAACTAGTCAAGTGGGACAAGTTGATCTTGGACATGAGTGGCATAATATGAGTTATAGGCAGTTCTTAGGTGAACAAGGCACAATCTACTTGTAGTTAGTGAAATTGGTCAAGTTGTTGCAATTGAAGCAAGCCAATATTGTCACATGAACTACAGTAGCCAAGGAATTGTTTGGGTTCCCAAGTGGTGAAAAAATTTAAACGCAAGTTGTGAGGACATGAGTGCCAAGGCGTGCTATGGAATGTTAAGATGTGTTAGATAGTGCGAAGGAATGTCAAACATGATAAGATGTGTCAAGTGATAAGGCATGCCAAGATGTGGAAGGGTGTGTCAATGCATGCTAGGGACATTCAAGGCAACAAAAGGGAGAAACAAGTTAAACTACAAGGAAATGAACACATAAGAGGGTTAATGAGTTATCAATTTACCTTTTCCAAGAGGGGCATGCTAGGCACACCAACAATAGGTGCTAATAGGTGCCAGCTGCAAAGTCTTAGTGCATTATAAGTGCCAAGTATTTCTTTGTTGCTTCTCATCTAATTTCCAATAGTTGATCTCAAATAAATTTAATATTAAACCATGCCAAATTATATGAAGGCATGTCAACTTATTCCATACATGCTAAGACTTTCCAAGCGCCAACACGTGCCAAGTGCCAATATGTGTCACAGAGTGTTATGCATGCCATGAAGTGGAAGGGCATGTTGAAGAGTGCTAATGCATGTTGAGGAGTGTTAAGGAGTACTAGGAAAAAACATTAAGGGATCACTAGCTCAAAATTCATGGCAATTAATGCCAGGGACTAGTGTTAATGAGTGCTAGTTGTCATGCCAAGGAGGGAGTGACAAGGTATGATAAGTATTGGTAAGGCATGATATGGAATATCAAGGCATGTCAAGAATTCTCAAAGTGTGCCAGGGAGTACTAGGGTGTGCTAATTATATGTGCCAAATAGTTCAAATACATTACAGGTGCTAAGGATGTGCAGGGTGCCAGGGTATGTCAATATGTGTCAAGAAGTTTTAAGGAAACAAAACGAAGAACCAATAAGACGATTAACAAGTCTAGACTTTATATTTTTCAAAAGGGGCATGCTAACCACACTAATAATAGGTCCCAATAAATTCCAAGTGGCAGTGTGTGCCAAGTGCTAATGTATGTCAATGCATTCAACCAAGGCATTCCAGGGGATGTTAGGGACTACATGCATGCCAACATGTCCTAGGATAGTTCTATTTTGTGTGAGCGCATGCCACCATGTGCTTGGGCTCAATGTCATGGCAAGATGTTATAGGTACAAAGATGTTCCAAGACATGCGAAGTTCTAAGAAATGTTTGTGTGTGCCAAAGCACGAATTTAAGGTGTGCCCGGGTTTTTGAGGAGTGTTAGGTCTTTCTCATTAATATAATTGATAGAGCTTGATGATGTATTAAATAATATGTTTCCTACACACACTAGTGGGACTTTATCTAAAGGGAATTTTCTAGATAATAAACTTAATAGATATTAATCATGTGTTGACTCATAGGAAAACTCTATTCGACTAGTCATTACTTGAGGGAAATGATAAACACTAATTACTTCTTAAAAAAATTGACTGACTCTAACCATTATGGCCTTGGAAATATTATAAAAAATAATCCGCAATAATGGTATTAAATCGTTATATTTTGAAAAAAAAATATACTAACAAGAACATAATGTCATAAAAAACTCATTGGAATGATCAATGGTGACAAAAAAATTTTGACCTTCACTAAAAGTAACAAAAATAGCATTGATGAGGGTCATTAAAATTTCGTCACTAGACGTGTCACTAAAGATAGAATTAGTGATGGGCCTTTAATGACCCTCACCAAAAGTGTCATTGAAAATGGCTTTGGCTATGGACCTTAAAGGACCATCACTATATACACTTACAACGATGCCTTTTTAGGACCATCACCATATGTGGCATTGGTGACGGACCTTAAAGGTCCGTCACAAGCATGAACCTCACCAATGTCCTTTTTTCTTGTAGTGAAACAATTAATTTCTTGATCAGTATTATTTAGTTTCACAATTACAGTTATGAAATTCCATTGAAATACATGATCAGATGACACATGAAATTTCTTCACCACTGAGTTTTGAATCATTTCAATTTTTAAAAGAAAATCTTTACAATATCTCCAAAGCAAAGGATGAGTAGTCTACAGAAATCTATGAAGTCTCATTGAAACCCATATCTAATAGGTTGCAGCAATCCTCCCAAGTTTTTCATGATCCAATAGCTATTGTGTTGGATAATAAATGCAGTCAAAATATTTCTACTTTAAATTATTATGAGCTTCAAAATCAAGATGATAAAAGTTTCCTCAAACAGACATTTCCATTATTAGAAATATCATCACAAATTTTATCTGAAAGTTCGCAGGGAAATAAAGATGAAGTTAACATTTCAGTTTCATGGTATTGAGGCCATCAGAAACGCATGTACAGTTGCTTAGAATAGTTTATGAGTTGTACATACACTTTGGAAGATCCTTTTGTATAGTTTACAGAGCCAACAAAGGAAATTGAGTATTTCCTCAACTTTACATATGTTGACAAGTTTCTAATGGTTTTCAGAATTACAGTTTTGATAATCAACAAGCACATGCAACAAAATACCTCAGTGTATATAATGCTTGAATGGTTGCATTGGCTCTTTCATTTACCTAACCACCAGTTGGACAGATTTTTAGAGTAAGTAGGTATAATTTTAGTTTATTTCAATTTTAGTTTTCAAGCAAGTATTGAAATAAGTCATTAATATTCATAACTAAGAAGAAGGCTCTAAGGTCTTGATGATTTAGTAATCTAGTTTGAAGGTTGCAACACCTTTTAGTTTTAGACCAGATTTTATTTTGCAGAAAAGGTTCAATTTCAGTTCAATATTTTCAAACACAGAGATTATACAACAAAGCATATGCATGCCTGGGATCGGCCCAATGGATCAGGCTACTAGTCGACGGTGTTCTTGACATCTCACAAGGATATTCTATCCCCATGTGAAGCCACCCTTAGGGTCCTATAATAATAGGATTCATAATTTTGAATTTGCTATGTTAAAATATTGTAATATTATACATACCTTTGCTTTCTACAAATGTTTTCCCATATTTAAAAAATGAAAAGAGGGTAAGTTGTAAAAGAACAATCAAAGATAAAAAAATGAATATTAAATAATAACCCCACTAAAATGGATCATGAAAGTGTTGCACGTTCAAATGCCACTACTATTAGTTTACTTTTGTAAATAATATTGTGTGTAGCTTGTCCTAAATGCCACAATCCATGAGGGTCAAATAGCTCAATCTTGACATTTCATGCTTTAAAATTCATGTTGATAGATAGAGAATAAAGATATAGCCAAATAGTTTAACCTTGGTAGATCAGTAGTTAGGTAGGGAATAAATAAGGAGCTCAATAGTTTAATATGAGCCCTTGGAAGAAATCAGGATATAATTAGTTAGTTTTCTTATTGAAAGAAAAATGAATAAGGGTTTGCAAGCTCAAATGCACCCATGTAAAAGAAGAAACAATGTTAGGGTAGTTGATGGGTAGGTAGAAACAATTTTCACAAGGCATGGAAAGCATTAAGTTGGTAATTTCATATTACTAATATCCCTCAGAAATCCCCTTCCTTTGCTAAAACCCCTAATGCCACTTGCAAAAAAGGAATTTTCCCTTGTAAAATTACCCCTTCCCCCTTCATATAAATTTTTCCCATCATTTTACTCATTTCCTTTCTTAAAATCCGATTTCCCTAGCTAAAGGTCCATTTTTCCTTTAGAAAATAATTTCCCTTTACTAGTTACTCTTTTTCCATAAATTCTCCATAGAAACCCCCATATCCTAAGTCTAAATATTAAAAATAATGTATCACGCCCCATGGTAAATCCTTCCACGAAAACATTTTAATACTTATTCTAATGTTTATTAATTTCCCATAACACTTTTTAACACTAAAAATCGTAATATATTCATTTATCACTTGTATATTTTTCCCACATTAACATTCATTATTTAACTCCACATATTGTATATCCTACCTTTTTATAATAATTTCCCACTATTATAAACTCCCGACCCACTAATTATTTAACATTAAATACACCATGCATATAATTCCTGGGCCTCACCTCCTATACCCACCTATCAGTTTTCAAACACCCGACAACCATCGGATCTTTGTTCCTCAGATCTAACGACCAATGAACCTTTTTGCACCTACAATAGCCTGATCTATAACATTCCAAAATATTTTATACACAAAGATTTACTAAAAAACAATACACAGTAAATTGGTCAAAATAGAGATAAAAACAATATTCACCAGCAACTATTATTTACTAAAGGAAAAAGTTAATACAGGTTAAAGGTGAAGATAGATTAGTCATGTTTAAAGGTAAATAGAGTTTAAAGAGCAATCCAGAGTTAAAAAACTATTATCAGATAACAAGATAGAGTTAAAAGATAAATCTTATGCAACCAGCATGAAGACAGGTGAAAAAACACAAATGGAAGAATAAACAGATGAGAACGAATTTTCAAAATATGAAAGAGGTTTTTGTTTCTAACATCCTCATATACAAAAAAATCTCTCACTTTTCTAGCAACCATTATGGTTTTGGAAATTTTAAACAATACTTGAAAGCACTTTTTACAGAAAATTCCTGTTTAGTCATCATTTTGCATAGAATATTGTGGCCAATCAGAAATGAATCTTGAAAGAATGGAGGAGGTTTATGTTCCTAAAATTCAAACCTAAAAAAAACCTATTTCACTTTATGCATAGGTATTATAGAATGAGAGATACATGCACATAATCATAGCCTATTTTTTGGACTATGCAAAGTTCTGTTTTACACATCTTTTTGCAGAGCCTATTGTGAACTAATGGAGCAGAAATTTAGGAAACAGAGAGATATTTTCTAGAAACATATTTATATACAATAACCTCTTTCAGTTTTTACACTTATATCTCAGATTTAGATATACAAAAGTATTTCGGGACCCTAGTTTTCAAAAATTCGGGAGGAAAAAGCTCAAATACAGTTCGTGACTTGGATGCCACCTCATCAAATAAGAGTTGCTATCAAATTCGAATTGCTCTTATTTGTCACCAGCAATTCACAAAGATAGTGCCAAGTAGATTAATTAGTTTTTTATGTCCTATGTTTGAGTTCTATTTATGTAACACCGTTGTAGATATTTGTAAGAAATCTTGATATTTTTTCAAGATATTTTAGTTTAGAATTTGTATAAATACTTCATCGTTTGAGGTAATAGATGTTGGATTTTGAAACGAGGAACCTCACCATTCAGGGTGATTCAGTCCACTAAGTTGAAGTGACTATTTGCATTAATAAAAGAGCAGTTGTTTCAGGATTCATGTGCCATATCTACTGGTGAAGTTTTCCTCATTGTATATGTGCTTTCCTTTGTTTCCATTTTATTGTTTTCTTAATTCTGAATTGTCTAACAGGAGTATTACTACAGAATCTGTTGAGATCATACACTCTACCTTGAACTGTTATTAATCTACATGTTTTCTTCTGATATCCAAATTAAGGAATTCTTCATTACTCCCTAGTTTCGATTGAGCCTCTATTCTTATATCCAGATTAGGGAATTCTTAAATGCTCCCTAGTTTCGATTAAGTCTTCCTTCTTCTTTTATTACATTTCATACAAATCTAAAGGATCCAGTAGTAATGTCTACCTTGCCCTTTTTCCAGGGAAAATTTTAGGGGAAAATTTTAGCCCAAAGGTGAAATTTAAGGGGTTTTAGATTTTAGAGGGGTGGATTTTTTTATATAAAACCTATTTTGTATAGTTTTATATAATTATCCCCAAAATTGTTTTAAAAATAATTAATTATTATGCTTTAGCCCAAAAAAATAAGGGCGCATAAAACATGAAAAGCTAGATTTGCCTCCACATTTACTAGTCTAGAAAGTTTTGGGTTGTATTCACCTTGGATTTACTAGGTTGGAGGGTTTTGGAATGGCATTTGCCCCAATATCCAGTATGGATGGAGGTAAATATTGCCCCCAATATCTAGTATGGCAGGGTAAAGCTTGTCTGTGTTGGTTGGGCTACACATGTCAACATAATGGTGGCAGAGGGCCTGCACAAACTGCAAATATCCGAGCAATGGGTTTCAACTACGTTCGCTTGACTTGGTCCCTCTTCATGTTCACAGATTCTTTCCTTGGTGCCATGACAATTCAGAAATTCTTGAGAAAACTGAATCTCTCGGATGCCTAGGCAGGGGTTGCTACAAATAACCTGGATCTTCTTTATTTGCCTATCATTGAAGTATATAAAAGAGTAGTTTCGAGCTTAGGCGTCAGTGGGGTTATGGCTATCCTCGATAATCATATCAGCAAGCCAGGCTAGTGCTATAGCAATACAGATGTCAATGGGTTCTTTGGAGATAGGTATTTTGATCCAAATACCTGGCTTAAAGGCTAATTTCAGTAGCTTCAATGTTTAATGGAACTGATCATGTTTTGGGGATGATCCTGAGAAACGAATTGTGAGGATCAAAGAAAAACTAGAATTATTGGTAAAAATTCATGTAGAAATGAGCCGAGGTAGTATACAGAACAAACCCTAAAGTGCTCGTTATAGTATCAGGCTTAAGCATGAAAGTATAAGATCAGGCATCGACCAAGTAATGATCCCGTGTGCGGCACTACCTGCGTCCTGTGTGCGGCCGCTCAAGGTTGAGGGTTCGAGGATTCAAGTCGAACCTATCGATGTATTGGAGTTTGGTGCCTCCACCAGGACTATGCTCAATTTTGGGTCTAAAGCTAGAAATAAAATACAACTTGGAGGGGATATATATCTGAGCATTAAGAAATAGACAATGGAGTCTTCTAATGAGTGCTAAAGAGTGAGTGATATTTTTAATGGACACAAAATTTCAAACTTCTGAAGTATTTTTCTTGTTACTTTGCATTGGAGGCATAAGAGCAAGGGCATCAAAAATTTTGTTGCTTGCTCTTCTTGTTACGATTCATAAAAGCTTGTTTATGCTCATTATCATTAGGTCTCCTATAATTGAAATTGAGCTCTATGTTTTGAACCAACCTTGTCTTTCATGCTATATGATATAAGTTTAGAATGGCAACAATACTTCTGAAAGTATAAGACAAATGCATACGAATGGACAGTCCCTGACTAAGACATGTTTAGCTGCATTCTGTCACTAGTAATATCCTGTCTGCAATATAATTTGACATTGATGCTTTTATTAAGAATTTTTATATTTCAATACACTATACTTGGATTTGTAGGAAAACAAACTGATCATAAATATGGTTGAATTAACTCTTCCTTTTAGTATACTAACAGCCTCCAAATTACATTCCATTAGGCCAATATATGTCTCCACACAGTCCTGATGAGGGGCCATCTCTAACTGGTTGGATGGTGCAGTGGTGGGAAAGTTCACGTCAGCAGGTTGCACTGCATACCCTTTTTGAAAATTCTAATACAAATTTTGGTGGACAAGCACCAATGATGAAAATCTGGACCACCAAAGTAAATAAGAGCATATCTCCAATAAAAGACTTCAAAGGTTCTCGACCCCTTGCTACACCTGCAAATTTTTCAGCATCCCAAACATCAATAAATTCAAATGGTGGAAATACTGACAAATTAAACTCTTACCTAGCTAATCAACACAGTGACGTAAGGATGCTAGAAAAAATTGTCTTTTCAAGTCATGGAGGGGAGGTTGCTTTTTCTTTTCAGTACGACGATGTTCATTTATTCTCTGGTAGAAGATTTAATCTCATAGATTACTACTGTGCCACAGTTGGGGTTTCTATTTCCCTACCAGCTTTCTCTTCTACTAGTTGTTCCTAGCCTCTGTTTGGCATGATAACGGCAAGGATTGCACTGTACTGAAGATTCTACGTATTCTACCTCTTGCTATTCAAATTAGTCAAGGGAAAGGTAATGCAGCTACCTGGGTACGAGCTATATCAGAGAGGTATGATGTTGATTTTTCTTGTCATCTTGCTGCATCTCTGTATTTATATTGTGGTTTATTTCACTAGCCTATCGTTTGATTATTCTTATCCATTACCAGATTTTGGTGGGGCCTCTCAGTTGGAGTTGATTGGTGGGATGTTGTTTTTTGTGCACAAAGTGCAGCTGAAGATGACATAGGTAGAATTAATGTACATTATCAAAAGGAAACCAGTTATGTGTTGGTGAAACATAATTTATAGTTTTGTTAATATAACTTTGAAATTGTTTGTAATTGTTAAAAGTTTTGTATCTAGTGAACTGTTAGAAAGTTTAATCTCTACCTTGTAGATGGTTGCTTCCCAATATGGATGCAAAGATTTTGGAAATTAATGAGTTGGTTGGCATGTATTGAGTCTGTTGTCTTGTAGGTTCTAGTGTCTACCATATTCATCTGGTTTCACTAGATTATGTATGAAGTAACCAAACATTACAAATGCATCTAAATGGCAAGGACTGCCGGGATGGAGAAAAATCAGAGCGAACGAGAATCGCAGGTGGGGTGTTAAAGGTCCAGAGGACGCTGTTGAACTCCCACTTTTCCACTGCACGACACAAGAAGAATTATGAGAACGACAATGAGAATATATTTTTTTCCCTTTCCAAGTGGGGAGCCCTGGTTCTCTCCCCTGCGGATCCTATTCAAAAGGCACGTCTCTCCCACTACGCATATAAACAGTGGTGCAATGGAAAAATCCCCATCGGAACAACCAAGCCCCCTGAAAAGCCCTCATGCCTAGAAAAACTGGAGCTGGTATGTATATATGAAATTCTCTTCCATCTCATCTTGACATTTTTATAATTTCATTACTCTCAGAAGAGTATTTTACAGCCCTTCCAGTGGGAGATCCATCAGCTTTTAACGTGTATTTTACGGTGCATTTGAGTGCATCCATGAGAGGAGCTAATTTGGTTCAAACAGCCCAATCCTGCAAAAGAATGATTTTGTGCAGAAATATTGGTTTTGATTATAAGAACAAGGTTCAGACATATACTCATGTTCTTACCGTGGCTTGGGAGGTCCATACTCTAGACTCTTCACTAGCAGTAGCAGTAGCAATGACTGGTTTATAATTGAGAGAGCCATAATAGATTGCCTCTCCCTCCCTTTTAAGCTCTAGGGAAGGTGTTAAAAGAGAAAAATCATAGAGAACCTATATGAAGAGAGATTTCCTGTTAATGTTGTTCAATCTACCCTTTAAATTATTTTCTTCTTGTTCTGCTCGCAAGAGCTGATTGGGAGATATACAATCTGTATATGCTTACAATTTTTTCTTCCTTTTGGGAGTCTATGCTTAACTTTTCTTTTTTTGGGGAGTCTAAATTGGATGTAAAAATTATGGGTATTGATGATGAATGCATTTACCTCAAAGGTGATAGTAACTAGGACTAGTCTGAAGCAAAGCCAAACTTATATATTAGATTAGACATGAGCATAGGTGAGGTCCGAAGAGTTTTTCTTCAACAGTCTCACCTGACTTAGGAGAATATTGTGCAGAAGAATTTGGACCAAGTCGAGTATATATATATATATTACATTTGTGTCTCTTTAAGATGTATAAATATCCAGACCTATTAACCTCGTATAGCTTGTCACCCAATGAGTGCTAAAGAACGAGTGATCTTTTTAATGGACACAAAATTTCAAACTTCTGAAGTATTTTTCTTGTTACTTTGCATTGGAGGCGTAAGAGCAAGGGCATCAAAAATTTTGTTGCTTTCTCTTCTTGTTATGATTCATAAAAGCTTGCTTATGCTCATTATCATTAGGTCTCCTATAATTGAAATTGAGCTCTATGTTTTGAAGCAACCTTGTCTTTCATGTTATATGATGTAAGTTTAGAATGGCAACAATACTTCTGACAGTATAAGCATGACAATATAAGACAAATGCATCTGAATGGCTAATCCCTGACTAAGAGATGTTTAGTTGCATTCCGTCACTAGTAATATCCTATGTGCAATAGATTTTGACATTGATTCTTTTATTAAGCCTTTTTATATTTCAATCCACTAGACATGGATTTGTAGGAAAACAGATTGATCACAAATATGCTTTAATTAACTATTCTTTTTAGTATACTAACAGCCTCCAAATTACATTGCATCAGGCCAATATATGTCTCCACACAATCCTGATGAGGGGCCATCTCTAACTGGTTGGAGGGTGCACCGATGGGAAATTTCACGTCAGCAAGTTGCACTGCTTCCCCTTTTTAAAAATTCTAATACCAATTTTCATGGACAAACATCAATTACGACAATCTGGACCACCAAAGTAAATAAGAGCATATCTCCAGTAAAATACTTCAAATTTTCTCGACCCCTTTCTACACCTAGAAATTTGTCAGCGTCCCAAACATCAGTAGATTCAAATGGTGGAAATAGTGAAAAATTCAACTCTGACCTAGCTAATCAGCACAGTGACGTAAGGATGCTAGTAAAAAATTTCTTTCCAAGTCATAAAGGGGAGGTTGCTTTTGCTTTTCGGTATGGTGATGTTCATTTATTCTCTGGTAGTAGCTTTAATCTCATAGATTACTACTGTGCCACAGTTGGGGTTTATGTTGCCCTACCATCTTTCTCTTCTACTAGTTGTTTCTTGGCCTCTGTTTGGCATGATAATAGCAAGGATTGCACTGTACTAAAGATTCTATGTATTCTACCTCATGCTAGTCAAAGTAGTCAAGGGAAAGGTAATGTAGCTACCTGGGAACGAGCTATAGCAGACAGGTATGAAGTTGATTTTTCTTGTCATCTTGCTGCATCTCTGTATTTATATTGTGGTTTATTTCACTGGCCTATGGTTTGATTATTCTTATCCATTACCAGATTTTGGTGGGGCCTCTAAGTTGGAGTTGATTGGTAGGATGTTGTTGGTTGTGCACAAAGTGCAGCTGAAGATGACATAGGTATAATTAATGTACATTATCAAAAGGAAATCAGTTATGTGTTGGTGAAAGATAATTTATAGTTTTGTTAATAGAACTTTGAAATTGTTTCTAATTGTTAAAAATCTTATATCTAGTGAATGGTTAGAAAGTTTAATCTATACCTTGTAGATGGTTGCTTCCAAATCTGGATGCAAAGAATTTTGGAAAGTAATGAATTGGTTGGCATGTATTGAGTCTATTGTCTTGTAGGTTCTGGTGTCTACTATCTTCATTTGGTTTCACTAGATTATGTATGAAGTAACCAAACATTACAAATGCATCTGAATGGCAGGGAATGCCAGGATGGAGAAAATGCAGAGTGAACAAGAATCGCAGGTGGGGTGTTAAAGGTCCAGAGGAGGTTTCTGAACTCCCACTTTCAACTGCATGCCACAAGAAGAATATTGAGAATGAAAATGAGAATATATGTTCTTCCCTTGCTGAGTGGGGAGCCTTGGTTCTCTCCACTGCGGATCCTGTTCAAAAGGCCCGTCTCTCCCACTACGCATATAAACAATGGTGCAATGGAAAAACCACCATCGGAACAACCAAGCCCCCAAAAAATCCCTCACGCCCAGAAAAACCGGAGCTGGTATGTATATATACAATTCTCTTCCTTTTCATCTTCACATTTTTATAATTTCATTACTCTCATAAGAGTATTTTACGACCTTTCTAGTGGGAGATCCATCAGCTTTTAACGTGTATTTTACAGTGCATTTGAGTGCATTGAATATGGACACTAACTTACCCATTTAAAGTCGGGTCTGTATGCACTTTGAAGTTGTGAAGCTGAAGGATGCACATCTCGATTTCACACCTTGATGTGCATACAAGACTCCAATTTTGGTTTAAATGGGTATCAGATAGTAATATTCTTAGCATGGATAATTTTTAGTAGCACCAATAATCTTATTTTCATAATTCATGTCCATCCCAGTGAGTGGATAATTTATAACAACAGCAAGAATATTATATTTATAATTTTTATGTCTACACTGGTATCATCATCAAGAGCTTCAAGTAGCATTCCCCTAATGGTTGCACTATAAAGAAAAAAATCCCTTCTATTATGGTGCCAAGTCTTACTATTATCTACTCCATCAATAGAATTGCATCAGTGTCATTCCCTCAAAACTCATGTCATGTTGGAGGGGGCAGACCATAACCAGGAGAGAATCTCGGTGGGTATCTTAACATTCCATATACCTCATCATTGAAACATCACATAGTTATACAGTTACCAGAATCGCCTTAGGTAAACCCAACTCCTGAACTGAAATATTTTCAGAATTGGGAAATATTAGGTCCATATTAGATTCTTCGATTGTTTTTTTTCATTTTTTGGGTCATCTATTTCCTGCAATAGATTTTGTTTCTGGTAACAGAGTTAGCACAATGAAACATTTATTCTTAAAAAATGCATTTCAATTTTTGTTATGTTCACACTATCCTATTGTTTCATTGTAGTGAGTTTTCTTCACTCTATCCATTTTCTAAAATTTGAATATGAAGGCTATCTTAAATCTCCCCAACTACAAACACCTAATTATCTCACCTGCATCAGTTGCAAGTCCTATCTCTGCAATTATTGTGTGTTATTTAAATGTCTTATTGTTGCATTGTGGTGTTGTTTTTTACGAGTCTTATTACTGCGTCTTATAGCACAGAAGGGACGACATATATTTTCAATGTTGTAGTGTGAAACAATAGCCAGTCCACTTATCTTGTGTCAGCTTGTCCTAAAATATCTTAATATAAACTACATATTTTAATTTTCCTCAACAATATGGTTGTCCGCACTCCAAGATAATATGTCTCAAACAACTAGAATCATGAATTTTACTTGACATATGATTTCCTAATCAAATGAAGAATGAATATGCAAATAAAAATTCTCTTGTTTTCAGGTATGCTTCTAAATGGTTAGCGATAGCACCACAACGGGTTTCTTCACAATGGTAGGAACTCACAATGAGTCCTTTAAAGGAGTTGGGAGCTGCAACATCTGTAGAGGCATCAGACATGAAAACATCCCAAGAAAAAAAGTTCAACTATCTACATTGAGTCCTGGTATAAATCATCAAGGGTGTTCAATTGAAGTTGGATCTAAAGATTTGGTTAATTTGGAAGCATCACAGATTTGTGACAAATCAATTGAAAATGATGGTAAAATATTTCCTATTGTATCTCTTTAGAGACTCAAGATTACAAGACCCCACTAGGAGATCAGAGTTCTCTGGAGGACATGGAGCTAGAGACAAGAACTTTTATTGTGCCACTTCCAACCAACCAGCAGGTTGTATTCTCTTAATCTTGCATTGATTATGTCCAATGTACGCATGTACTACTTTTTTTTCCTTTCTATCTTAAATTTTACTTATTGGTAATGATATGCATGTAAGCAAAAATACTGCCATTTATTCTTGCTGATAGAAGCCAATATTCATCTATTTTTGGCATATAGAAGTCATCATCTTTATGTTCTTGAAAGATGGCTCACGAAATATCACACTTTATCCAAAGGGCCCTGTACTTGGTTTTTGTGTTGGACAAATAGTCTATCCTCAAACATGTGTTTAGAGTCTACACACAGCAGAATAATGGCTATGAGAGGGATTACAAATCAAGAAAGGCAAAACCCCTGCAAAGGTTTGAACAAGAAATCTTTTTTTCAGTAAAGATTCATCCATTTATGATAATTTTAGATGGTTCAGTTTTGAGTATACCAGCCTAGATCCATCTTAACTCTAGATCTATCAAGCGCCGAGAGGGATAAAATCTCTAGAGGTGCAAACCTCTTTTTTTGGGTTCAAAACATGAGGAAAGGTTTGCACCTCGAGAGATTTGATCTCTCTCGGCGCTTGATAGATCTAGACCTAAGATGGATCTAGGCTAGTTTCAGTCGTGTGCGGCCAAGGAAAATCTATCGAACATATGATTAATTTTATCAATAATATGCAAATACAGATAATATAAATATAATAATTTATATATGTTAAATATGCCTGATATTTATCTGGTCATTTTAATTTTACAATTTTCTTAGTTACCTCAGTTTTTTGAGATGATAAATATTGTTAATAACTTTAAGGACGAAATAAATTTTTTGAATGCAAAGTGACAATGTAATAGTGTTGAATGATAGAAAGTTAAAATAATAAGAATGTAGTCAATTACAAATAGTCTTCATTGTGACCAGTCTCAAATTATTTTCTTTTACTATTCTTATTGTCACCCTTGTTAGTTTTGTCATCTTTTCATATGGATTATATGAAAAGGACAATTGAAATAATAAACCATTTAAATATTTAGCTTGAACTATTGTACTAAACATCATATATTGTCTCTCTTTCTCTTTAATATTAATAGGTTGATTTAATATAACACAAATATTAATGTACATTGTTAATAATTTTGTGTTCTTACACTGAAATCAATGCACAATCTTAATCCAATCACTTTAAAATTAATGTACCATCAATGTACATCCAATTACATCAAATCAAAAATCAACGTCTACACTGAAATCAATGCACCTAATGCAAACAATCAAATAAGATTACAAAACAACATCTACACTGAGATCAATGCATCTAATGCAGGTAATCAAATAAGATTATAAATCAACATCTATATTGAAATCAATGGATCTAGTGCAAGTAATAAAATAATATTAGAAACCAACATCTACACTGATATCAATGCATCTAGTGCAAGCAATCAAATAGGATTATAAATCACCATCTACTTCCCTATCTCCCCTCTTGAACTACATCTCTCTTTCCCTCCATATCTCCACTCTCTCACATCCTCCCTCTTCCTTCTTCTCTCTCCATTTCTTTCCCACATATATATCTCCCTCTCTCTTCACCCTCCAACTATGTTACTATATCTCTCCCTCTCTCCTTCTCTCCATATCTCCTTCTTTATCTCTTTATCTCACCCAAAAACATATACACACTCTCTCCATATCTCCCTTGTCACTTCATCTCTCTCTCCACTTCTCACTCTCTATGTATTCCTTCTTCCCTCCCTCTCTCCCCCTCCAACTCCATCTCTCCATCCTTCCATCTCTTCTTCTATCTCCCTCCCTCTCTCCTCCTCTCTCTCATCCTTCCTCTCTCTCTTTGCCCTCCAATTTTCTCTCTTCCCCCATAACTCTCTTCCTCTCTCTCATGTCCTCTCTCTTGTCCTTCCTCTCCTACCTTCCTCTATCTTTTCCTCTCTCTCTCTCTCTTTGCAATCTAATTATCTCTCTCTCTCTCTCTCTCTCTCTCTCTCTCTCTCTCTCTCAACATATACACTAAAATCAATTCATATAGTGCAAGAAAAATAGGATTAGAAATCACCATCCACACTTAAATCAATGCATCAAGTGAAAAAAATCATCTTCCCTCTCTCCCCCCTCCAACTCCATCTCTCTTTCCCTCCATATCTCCTCCTCTACACTGAAATCCATGCATCTCGTGCAAGTAATAAAATAAGATTAGAAACCAACATCTACAGTGATATCAATGCATATAGTGCAAGAAATCAAATATGATTATAAATCACCATCTACTTCCCCATCTCCCCCCTTGAACTAAATCTCTCTTTCCCTCCATCTCTCCACTCCCTCGCATCCTCCCTCTTCCTTCCTTTCTCTCCATTTTTTTCCCACATATATATATCCCTCTCTCTTCACCCTCCAACTATGTTACGATATCCCTCCCTCTCTCCTTCTCTCTATATCTCCTTCCTTATGTCTTTGTCTCACCCAAAAACATATACACAACCTCTCCATATCTCCCTTGTCTCTTAATCTCTCTCTCCACTACTCACTCTCTATGTATTCATTCTTCCCTCCCTCTCTCCATCCTTCCATCTCTCCTTCTATCTCCCTCCCTCTCTCCTCCTCTCTCTCGTCCTTCCTCTCCTCTCTCTCTCTCTCTCTCTCTCTATCTCTCTCTCTCTTTTCCCTCCAATTTTCTCTCTTCCCCCATAACTCTCTTCCTCTCTCTCATCTCTTGTCTCTTTTCCTTCCTCTACTACCTTCCTCTATCTTTTCATCTCTCTCTTTTCCCTCCAATCCTTTTTCCTCCCCCAACACACACACTCTCTCTCTCTCAACATCTACAATAAAATCAATGCATATAGTTCAAGAAAAATAGGATTAGAAATCACCATCCACACTAAAGTGAATGCATCGAGTGAAAGAAATCATCTTCCCTCTCTCCCCCCTCCAACTCCATCTCTCTTTACCTCCCTCTCTCCACTCTCTGACATCTTATCTCTCCTCCTTCCCCTCTATCCCTCTCTCTCCCACATCTATCTCTCTCTCTATCTCCCTCTCTGTCCCTCTCTTCACCCACCAACTATGTTACTATATCCCTCCCTCTCATTCTTCCCCCATTCCCTCCATCTCTCCTTATTTCTCTCTTTATCTCACCCCCAAATATACACATACTCCTCTATTTCTCCCTTGTCACTCCCTCTCTCTCTCTCTCCACTTCTCTCTCCCTGTGTAAATACATTATCTAGATCAAGAGTTTGATATTATCTGTATTTACACTGAAATCAATGCATCTAGTGCAAGCAAGAAAATAAAATTAGAAACCAACATCTACACTGATATCAATGCATCTAGTGCAAGCAATCAAATAGGATTAGAAATCACCATATCAAAAGTTTATATTACTTTGGATCTATCAAAATTTACATTAGAAATCACCATCCACACTGAGATCAATGCATCGAGTGCAAGAAATCATCTTCGCTCTCTACTCCCTCCAACTCCATCTCTCTTTCCCTCCCTCTCCACTCTCTCACATCCTCTCTCTCTTCCTTCCCCTCTATCCCTTTCTCTCTCACATCTCTCTCTATCTCTATCTCCCTCTCTCTCCCTCTCTTCACCCTCCAACTATGTTACTATATCCCTCCCTCTCTCATTCTACCCCCATTCCCTCCATCTCTCCTTAATTTTCTCTTTATCTCACCCCCAAACATACAAATACTCATCTATTTCTCCCTTGTCACTCCCTCTCTCTCTCCAATTCTCGCTCCCTATGTAAATACATTACTCTAGATCCATAGTTTGATATTATCTGTATTTACACTGAAATAAATGCATCCAGTGCAAGTAAGAAAATAAGATTAGAAACCAACATCTCCACTGATATCAATGCATCTAGTGAAAGAAATCAAATAGGATTGGAAATCACCATATTAAAATTTTACATTAATCTGAATCTATCAAAATTTACATTAGAAATCACCATCCACACTAAAATCAATGCATCGAGTGAAAGAAATCGTCTTTCCTCCCTCCACCCTCTAACTCCGTCTCTCTTTCCCTCCCTCTCCACTCTCTCACATCCTCTCTCTTTTCCTTCCCCTCTATCCCTTTCTCTCCCACATTTATCTCTCTCCCTATCTCCCTCTCTCTCCCTCTCTTCACCCTCCAACTATGTTACTATATCCCTTCCTCTCTCATTCTCCCCCTATTCCCTCCATCTCTCCTTATTTTTCTCTTTATCTCACCCCAAACATACACATACTCTCTCTATTTCTCCCTTGTCACTCCCTCTCTCTCTCCACTTCTCGCTCTCTTTATGTATTTCTTCTTCCCTCCTTCTCTCACCCTCCAACTCCATCTCTATATTCCTCCCTCTCTCCTCCTATATCCCTCCCTCTCTCCTCCACTCTCTCTTCCTTCCTCTCTTTCCCTTCCACTCCTACATCCCTCTCTCTTCCCCCATCTCTCTTCTTTCTCCTCTCTCTCTTTTCCCTCCAATATAAAACGCAAGAGAAATAGAAAAATATGGTATCTGTCCCACTCTATTAAATTTAAATATGTAGGGAGAGAAGTGATTTTTCATTAGGGCGGACATTAGATTAATTAGATTAAATTTTAAAAGTTAAATATTAAACATTATTTTTACATTTAGGTTTACATGTTTATTGTTACCTGAGATAGGCAATGCATATAGTGTACTCAAATACCAACCTACGTGATCCAAATTTACTAAATTTAATAATATTAATATTATAATATAATAATGCGAATATTAGAATTAATAATAATATTATTATGGTTAATAATGTTTTTTTGGCATGGTATGAATAATAATTTGGCCATGGTATTTAGCTCAAGGTTCACCTAAACAAAACCACTTTTTTTAGTGTTCCTAAACATAAATAGGATTATGGAGTAAATATGTAAATACATTTTATTTATTTATTTACCATACCTATGGTTTATTTATATTGTATTTGTTTACCATACCTCTTTTATAAATATGGTATTTGGCCCATGGTATTAAAGTGGTACATTTCTATGCACTCGGACATATCAAATTAGGGCTGACATTAGATTAAATTTTAAATGTTAAATATTAAACATTATTTTTACATTTACGTTTATATGTTTATTGTTACCTAATATAGGCAATGCATATAGTGTACTGAAATACCCACCTACGTGATCCAAATTTTTTAAATTTAATAATATTAAAATTAATGTTAGGGTCAATAATGTTTTTTTTGGCATCGTATTAATAATAATTTGGCCCATGGTATTCAGGCCATGGTATTAAATGGTACATTTCTATATACTGGGACATATCAAAAAGTTTACATTAATTAAATTTAATAATATTAATATTATAATATAATAATGTGAATATTAAAATTAATAACAATATTAATATTAATATTAGAGTTAATAATATTTTTTTGGCATAATAATAATTTGGCCCATGGTATTTAGCTCAGGATTCACCTAAATAAAACCACTTTTTGATGTTCATAAATATAAATAGAATTAGTAGAAATTCTTTCGGTAATAATCACATGCAAAAGAACGTGGTAGACGCGTTTCGAACCAACCAGTGTGGTTCATCATAGTCCTGATGATGAACCACACTGGTTGGTTCGAAACGCGTCGACCACGTTCTTTTGCATGTGATTATTACCGAAAGAATTTCTACTAATTTTATGGATCATAGAAGCTTAGATTCCAAAAATAAATAGAATTATGTAGTAAATATAAAAAGTATTCTTATTTATTTACCATATATATGGTTTATTTATATTTTATTTATTTACCACACCTCTTTTATAAATATGGTATTTGGCCCATGGTATTCAGCCCATGCTATTAAAGTGGTAAATATATCAAAATTTTACATTACTCACATGACATCTACACATCTATATACACTCCCGACATATCAAAAGTTTACATTACACACATTACATCTACACATCTCTATATATTGGGCCTGGCATATCAAAAGTTTACATTACACACATTACATCTACACATCTCTATATATTGGGCCCGACAAATCAAAATTTTACATTACACATGTTACATCTAGACATCCCTATATACTGGGCTGTAGAGCGCCTCTCGGCGCAATTATTTCACATCGTTGATATTTTTGTAATAGTGTTTTCTTTCCAGGTTGTGAAGCCTTCACAAAATCTAGCCAAGGAATGTTCTTCCAGTCCTACATTATTGGAAGATGACTGATTGGAAGGGAAAAACACTGCACTGTTTGGGAAATGCAAGACAGAGACGTTACAGTTTCCCTTTGTTGTGGTTGGGATTGTTCCAAAGTTGATTGTTAAACTCAAATATGAAACTAAGCATATTTGACATACCTATAATTGGAATATATTTATGTGTGTGCCATATGTATTACCCCTTTCAAAAATTGGCATGTTTTGGTTTTGTATTAATTGTGTATCAAATAATTTTATATTTGAAAGCTGCCAAAAATTTCCAGTAAGGGTGCACCTCTTTCAGCAATTCCTATTAAGCCAGAGGAGTTCCCTTTCATCTGATGGTTATCAGTTAGTGGAAAAACTTGAGAGGTGGCATTTTTTTTGCTTACCATAAATAAGGCACGTTGAGAGGGAAGTCTGCAGGGTAGCAAATAATGTAAAATCTGAAATAAATAAATAAATGCAAAACCAAATCAGGAATTTTTGTTTCAGCGATTTCTACCAAGGACTTCCCAAAAAGGAGCCCTTTTTCCATTCTTCAGGGGCATCTCGATTTTGGTATTTTGTCTGTTAAATTAATCAAGGTGTTCCCATCTCTGTTTTATTCAGTTTATTTTGGAGGCAGTTATAATGTGTTGTGATATGAAATGTTATGTAAATTGTGAATTTCAAGGTTTGAATCTTTTAATTAACCAATATCTCCAAAAAAGGCACACCTAAAACCTTAGTTAAATATATTGGAAATAAATTCTATATAAGAAAGAGGATGCATGTTCTTATGAAATACTACCTAAACAAGAATCAAGGGATAATGGTGGTTGATCATATATTGTTTGTGAAAACGTAGGAAATTCACCCAATTTTGAGCAGGTAGTCATATCTAAATAACACATAATATTTACCATATTAACATGGCCTTCACTGCAAGTCCAATGAGTTTATGTTGTAATATCTATAGAATATCATTATCATTTTCTCCTCCCTTTGCAGGGATCAAGCTGCCTCGTCCATGATTAATTAATCACCATGTTTTGTAGCTAGAGGTCCAGGTTTGTCTCAATGTTCTCCTTATCAAATGATAAACCATCCCTCTATAGGAATGTGCCTCCAATCGTGTTCATTACTTGGGTTAGACATACACTTGGCCCCTGTACAAAAGCTCAGTCATGGAATTATACTCCCCAAGGCAACATCATCCTCAAAGGAACTATTTTCTGCGTGGAAGTTGTTGGACTAGGAAAGGCAGCGAGGCTGGGTATGTTTTGTGTGGGTGACAATACCCAATGGAGCATGATGTTAGATTCTAAATTGAATTTATCTGAAAAGGTAGAAGACAGAACTATAGTGTGCCTTGATGGTTCATCCATGCCATCTATTGTAACTAAAAAATGCAATTGTTTGAGCCGGGTTTCTAGTTGTGATCCAGCAAGTCAGTGGTTCAAGATCATCACCACAACCACATCACTGTCACTTGGTTCCGGTATATAATAATATCAACGATAGTAGTGCCAATATTATAACATAACAGAACCCTCAATGTTGAAGGAAATAATTGTATAATAACACATCACAAACCAACTGTTTTATTTTCATTGAGTTGGCCTCCCCAAAATTGTAAGTGACCATGATCCATCCTCAAAATGTAAATGCCCAAAAAACAAAAAACAATCAGAGGGAGGTATCAATATTCAAAAGAATGGACTTGATGAAATGTTATTGGATCTTTTGACTTTATATAGTATAGGAACTCCAAAGGGTATCCTTATCTCTATTGGAATTTGCTGTATACTATATGAACATTCAAAGGCATCCTTAATTGGATGGTGGATTTCAGATATTTAATTGGCATGAAGTTAAGCCACATGGCATGAAGACACACGTAAATACGAGTATTCTACATGGGACACATTATATATATATATATATATATATAATACTGAAATATAGCATTTGATCCATATAGATATGAACCGTGATGATATCTATTTAGTATTCAGTATACACTATTTGGTAATTTAGTAACTAGGAGTTTCAACATCACTAGATGTTGCAAAGGAAACGTCGTAAGATTCTTAGTTGCTAAGCAAGATATTTGTAGTGATTTTAGTCAATTTTAGTAAAGGTAGGAGAAGTCATCAGGTTTAGTAATAATGTTGTCTTGTTCTACTGTTGAAATTGTAATATTCCTAATTAGCCAAAGCTAAGAGGAATATTCATTTTTGTTTTACTTTTTGTTGCATGAATAAATGAATAAAGGAGGACATGTAAAAATCCTGAAAAGACTGAATAAATCAATGCCCATGTGAACAAAGATAAATCAGGGTCATGTAAATTAATCACTTGTAGGTGTGAAAGGGGTTTGAGCTGTGAGACTGGGTCAACCTTGACCAAATCTACAGTGCTGTCTAGGTTCAATGTATCTCATGAAGGGACAGTGCAGTTCTAGAAGGAGGCCCCTCATTTGAAAGGAGCTAACTCATCAAGGTGGTTTAGGGTTTGCAAAGGCTTTCATCTTATAAAAGGAAGGGGAAGGCAGCAAGAGGAGGTTGTTGATTGATTATATTTCTGAGTATCTTGTCTGATTAGACAAATACTATTCTCTATTGTTTAGTGGAGAATTGTGTTGCTTAGCACTTGGAGTTCCTATGCAGGGATTTCACCTCTTCCCTTGAGGATTCTCGGAGGAGTATTTGTTGATTTGATCCACTATTAGGCTTTGGGCCAAGCTCTAATTTCAATAGCATCACATATCCAATGATGGTTTGCTTGCTTTTGCAAGCTGCAGCAAGTGGGATTCTAGATCTATAGAGATCTAGCTTGTTTTGGAACCTCTTCTCATGGAGTGTGTCTTTTAACCTCCTGGAAGAGTGCCTCTACCGTTTGAGCTTCAGATTTGTATCTTGGCATCAAGCCACCATTGTTATTCAAGCTACAACACAGTTTTCATTGAGGGACTGTGTTGTTTTCATATGAGATTCTTCAGGGTGTTTTGATCCCATTTTTGATGAGAGATCTCTGGTGTTGGGCTTTGCCTTTCACTTGGGTGATCCATGGATTAGCTTGTTGATCCATGTTCTGTTTAGATCTGATATATTGTAATGAAAATTCATCTTTAGAAATTTTTGCAGTATTTTACAAATCTGCAACTCAAAACCTAGATCTACTCTTGTTTATGCATGATGTGGTCAAAACCCCAAGGGGATCTTGTAAATAAGACTATCTAGTTTCCAGATCTGAAATGGATCTGATGTTTTGTCCACAAATCTATCCTAGATCTAAGTTGTAATATTCAACTGCCACATCTCCTTAAAATAAATTTGTTGAGCCATTTCTGCAGTTATATATGTGTTGTAGCCTTCTTTCCTGAAGATTTTTTGCTCTATTATCTCCTGTATTCTACTGTATATTGAAAGAGCTTCATTATAATTCTTATTTGTTGTTGTATACTCATAATTTAATCATATTTCATGGCCTCCTTCTCATACTATCCAAGACTTCGTTATTTCTGAAGCAATTTTTTGTGCATAGCTGCAGCCCCTCTTGTAGGGTGTTTTTCAGCTAGACTAGGTGGTGGGAGATCTGTTTACCACACCTAGTTTGATTTGTTTTTGCTCCCCTTTTAAATCTAGACTCTAGATCTGCTGATCTAAGGGATACAAGGGTTGTAAACTCATTTATATGCATCAATCTCCCAGATGTGTGTTATTTCAGCAGGCTTGTTGTGCTATTCCAGATTTTGGATATTACAGTGGTATCATAGCTCCTTTCTTGACACAACCTGTGCTTTCCTTGGAGCATCACAGCCATGTTGCATTCAGAAGAAGATGAACCTCTTACTGAGAGGGAGAAGAGGTATCAGAACATAATTCATAAGAATTATGATTATACTACTGATGATCAAGACAAGGGTAAAGCCCCTGAGACTGCAAGTGAGAAAGAAGGAGAAGAGTTTGCAAGAACTCTTTTGGTAGCCATGCAAGATATTGCAAAGGAGATAAAAGAGATGAGGACGGAAAGAATGAGGGAATCTCCTGGAAGATTTCATCCGAGGGAAAGCTCTGACATGTCTCATCACTGGACTGGTCAACCATTGAACCAGCCACAAGTCCCACAAGCTTCACAACGCTCCACTGTGCCAACCTTCTTGGATGTGGAGAATGAGGGACCACAAGAGCAAGCTTCCCTTGAAGATTACTTTGTGGAGTATGATTCTCAAAGTCAGAGTTTCAAATACCACTTGAGTTTCCAAGATTTTTGTCACCTCAAGGACAGAAGAAGACCAAGGCAACAGTATAGATATGGCAGATTCTTTCATAATCAGGATAGACACCACTCTATGGGCAGATTATTTTTTCCCAAACTTGATGGATCATCCTCCAGTTCTGCCAAGGAATGGGTAAAAAAGTTGGATATTTACTTTCAATTGAACAAATTCCCTGAGATTGAAGACATCAATATTGCAGCACTGCACTTTGAAGGTGAAGCACACAATTGGTGGTTCCATGGGTTTTCTACATTGGGACATATCAATGTGACTACCTATTCTGAGTTTTCCAGAAGACTGGTGGAGAGGTTTGACAGGAAGTATCTGGAAGCACCCTTCATAAGCCTTGCAAAGCTGAAGCAATCAGGGGATGCAGAGACTTATATCTATGAGTTTCTGAGATTATCAGTCATGGTCCATGATCTATCTATAGCAAGGAGGGTCTACATGTTCATCTATGGCCTAGAGGAACCCCTGCATGGGTTGGTTAAATCTACCAATCCCATCACTTTGCATGATTCCATTCAGAGCGCTAGAGACCTCCAAGATGCCTTGCCAAAAGCAAAGGAAAATTTCCAGAGCAAGGCCCCTCACTTTTCTAAGGGGAAGGAAGGAAAATTTGCTCCTTCCAAGGAGAGCTCTTTGAAGAAACCTCTTGATATTGAACTCAGGAGGGAGTTCAGAAAGAAGAGATTTTGTTTCACCTGCCAAGAGTCATGGGCACCAGGACATATGTGTGCTACTGGGAAAGCACACTACATAGAAGTCTTCTCAGATTTTGAGGAGGAAGATGGAGATGATGAACCTAGGAGGGGTCATAGCGCTGATGATGATGAGGAAGATCAAACACCATCGGGAGATGGGAAGGGATCCTTTGCTCCAATAAGTGGGACTCTTGCATATTTGAGAGGAGTTACTAAGTACTTGACCCTAAGAGTACAAGGTTTAGTCATGAATCAGAGAGTATCTGTCCTGATTGAGAGTGGGGCAACCCACAACTTTATTGATGCTCATCTTGTGCAAAGGAGAGCAATCCCCACTGAAAATTTTGAGGGGTTTTCTGTTTTGGTCCCAGGAGATAGGACCATACAATGCATGCAATATGTTCCCTCACTCTCTGTCACTATGGGATCCTACACTCTGGTGAATCACTTCTTTGTATTTGACATACCAGACACCAACATCATTTTCGGTGTCCAATGGTTGATTACCTTGGGGAAGGTTACCACTGATTGGAAAGGTTTGCAAATGGAGTGGGTGGACTTGAAGAGTGGGAAACCACAAATGATTCAAGGCATGCACACTTATCCTTCACCTAGTACTTCCACACAAACAACAGGGATGGATTTGTGCAGTGGAAGCAGGGATCTCACAGTCCCTTCTCTCATTTTCATGAGGATGTTGCAAGGGAAATTCTTATCTAGTGGCAAGCCACTTGGAATGCCATCAGATTCAGATATTGTGGGGAAATCCTCACAAAGTGCTGCTCCAAATCTAGATCCAGGAAGGATTGGAGAAATGAGAGACCAAGTTACAGTGCTGGAGGGCTTGGGATAGCCCAATAATGAGGGGGATATTCTTCCTACATCACTATCACCCTCTCACTTTTCTGAATTTGCGTTGTATGAGGAGAAGAATGGGAGGATCAGCCTTCCAAAAAACAAATTCGGCATGAGAAATGTCAAAGAAGAGATTAGCAACATGACAAGCACTCCCATGGATGTATCAGCAGTGCTATCATTTTTTAGCAGTGTGGATCTATATTGGAAATCTCAACTTCTTGTAGAGTATTCCAAAGATATCCACACAGGTATGATACTAGATGGCATGCTGCAAGAAGAGGGCTACTTAGTCCAAGGGGGAGACATCTATTATTATGGTAAGGTCTTCATGGCTAGAGCTTCCAAGCTCAAGCATAAGATCCTACAAGGAGCACATGAAAAATTCTTCCTCAGCCATATGCATTCAATGAATATCTATACCTTGATCATGAGGAGATTTGATTGGGAAGGCATGAGAGAGGAATTACATCAGCACTTTCAAGAGTGCAATAGCTATGGAGGATTGGGGCAGCCAATTGACACTTCACATGAGTCATCTCAGCCATCTCTTCCTTGGCTTGAGAGGAGGGGAATGCTCATGCACAGCTCCATGTGTATGAAGGACTATGATGGTAAAGGATCTGGTCATGCCAAGAAAGCTTTATTTTCTGATTATTTTGCCATGTTTTTGTAGGATATGACTCCTAAAGGGAGTGAGAGATCATGTGGATCTCATGAATTTTGGTGGGCCAACAGAGATGTTGAACTTAGCCACTCCCTTATTGTGCAAAGGGATATTCCTTCTCATGATGGGTGCTTTCCAAAGGCACCAAAATTATCTAACACCTTCAGCCATGTTAAGGTGACTCATGCAGCAAATGTGTGGTGGGAAATCCACTTACCACACCTTGATCTAATGTAGGCAGGTGGTGCACTGCGTTGGCATTACATGTGGGATTTTGACCCACCTCCTCAAGCTCAGATTTCAGTTTGCATATATGTAGTCTTGCTTCCATACTTGGATGATATAGTTTTATTTTTTATGGGATTGTATGGACAGAAGATGGGCAGCTTGTATGTACCACATGGCTTGGAAATTCTACCTGTACTTCATGATACATGTTTTAGATGTAGCATTTCTCTAGCCATGTTTATTTCTGTTGAGTTTTTCACTCCTGGTGGGATGGACTATGCACATCTTATGTTGATCTTGGAGGAAAAATTCATGATGTATTGGCTTGATGAGCACTTGGCTTATGATGAGGACTTGAACCTTGATGATGCCATCAATGGAGGAGGAGAAGTACTACAACTCTTACCCTATCAGTTGCTTAAGGACAAGCAACATTTTGGAGGGGAGGACTGTAATATTCCTACTTAGCCTAAGCTACGAGGAATATTCATTTTTTTTTTACTTTATTTTGCATGAATAAATGAATAAAGGAGGACATGTAAAACTTCTCAAAAGACTGAATAAATCAATTCCCATGTGAACAAAGATAAATCAAGGTCATGTAAATAAATCACTTGCAGGTGTGAAAGGGGTTTGAGCTGTGAGACTGGGTCAACCTTGACCAAATCTACAGCACTGTCTAGGTTCAATGTATCTCATGAAGGGACGGCGCAGTTCTATAAGGAGGCCCCTCATGTGAAAGGAGCTAACTCATCAAGGTGGTTCAGGGTTTGCAAAGGCTTTCATCTTATAAAAGGAAGGGGAAGGCAACAAGAGGAGGTTTTTGATTGATTATATTTCTGAGTATCTTGTCTAATTAGACAAAAAATATTCTCTTCTATTTAGTGGAGAATTGTGTTGCTTAGCACTTGGAGTTCCTATGCAGGGATTTCACCTCTTCCCTTGAGGATTCTAGGAGGAGTATTTGCTGATTTGATCCACTATCAGGCTTTGGGCCAAGCTCTACTTAGAATAGCAGTGTAGATCTAGTGAGGGTTTTCTTTCTTTTGCAAGCTGCAGCAAGTGGGATTCTAGATCTGTAGAGATCTAGCTTGTTTTGGAGCCTCTTCTCATGGAGTGTGTCTTTTAACCTCCTGGAAGAGTTCCTCTACTGTTTGAGCTTTATATTTGTATCTTGGAATTAGGCCACCATTTTTATTCAAGCTACAGCTAGTTTTCATTGAAGGACTGCGTTATTTTCATATGAGATTCTTCAGGGTGTTTTGATCCCATTTTTGATGAGAGATCTCTGGTGCTGGGATTTTCCTTTCACTTGGGTGATCCATGGATTAAATTGCTGATCCATGTTCTATTTAGATCTGATCTATTTTAATGAAAAGTCATCTTTAGAAATTCCTGCAGTATTTTACATATTTGTAACTTAAAACTCAGATCTACTCTTGTTTATGCATGATTTGGTCAAAACCCCAAGGCGATCTTGTAAATAAGACTATCTAGTTTCTAGATCTGAAATGGATATAAATTTTTGTCCACGGATCTATCCTAGATCTGATTTGTAACTGTCAGCTACTGCAGCTCCTTAAAATAAAGTTTTTGAGCCATTTCTGCAGTTATATATGTGTTGTAGCCTTCTTTCCTAAATATTTCTTGCTTTATTGTCTCTTGTATTCTACTGTATATTGAAAGAGATTCATTATAATTATAATTTGTTGCTGTATACTCATAATTTAATCATATTTGATGGCCTCCTACTCATACTGTCTGATACTACATTATTTCTGAAGCATTTTGTTATGCATAGCTGCAGCCACTCTTGTAGGGTGTTTTTCAGCTAGGCTAGGTGGTGGGAGATCTGTTTACCACACCTAGTTTGATTTTTTTTTGCTCCCTTTTGGATATAGACTCAAAATATGCTAACCTAAGGAACCCCAAGGTTGTAAACTCATTTTTGTGCATCAATATCCCAGGAGTGCATTATTTCAGCAGGCTTGCTGTGCTATTCCAGAATTGGGATATTACAGAAATGTCATGAAGCATATAAGTTCATGAGAGAGTTCAACTAGATTCTATTTTCTCAAATTATGAGTTGAACATGATGATGGAATTTTCTTTAGAAATTGAATACTTTGAGAAAACTAGGTTGTTTTAACCCCATCTTCATAATAGACCTTAGAGATCAGGTCAAACAATTAACACTCCCAAAGATTATCACCCTTATTTAAAAGGTGTTTGTTTATGCCAACACGACATCAAAAGGGTGAAGTAGGACAAGTTACACAATCACACAGGCCTAAGTATGATCAAAAAATTCATTTCTTATCTCAAAGCGTAAGTGATCATGGGAAGCCTCTTATGTTAACAAACCTTTGTGACTCATGTGTATTCATTCAAACTGAAAAATGGAAGGAATACTCACATACTACTATATTATAAATCCAAGTAGAATTTTTGATGCAAATGTTGTTTCTGCAATTGGAATATGTGTTCAAAGGTCCCCATCTATGGTTTGACCCTATTTGATAACAAGTTTAAAATGATTTTTTGGCATCTCCCAATTCCAAGGATGTAGGTGGCAATTTGGTTGAACATATTACATCACAGTGTTCCTCTTTTCATGGTCAGTTCATATAGATGTTTTGTATATTATATTGGTAACACATGGTACAATTGTTTTTGAAGGATATTAAGAAATAATACGATCTCCCCAATCATCCCTTGTTCAAGATAAATGGAGCTAATTTTTCCTGTCAACAACTTTTAATATTAACATTGACAGAGTACGAAGCTACAGAAATGACGTTGACAATAGAGATATCCATTGCTTTGTGGAAGAATGCTCACACGGTGCGGCTAAGGGAGAAATTTGTGTCAGATTATTTCTAAGAAAATATATTAATCTCCAAAATTATTTAAGATGGGGCATTCAAGTCTTTGGCAAATGTGTTGATAAGTGCTCCTATGGTGCTTTTAGGAAATGGGATATCAATTGCATGACAAGTTGTTACATTTTGGTAACATGTCATAAGTTTATTTATCTGTTGGCATTATGTTCAAAAATTATCAACCAACTATATACATTTTCTATAAATGCATATAGGTTGACAAATGGGTCGAGAATTTATGAAATCGATTGATGATGGCTTGGAATATAGAGACCTGCAATTTATTTTTGAAGCTTATCATCTTCCCAGGCATGCTCGATCAGGAGCTGATGGATATATTTGTAGAATGGAACAGAGGATGATTAGGGTAGTGGAGAAATGGACCAAGAAAAGACACGAAGGGTCCATATATTTCACCAAAGACCAAGATCAAGAATGGAGATAATATTATTGCAATCTCATGAGCTAGGAAGAAGTTTTTGCGTTAGTGGACCAGAGGCCAAAATTTTAAGGATTAAAAATGCTTCGCAGATTATTGATAGAGGATCTCAACTGTACATATACTCATTATCAATGTAATTTCCTACATAATGCATGAATTAACCAGAGTTTTCCTTCGAGTTATCTTTGTTTTATCTAATGAAATCGTTTATTCAAGATTTGGTACAGCTTGTGTGGCCATGGCTACTCACAGATCTCTTGTTCAAGTATTGAAATTTTGTGAAGCATATAAGTTCATGAGAGATTTCAACTGGATTTTATTTTCTCAAATGATGAGTTGAACATGATGATGGAATTCTCTTTAGAAATTGAATATTTTGAGAAAACTAGGTTGTTTTAACCCCATCTTCATAATAGACCTTGGATATCGGGTCAAACGACTAACACTCCCAAATTTTATCACCCTTATTTAAAAGGTGTTTGTTTATGCCAACGCGGCCTCAAAAGGGTGAAGTAGGACAAGTTAAACAATCACACAGGCCTGAGTATGATCAGAAAATTCATTTCTTATCTCAAAGTGTAAGTAATGATGGGAAGCCTCTTGTGTTAACAAACCTTTGTGACTCATTTGTATTCATTCAAACTACAAAATGGGAGGAATACTCATAGACTACTATATTATAAATCCAAGTAGAAATTTTGATGCAAATGTTGTTTCTAAAATTGGAATATGTGTTCAAAGGTCCCCATATGTGGTTTGAACTTGTTTGATAACAACTTGAAAATGAGTTTATGGTATCTATTGATTCCAAGGGCGTAGGTGGAAATTTGGTTGAGCATATTACATCACAATGTTCCTCTTTTCATGGTCAGTTCATACAGATGTTTTGTATATTATGTTGGTAACACATGGTACAATTGTTTTTTGAAGGATATTAGGCAATAATATGATCTCCCCAATCATCCCTTGTTCAAGATAAATGGAGCTGAGTTTTCCTATCAACAAATTTTAAGATTAACATTGACCAGAGTATGAAGTTACAGATATGACGTTGACAATAAATATATCCATTTCTTTATGGAAGAATTCTCACACAGTGTTGCTAAGGGAGAAAGTTGTGTCGGATTATTTCTAAGAAAATACATTAATCTCCAAAATTATTTAAGATGGGGCATTCAAGTCTTTGGAAAAAATGTTGATAAGCGCTCCTATGGTGCTTTTAGGAAATGGGATATCGATTGCATGACAAATTGTTAAATTTTGGTAACATGTCATAAGTTTATTTATTTGTTGGTGCTATGTTCAACAATTATCAACGAAATATATACATTTTCCATAAATGCATATAGGTTGACAAATGGGTCGAGAATTTATGAAATTGGTTGATGATGGCTTGGAATATAAAGACCTACAATTTATTTTTGAAGCTTATCATCTGCCTAGGCATGCTTGATCGGGAGTTGATGGAGATCTTTGTAGAATGGAACAGAGTATGATTAGGATAGTGGAGAAATGGACCAATAAAATACACGAAGCATCCATATATTTCACCAAAGACAAAGCTCAAGAGTGGAGATAATATTATTGTGTGCTCTGTTAGCCATCAGTAAATTTTGTTTCAGCAAATGATGGCTAAAACAAGTTTTATGGTCTCCAAGAAACAAATTTCCTTAAAAAAATTGTGACTTCTTGCAGCCCCTTTGTGTCCCTTGTCCAAAAATCCTTTTCCCTGATATTTTCACTTTAAAAAACCACCAAGAAAATCCTGTTGTTCCCTTCAATGTACTGTTGTTCCCAAAGAAATCTTATTCCTAAAAATCCATTTTCATCATTTTATTCCCTCCAAATTTTCATAAAATGCCCCCTTTCCTCTTTATTATCCTAAAAAACCTTCAAAATTTCCTTTCACTTCATAAGAATCCCCTATTATGGGTATAAAACCCTTTTTTATGGTTTAATAACCCTCCCTTATAGCTATCGGGACTTCAAAAATGCATAAAACCTCTAAAAAAAACCCTTTTTCCGCCAATTTTTAGCCTTTAGGCCCTTGAGGGCTTAAGTCTTTCCACCCTTTCCATCATAAGACCGAGCGTTGTAACCAAGTGCCTAATCTTATACCCCAAACCCCTTTCCTTCCACTCCTGGTCACTCGTTCCTCCACCGGACCATACCCCTACCTTATCCCTAGCCCCTCCTCTCAACTATTATTTAACCCCCGCGTCCTTTGTAAAAATTCATTTTTCTTTTGAAAATCCCCCGTGCTATACTTTCTTCTCGAGAAATCTTGACTGTCGATCTTATAGATGTGATATTCATCACTTTTTCCTCTACTTCCCCCATCTCCCAACTCAGTTATACCCTTACACCCCTATAGTCAAATCCTCACCGTTGATTTGTTTTAAATCACCGATCCTCATTCATCCCGAAGTCAGACCTTCCCTCTGGACCCACATCCCACTACCAATCCCCTCTCCCAATCCCATCCTAACACCTGTACTCCACCACAGTCCCCGTCGCGCAGCTTTCTGACGTGCCTCCTCTCTGCACCATCAAATCTGCACCTTCTCATCCAACGGTGCAGATCAGATATCGCGCAATTTTCACGTCCGAGGTTTAACAACCAAACATCGCGCGAAATAGGTGGTATTGAAAATGCCACACAACGCGATTTAATTGGATCGTGTTCGATTCATCGAAAACCATTTATCACTTGAATTGAACAGGAAAACCATTCGCGGTATTTCCAAAACTGACGAGCCCTAATTCGCGCCAAATCTAGTTTTGAACCAGATTTTCACCGGTTTTCTTCATAAAACCTCTTCCGCCTGCATTTTCATCCCCTCTTCACTGCTCTGCCACCTCCACCCACCACTGAATGCAGTTCTTCCACCCCACAGGATTTTGTATGACTTATTTGTGTACTTTTGCAGGTTTGTTAGTAGTTTTTAAAGCCAAAAGCCTTTTCATAGTTCAGTAAGGAGTGCAGCCAAAGATTTCCATCTCTCAAGCTAAAACACTATAGATTAAAGGCATAATATTATGATTTAAAGGTTTATACACAGGGTGAGGGTTTGAAATGAGAAGATTGAATATTAACATAGCTTAACCCTGCAAACAAAGTTAAAAGCCAGTCAATGAAGATCAGGGAAGAGTATCAGGATTTAAACATGAAGGGTTAAAGCGCAAAGTGCAACGATTAAATTCTTAAATCTTGTTGTCTTAAAATTAAAACATAGTTTAAATATGGATACAAAGGACTAAGAAGAAGGCCGAGAAGAAAAGGAAAGGGATGGTTTAAAGGATAAAGTAGTCAGGCAGATCAATGTTTAAATATTAAAATAGTAGAATAAAGCAAAATCTAGTGAACAGTCAAAGTCAAAAGGTCGACGCATCAGATTAAAGGGTTAAAAGTTTAAATCCATGGTTTTAGGGTTAAAATGGTGAATACAATGAGCATGAAAGATTCAAAAGCGCCGAGGATGATTAATCAAAGCATAAAGCAGAATCACGGTTATAATAATGTTTTGAAATCAAAAAAGCAGACAGATTAGCAGAAGAGCCTCCGAATGCCACATCATTGAGGCTATGACTCCTCGGAATGCCACCTACAGTTTTATTTCGCTAAAAATACTACAAATTAATTGCACAGTCAGAGATATTTCTAAAGACAGCTCAGAGTTAATAGCCAGCCCACTAAAAACCTCCAAAGTCAACAAAGGTGACTGATGTTGATGAACTTTAATGTACTAATCAATTGGCAGAGTTAAAACATCAGATAACTTCTCCATTTGGCCCTTCAAAGGCTGAGAGGCACTTACTCTGCATTAATTGAATAGATAGACCTTTATTTCACTCCACCTCCTCATTATTCTATAAATATTGCTTTAGAAGACAGTATAGAGGTTGGTCTTTGAATACTCATTGAGTGTAAATAGATTTGAATTTTTTGAAGCTTTGTTTTGTAATAGAATAAAGATAGGATGAGCTGACAAGTCTGAAGTTGTAAAGACCCATTGGAAATGAAGATTGTAACTGGTTTGAACATTAAATACAAGATAATTTATGGGATCTTGTTCTATGTCAATGGTGATGTTTTTCTTATTGTAAATTGTTATTTTCTTATGTTCTCCATACTGTCCATTTACTCTGATAAAGAACAACAAATATAGATTAGGATTTACTATCAAGTACCCTAAATCTCACTGATAAATATTTATCTTTATGTTTTCTGTTGATTGTGTATTTGAGGATAATTCAATAGAGTATACCCAGTGAAGTGTTGGTAAGCCCATGTTTCTTGAGTACAACTTGAGATATTATCTTTGAATGTTCTTGAAAATTCTGCTCAGTAAAGTTGAACTAGAGAAGTCTATGGTTAGCCCTGTCCTCTAGTTTCTTCTCCAGCAGTTTCTTTGAAAATTTCCCTTAAAAGTATGTCAAAAGTAGGCTAGGTTAAAAGTCCTTACTTGATCTTAGACTACTTTTTATGTTAATCTTGAATGTTTTCCTTGGAATATGCTGAAGGCAAGCTAAGTTGAAAGTATTTACTTGATCTTAAGTTGCTCTTTGTTTTCTTACATGCTTGCTTCTTCACTACACTTTAATGTTTCATTCCATAAATAAACTTAAAGAGATCTGTTGACATAGATGACTTGCCCCATAGACCACTCTTGGAACTTGCTATCCAATTAAATCCTTTATGACTCCATAGCCCAATGGATTGACACTGTTTTTTTACTTATCTTATCAGCTGAAACATTTTCAGCCTACTTACACCTTCACCCTTCAATAGACTTCCTTCATTTTAATGATATTCATTCCAACCAAAACAAACAAAACCTTGTGCTTTATAACTAGCCTAATATCATATCATAAGCCTTAAAGATCATATCTTTGAAAACACTTATAAAGAGAGATCCCTCTCTGAATCCAGGAGGGCTAGATCCTAGGATTCCAAAGTGGTTTTAATGTTGGCTCTGCAGCGTTTTTTCTTTCCAATCTTGCAAACTACAGAGACCTAACAGAGTGGTGACCATACTGGGGAGATTATTGAGTAATAGATAACTTCACAACTCAACTAACCCCTATTCTAAATGAATCAAGTGTCACCAAGACTGGTTATTATTGATTGTTGATGGTGAACAACAAACAAACCTTGAAAACAAGTAAAAATCCTTTACCTGGCGACTCCATTGGTATTCAGTAGGCCTGCTAACCCCACTAGTTTTTCCTAAAACTCCATTGGGAAGACATTTACCATAACATCATAGAAACTCAGTTAGGAAGACTTTGAATATTAAGTTTTCTTTGAAAAAGATTAGTTAGCCTCTTAAATACTGCCATACTTGGCTGAAATTTTCTCATCATTGGGTCTAATAACACCACATAGAGGCTTCTAGAAGAATTTATACTAGAGCCTTTCCTGACCCAAATCCTCCTGAGATAGTTGACAATCCAGAAAATATCCTTAGGAAATCTCCTAAACCCAAGACTCCAACTATTGTCAGACCAGTTCATAGAGCTAATTCTGTCCCTGTAAACCTCTCAGCTCTACAAGATACACAAGTTGACTTAAGAAACCCACTCATAACTAGGTCACTTGATGATATAGATCAAATATACTTTGAGTCTCTACACTCACCCCAACATAGTGGTGAATATCCTAGTAGGAGAGAAACCACTCCACCTGACCCTCATTTCATTCATAACTTTGGTTTTTCTCATCCTAGATCTGCTCAAAAGTCTTTTGCTAGTACAAATACTATTGTTATCCATACACCCACTGTCCAAACTACTCCATTCCATCCTCCTCCTCCTTTCATAAACCCTCCATTTGTAAACCCCCCATTTTTTCCACAACCTCCTATTATGGCAACATGGTATGCTCCTCTAGTCCTTCCTTTACCCTTAGCCAATTTTCCACAAGACTATCAGTCCAAGATTCCATTATATGATGCTAGTGGTACTATTACTACTCAAATACATGTGAATAAGATGAATGAATATTTTGATAGAAATGAGATAGATGATGAGACCATTAAACTTAGATTATTTGCTCAAAGTTTAGGGGGAGAAGCAAGAAAATGGTTCAAAGGATTAAACCCCCAGAGTATTAATGATCTCCAAGCTCTCCATCAAACATTCATAAACAAATGGCAAGTTAGGAAGAACCCTCTTCAAATACTTTCATATTACAACAGCCTCAAAAGGAATGCTGGGGAAAGTGTGCAAGATTATTGCACTAGGTTTAATAGTGTTTATAATGCACTACACCCAGATTTGAAACCTCCACAAGGCTCAGCTTTAGCCAAATTCTTTGATGGATTTGATCATAAAATGACCTATCAGCTTAGACAAAGAGATCCCTTAACCTTAGAAGATATGCAGAAGGGAGCTCCTAGTTTGGAAAAAAATCTGATTGAGAAGAGAGCCAGAATGAAAACTGAGAAGAGGGTATCGTATAGGGAAGATACTGCACCTTCCACATCTGAATCAAAGTTGGAAAGAATGATGGAGAAGATGATGGAAAGAATGAGCATGCTTGAGAGAGCTCAATCTAGCGAAAATCAATCAGCTCCTCAAAACAAAAATCAGCCCCAAAACCAAAATCAAAACTTTAGGAGAAATCGACCTCAAAACAGACAAAGAGATGTTGATCAACAGATCAGACCTCCCTTACAAGAAAATTATGTCAATGAGGATGAAGGAATAAATGAAAAAATAGAGGATAAGCACATGAATATGTTGAGAGTAAGTAATGAGGATTTTGATCTCATTTATGAGATAAAACAAGGTCTATATACACCCTATGATGATAAAAGACCAGAAACAGAATAATATGAACCAGACTTTGAAAATGCCATGATAGGGTCACCTAAACAATATATTCTAAGAAGTCAGAAAAATCAAGAAACTCCTAGGAACATAACCTCTGATAAATCTGCCAAAAACAGCCTTGAAAATGTTTCCAAAAAGACAGCAAAAATTCATAAAATAGTGGCTGTAAATTCTAATCCAAACAAAGGGAAAAACACCCAATCCAATGAAAAATAGAGTTTTAACCCCAGCATCACTAGCATCTCACCTAATGCTCATGAAAAAACCATTTTAGCTACTGTAAATACTAAAAATCAGCAAGCTGATTTTGTTGATGAAACAGTGACTAAGAAGGCTGAATTAAACTCCTTGAAAAATCTGATTCCTTTCAACCTAGAGAGTGAAATTGCCAAAATTAAAATCCCTATCCCACTCACTGAGTTAGTCACTCAAAATTTATATAGAGGTTAGGTTTTGAAAGCTTTGAACATAGAATATGTTCATGACACAGTTAACTTAAATGATGATACCCCAGACCTCATTTTTGGACCAAAAATTGAAGGAAAATTTCAAGAAGGAACTACCCCTCCATTTTACATCATTTTGAACATCCATGATAATATTTTACACAATGCCATGCTTGATTCAGGAGCATCACACAACCTCATGCCCAAGGTAATAATGGAAAGATTGGGCTTAGAGGTAACTAGACCCTACAAAGATTTATATTTATTTGATTCAAGCCGGGTAAGATGCCTAGGCCTAATAAAGGATATGTGTGTTAACTTAGCCCAAATCCCAGCCAAGAGTTTAGCGACGGACATTGTAGTGGCTAATATTCCCCCCAAATATGGCATGTCTCTTTCAAGATCATGGGGTGCTAAGTTGCAAGGCACTATGCATATGGATATGACTTATGCCACCATCCCTGTCATCAGTCAACCTAGAAGACTCTATAGGTAAACACGTATGAAATACATGGTGAGTAACCACGAAAGACTAGAGAATTCTTCTCTCTATTCCATACACACTGACCTTGACTCATTAATTCTTTATAATGATGATATTCCTAATGAGCAAGAGTTAGTCAATGAAACATCATCAAATATAGTGGTCAATACACATCTAAACATAGTAGCAACAAATGATGAAGAGGAAAATAAAGAGAAAACCAAAAGGCAGTTTGCTGATTTAGAAATTTACAGCAAACAGATTAAGGGTCTTGAGGTCCACAATAGTCATAAAAATAGTACCAATCAAGAAAATCAAAATAAAAATCTTCAACAAATTGAAAATATTGAAGAAAAAATAAAAAAAGGAAATGGTACAGACCCTTGTACAGAACAGAATGATGAAAAAGACAGAGAGGACAGCAATGAAATAAATCACAAATCTGTAAAAAATCCTCTTTGGACCATGAGTTTTGATGGGTCTTGCACTAAAAGTGATGCAGGGGCAGGCATATGGATACACAACACTGAAAACAATCATGCTGAGGGGGCATTCCCATAGATTAAACTTTCAATGTACAAACAACATAGCTGAGTATGAGGCTCTCCTTTTAGGCCTGCATTTATTGAAAAAACTTGGGGCCAAAAGAATAAAATTCCATGGGATTCAGAGTTGATTATTAGGCAAGTAAATGGGGAGTACAATGCTAAACATCCTAGACTTAGAGCCTATAGATATTATGCCATGGACTTGTTAAAAACTTTTGATGAATTTCAACTTATCTTTGTTCCAAGAAACCAAAATGTCCTTGCCAATGGTTTAGCCTTTGCTGCTAGAACTTGTCTAACACCTTATGAAACCAAGCAATGCACCACCCAAGTCAAATTTAGACCAGCTGTCTCAGATAATAAAAAATACTGGCAAGTTTTTTATGGAGATAAACAAATAGAAGACTTCCTAGAGTCCAAAAATGAATTTGAAACACCAAATTCAAATTCAAAGTATGATGAAGATTGTTCTATGGAAGAAAAACCACTTACTGAAGAAGAAAAATCTCCAGAGATTGCAGAAATAAATCTGTTAACTAATGAACCCAAACATATGACAGAAATTAGCACAAATTTGGAAAATAAAGACTTAGAAGTGCTGCAATCCAAAGACCAAAGCTTGCGAAAAGGACTGGTCCATTTAGAGGAATTATTTGATTTGAATGATGTGGCCAAGAAGCCAAAGCTGGAACCCATAGAATCTGAAGTGGAAGAATGCAACATAGGCAGTAAGGAAAAGCCCAAAATAATCAAACTATCTAAAACACTGCCATCTCACATCAAATTGAAATACATTGAGTTGTTTAAAGAATTTTCTAATTTTTTTGCATGGAGTTATGAAGATCTGAAATCATATGATACAGAAATAATTCAGCATAAGATACCCTCAAAGAAAACCAGAAACCTTTTAAACAAAAATTACGTAGAATCAACCCTGTTCAATTACCTTTGGTAGAGAAAGAAATTAGGAAAATGTATGATGCTAGAATTATAGTCCCTGTCAGATACTCAGAGTGGATGTCTAATATTGTATCAGTTAGGAAGAAAACAGAAGAAATAAGGCTTTGCATTGATTTTAGGAACTTAAACAAAGCCTCATTAAAGGACAATTACCCCTTAACCAAAATGGATCATATCTTACAAAGGGTAGTTGGTTCTAGAAGAATTTCTTTGCTGGATGGCTTCTCAGGTTACAATCAGATTTTGGTACATCCTGATGATCAACTCAAAACAGCCTTCACTACACCCTGGGGTACTTTCATGCATTTGAAAATGCCTTTTGGTTTAATGAATGTTGGTGCCACTTTTCAGAGATCCATGGATATTGCATTTTCGGAATAAATAGGTTACTTCATAGTGATTTACTTAGATGACATCACTGTCTATTCTAAAACAGATGAAGAACACCTAATACACTTGAGAAAATTCTTTGAAAAATGCAGAAAATTTGGACTGTCCTTGAATCCAAAAAAAACTTTGTTTGGTCTCCAAGAAGGTAAACTTCTTGGGCATATCATATCTGAAGAGGGAATAAGGATATATCCAAATAGGATTGATGGAATATTGCAAATCACCCATCCCAGAAACATCAAGGAACTTCAATCTTTCATTGGAAAGATTAATTTCTTGAGAAGGTTCATACCCAATTTAGCTGAACTCCTTAGAAACATAACAAACATGCTTAAGAAAGAATAAGGAGTTAAATGGACCTTAGAAGCAAAGAAATCATTTGACTCGTAAAACAAGCACTCACCAAAACACCAGTTCTTATCAGTCCTGATTTTTCAAAAAATTTATTCATTTTTTTCATTTGCATCAGAACACACTATAGCTGTTGTCCTATCACAAAAAAACTTGAATGGACAAGAACAGCCCATTGAATTTTTTAGCATGGCATTAAGGGATTCACCTCTAAAGTAAAACATAATGGAAAAACAAGCCTTTTCCTTGGTCAAAGCCTTAAAAGACTTCAGAGTTTACATTTTACATTCCCACATCATAGAATTTGTGCCTCATTCAGTTGTAAAATACATATTAACCTAAGATCTAGATGGCAAAAGAGGAAAGTGGATTGCTGTAATTTTAGAGTATGACTTATAAATTAAACCCACTAATCTCATAAAAGGTCAAGGACTAGCAACACTTATGGTTGAATCCAACTTTCAAGCTCTTGATATAAACATGTTTAATGCATTAGATGAACAAGAAGAGTTTTCAACACCAATTATTGAAGACCATTTTCTAAATTCATCTTGGTATTGTGATATTTTGTATGTTTTTCTCAATATTAATGTCCCTCCTAGTTTATCTAAAACAAAGACAAGATTTTTAAAGCTAAAAGCTGTAAATTACTGCATTTTGGATAAATGTTTATATTGGAAAATGCTAGTGGATTATTTCTTAAATATTTTCCTGAGAATGATGCAGAAAAGATCAAGCATGAGTTTCATGAAGGAGAATGTGGAGGCCACCTCTACTGGAAGTAAACTGCTAATAAAATCCTTAGAGTTGGTTACTACTAGCCCACTCTCTTTCAAGATGTCCACAAAATGATCACTGTCTGTCACAAATACCAAATTTTTGAAGGAAAAATAAAACTGCTTCCTTTACCTCTCCAACCAATCACTGTTGAAGCTCCTTTTCAATAGTGGGGTCTAGACTTCATTGGGGAAATTCATCCTGCTTCATCTTCCTAACATAAATGAATTCTCTCAGCAATAGACTATTTTACCAAGTGAATAGAAGCCATCCCATCTAGGAATGCCATAGATTCAGTCATCATTTCATTCCTTGAAAACCATATACTGTCCAGATTTGGATGTCCTAGGAAGATCATAACCAAAAATGTTGCTGCATTTGGATCTAAAAATATGGTGGAATTATGTCATAAATACCAGATTATATTAGGTCATTCTACAGCTTATTACCCTCAAGGTAGTGGGTTGGCAGAATCCTAAAATAAAATTTTGGTAAACATTATCAAAAATTTGTTGGATGATAACAAGAAATCATGGCACAATAAGCTAGTACATGCATTATGGGCAGACAGATTGACAATTAAGAAGTCAATTGGGATGTCTCCTTACCAGCTATTTTATGGAACTAATGCAATTTTTCCAACCAGTTTAGGAGTGTCATTCATGAAGTTGATCCAAGAAGTACAGTCTGAAGATAATGATATGACAAGAAGAATAAATCAGACTATACATCTGCAACAAACTAGGGAGGAGGTATACATCAAAGCACAACAACTACAAGAAAATATCAAGAATTTGTTTGACAAAAGAACCAAGGGAAGTGATTTTAAAATTGGTGATAAAGTTTTAAAATGGGATTCAAGGAGAGAAGATAAGGGTAAACATGGAAAATTTGATAATTTATGGCAAGGCCCTTATCTTATTCAATCTTCTATTGGGAACAATGCATTTTTTCTTCAGGAATTGGACGGAGCTGAATTTTTTGGAGGTCCTTTCAATCATAGGATGCTCAAACATTACTTATGTTAGCTGATTTATTTTAGTTCCAAAGCTTTCTGTTCATTGTATATATCACTTCTTTTCAATTTAGAAAAAGAAAAAACACAAAAACAATAGAAAAGAAAAAAGATGGTAGAAATAAAACAAGAAAGGTACAACCCCATACCAAAAAGAAAGGAAAAAAATCAAAGTGTGCAAGCTTAAATTCCACTACCAAAAACAACACTACTATTCTAGTCATACAACCTAACCAAGACTAAGGTAGATTTCAATTTTTTGTTGATAGATTAGTGAAGAAGATTTTACAAACTGTTCAATTTTGGCTTATCAGTAGAATAGATTAGGATAGAAATATAGTGGTTCAAACAAGCCTAAATCCTGAACCTATAATTTTGATGAAGAATTGGTTCTTATATGATCAGACTATGAACCAAGAGAAAATAAAAACAGCTCTAAAGAAACCAAAACTAGAGCTGAAAGCAAAGAATGAAGGATGTTTTAGATTTTTAGATCCTAAGCCTTCACAGTTTTGTTTTAAATTTCTGCAAATAAAGTCTATGTGCAGCTTGTACATACAGCCATAGAAATCATGGAAAATTAGATAGTCTAATCCTAATTTGACCATGTTTTAAATTCTGTTTTAGAAGATAGAGAATAAAATTTTCCATACAATCTAATCCTGGCAGACAGTAGCTTAGGTAGAGAATTTATGAGTTCAACAGTCTAATCTGAACTCATGGAAGAAATAAGGGTAGATTTAGATTATCTTTTTCTGTTTTCAAAAGAAAAAAATGTTGATGTTTAAATTTTGCAAGTCCAAGTGCACCTGCTAAAGAAAAAATGTTAGGAAGTACGCTGTGTAGGTAGAAATATTGGGAGGAATTTGTTGCCGATATGAAACACTGACCATCCTTATTAAGCAGTATGATCACAGAAGAAGCAGGTTGTTAGTGGATTAAGGCATAGGTCTGTATCCCAAAGATAAATATCTGAAATTATTGACACCTCCAAGGAGGTGCCATCCCCAAGTGGAGCCAGTGTTAGCCATCAGTAAATTTTGTTTCAACAAATGATGGCTAAAACAAGTCTTATGGTCACCAAGAAACAAATTTCCTTAAAAAATTTGTGACTTCTTGCAACACCTTTGTGTCCCTTGTCCAAAAATACTTTTCCCTGATATTTTCACTTCAAAAAACCACCAAGAAAATCTTGTTGTTCCCTTCAAAATACTGTTGTTCCGAAAGAAATATGATACCTAAAAAGCCATTTTCACCATTTTATTCCCTCCAAATTTTCATAAAATGCCCCCTTTCCTCTTGATTATCCTAAAAAACCTTCAAAATTGCCTTTCACTTCATAAAAATCCCCTCTTATGTCTATAAAACCCTTTGTTATGGTTTAATAACCCTCCATTATAGCTATCAAGACTTCAAAAATGCATAAAACCTCTGAAAAAACCCTTTTTCCACCCCTTTTTAGCATTTAGGCCCATAAGGGCTTAAGTCTTTCCACCCTTTCCATCATAAGACCGAGCGTTGTAACCAAGCGCCTAGTATTATACCCCAAACCCCTTTCCTTCCGCTCCTGGTCACTCGTTCCTCCACCGGACCATACCCCTACCTTATCCCTAGCCCCTCCTCTCAACTATTATTTAACCCCCGCGCCCTTTGTAAAAGTTCATTTTTCTTTTGAAAATACCCCATGCTATACTTTCTTCCCGAGAAATATTGACCATTGATCTTATAGATCTAACGATCATCGCTTTTTCCTTCTCTCCCCCCACCTCCTGACTCAGTTATACCCTTACACCCCTATAGTCAAATCCCCACCATTGATTTGTTTTAAATCATCGATCCTCATTCATCCCGACATCAGACCTTCCCTCCAGACCCACATCCCACTACCAATCCCCTCCTGACACCTGTACCCCACCATAGTCCCCGTTGTGCAACCTTCCAACGTGCCTCCTCTCCGCACCGTCAAATATACACCATCTCATCCGACGACGCAGATCACATATTGCGCAATTTTCGCGTCTGAGCTTTAACAACCAAACATCGTGCGAAATAGGTGGTATTGAAAAGGCCACGCGGCGTGATTTAATTGGACCGCGTTCAATTCATCAAAAACCATTTACCACTTAAATTGAACGCAAAAACCATTCATGGTATTTCCAAAAACGTCGAGCCCTAATTTGCGCCAAATCCAGATTTGAACCGGATTTTCTCAGATTTTCTTCATAAAACCTCTTCCACTTGCATTTTCATCCCCTCTGCACTGCTCCACCACCTCCACCCACCACTGAATGTAGTTCTTCCAACCCGCAGGATTTTGTATGACTTATTTGTTGATTTTTGTAGGTTTGTTAGCAGTTTACAAAGCCAAAATCCTTTTCATAGTTCAGTAAGGAGTGTGGCCGAAGATTTCCATCTCTCAAGCTAAAACACTACAGATTAAAGGCATAATATTATGATTTAAAGTTTTATACACAGGGTGAGGGTTTGAAACGAGAAGCTTGAAGATTAACATAGCTTAACTCTGCAGACAAAGTTAAAATCCAGTCAATGAAGATCAGGGAAGAGTAGTAGGATTTAAACATGCAGGGTTAAAGAGCAAAGTGCAACGATTAAAGTCTTAAATCTTGTTGTCTCAAAATTAAAACATAGTTTAAATATGGATACAAAGGACTAAGAAGAAGGCCGAGAAGCAAAGGAAAGGGATGGTTTAAAGGATAAAACAGTCAGGCAGATCAATGTTTAAAGAATAAAATAGTATAATAAAGCAAAAGCCAGCGAACAGTTAAAGTCAAAAGGTTGACGCATCAAATTAAAGGGTTAAAAGTTTAAATCCATGGTTTTAACGTTAAAATGGTGAATACAGTCAGCACAAAAGATTCAAAAGTGCTGAGGATGATTAATCAAAGAATAAAGGAGAATCACGGTTATAATAATGTTTTGAAACCACAAAAGTAGATAGATTAGCATAAGAGCCTCCGAATGCCACATCATTGAGGCTATGAATCCTCAGAATTCCACCTACAATTTTATTTCCCTCAAAAGACTAAAAAGTAATTTCACAGTCAGAGATATTTTTAAAGATAGCTCAGAATTAATTGCCAGCCCACTAAAAACCTCCAAAGTCAAAAAAGGTGACTGAAATTGATGAACTTTAATGTAATAATCAATTAGCAGAGTTAAAACATCAGATAACTTCTCCATTTGGCCCTTCAAAGGCCGAGAGGCACTTACTTTGCATTAATTGAACATATAGACCTTTATTTTACTCCACCTCCTCATTATTCTATAAATACTGCTTTAGAAGACAGTATAGAGGTTGGTCTTTGAATACTCATCGAGTGTAAATAGATTTGAATTTGTTGAAGCTCTGTTTTGTAATAGAAGAAAGATAGTCTGAGATGAAAAGTCTGAAGCTGTAAAGACCCATTGGACTTGAAGATTGTAACTGGTTTTAACATTAAATACAATTTGATTTATGGGATCCTGGTATATGTCAATGGTGATGTTTTTCTTGTTGTAAATTGTTATTTTCTTATGTTCTCCATACTGTCAATTTTCTCTAATAAAGAACAAAAAATATAGATTAGGATTTACTGTCAAGTACCCTAAATCTCACTGATAAATATTTATCTTTATTTTTTTTGCTAATTGTGTATTTGAGGATAATTCAATAGAGTATAACTAGTGAAGTGTTGGTAAGCCCATGTTTCCTGAGTACAACTTGAGATATTGTCTTTGAATGTTCTTGAAAATTCTGCTTAGTAAAGTTGAACTAGGGAAGTCTATGGTTAGCCATATCCTCTAGTTTCTTCTCCAACAGTTGCTTTGAAAATTTCCCTTAAAATTATGTCAAAAGTAGGCTAGGTTAAAAGTCCTTACTTGATCTTAGACTACTTTTTATGTTAATCTTGAATGTTTTCCTTGGAATATGCTGAAAGCAGGCTAAGTTGAAAGTCTTACTTGATCTTAAGCTATTCTTTTTTTTTTAATGTTTTCCTTTATAAAGTATATCAAAAGAAGACTAGTTTAAAAGTACTTACCTGATCTTAGGTTGCTTTGTGTCTTTCCTTCAAGTATGCTAAAATCACGCTAGGTTAAAAGTCCTTACTTGATCTTAAGTTTCTCTTTGTTTATTTACATGTTTTCTTCTTCACTACACTTTAAAGTTTCATTCCATAAATCAACTTAAAGAGATCTGTTGACATAGATGACTTGCCCCATAGACCACTCTTGGAACTTGTTGTCCAATTAAATCCTTTATGACTCCACAGCCGAATGGATTGACACTATTTTTTTACTTATCTTATCAGCTGAAACATTTTCAACCTACTTACACCTTCACCCTTCAATAGACTTCCTTTATTTTAATGATATTAATTCCAACCAAAACAAACAAAACCTTGTGCTTTATAACTAGCCTAATATCATATCATAAGCCTTAAAGATCATATCTTTGAAAACACTTATAAAGAGAGATCCCTCTATGAATCCAGGAGGGCTAGATCCTAGGATTCCAAGGTGGTTTTGATGTTGGCTCTGCAACGTTTGTTCTTGCCAATCTTGCAAACTATGGAGACCTAACATGCTCATGAGCTAGGAAGAATTTTTTGCATTAGTGGACTGGAGGCCAAAATTTTAAGGATTAAAAATGCTTTGTAGATTGTTGACAGAGGATCTCAACTGTACATATACTCATTATAAATGTAATTTCCTACATCATGCATGAAGTAACATGTGTTTTCCTTGGAGTTATCTTTGTTTTATCTAATGAAATGGTTTATTCAAGATTTGGTATAGCTTGTGTGGCCATGGTTACTCACAGATCTCTTTTTCTAGTATTGAAATGTTGTGAAGCATATAAGTTCATGAGAGAGTTCAACTGGATTATATTTTCTCAAATGAATTGGGTGAAACAATTACCCTTGCAAAATTCCAGCACAAGAATATGATCATTTGAAGTATGTGGAATTCATTGTCTACTAGAGGTCTGTGGGGGTAAAATTATGCATAAAAATATCTCAAAGCTCAGTCAATGGAACAGTGGATCAGCACAAGACCAAAGCTTGATGTGGTTAGTAGATTGATCATTAAGGGGGCTGTTAAAGTAATGCCAGCTTGATCATGGTCAATTAAACATTAGACATATACAATAATACAGACGTTATGAATTTTGATTATTTTACACTTTTATGCTTTATTTCACTTTACTATATTTCTCGGTCTATCCTACATTCATAAAGTGGATTGACTCAACTAGCATGTAGCCATTGATAAGGAGGCTTTATCTGGCATGGCTGAGATCACTTTTTGAACTTGATACATTTTTTTAGCACCCATTTTCCTTCTCATGTTACAATGGTCTTGATTCCCATAGCATAAATTTCTTGATTTTGTCTACATGTTCCAATTTTGATGGACTGTCTCGTAACATGCTTGAAGGATAGCTTTTTCTTGTCAGGTATCGATGGTATTATATCTGTGAATCAACAACTGCAAATGGAGTAGTGGGTTTCTAGTATTTAAATTTTAGATATCCCCTACGCATAATGGCATTCATGCTTAAGATTATAAACTACTTATTCTTAACCCATGTAATTCGAATGGGTATTCTATGTACCTTGTCTTCATTTAAATTTTAAATTACTTGTTGACTTGGTTTATGGGAGCATGTTTTTTTTAACTTTTTGGATAGCTTGAAAGTTTGAAGTAAGGCTGAAGGTCCTACATGATAGAGTGCACAATAAGGGAGAGGAGAATGGGAAAACTTATATCATTCTTTTCCTTGTTTCACAGGTTATATTATATTCTTATTTTTTACAGCAGCTCTTCATTTTGGCATATTTCATTCATAGCTATGTTATTGTTGTAAGTATTATTCTGGTCCTTATTACCAGGCTTGTTTTTGCATTTTGAAATTGTATAATCCTCCTTTTTTAGTTATGGATTTATCCTTGATTGCAGGGACTACAAAGGCATTCAGATAGCATGCTTAGCTGGTTGGTGTATTTAACAAATAATAATCTACTGTAAGCTAAGGAATATCTAAAACATGGAATATCCAAAATTTTCACATATGGGTTCCCTAGGGTTTCTCAACGTGTTATTTCTTTTAGCTTCAAGTGGTAATCTAAACTGCTTTTATCATTTCTTTTAAATCACATTGCTTTGTGTTTGCTAAATGTTTTCCCATGCTATTTTTTTGACAAAAGATCCATCTTTCCTTTCTAGATGAGCATGTAACTGGTTACTCCAATGTCCTTTTTCCTTGACAACGATATTTCTAACCTACTAAGTTCCTTATTTACTAAAATTCTTCATGGTTTTAGTTTCAAATTTTTTTTATGAGTGTTCTTTCAAGATAGCATATTAGTGGAATCAGACTGCAACTAGTGAAACAAACTAGTCCAACCTGTTTGGGTGTCAAGCTGGTCCGATTCAAATTCTAGGACTGAAAATGGCTGGTTCGGTACTGAACCAACCTTTTTTTACTGAATCAGCCAGTTTTTTCGACGTAGTCAAGGGATGTTCCAAACACAATTTAAAAAAAAAAAAACAATCAAAACAAAAACAAAAACAAAAATTAAGTGGGGCATCCTAATATTCAAGGTACTAGCAAATAGCTGCCACATTGCAAGAAAAACTCAATATTTTCAGATCCCCTATCCTAGAATGATACAGTTTAAAAGAGGAAGTAATCCTCTGTTTTATGGAGTCTTCACCCAATATATGCAGATCCTCTCCTATAAATGGTATAGAATAAGAGGCGTTAACCCTTTGTTTTATTGGGATTTCAAGTAAACAAATGCAAGACGCACTTTCTAGCTAAACTATAATAATAAGATACACCTAATAACTCACGAAGAAATTTATGCTAAGATGTTTGGACCAATAAAATCTGCTAAATTCGCCCAGGACTTGCACCTGGAAAACTATGTGAAAGTACCTCTTAGAGCAGACCAACAGCGAGGCATTATTTCCTCCTCAGGCATCCAAGGTACAAACGAAACATATTTTCTCACTTCAAATCCTGTTTTCACTAGACCCAGCGATAGACTGTCTGCCATGCCATTCTGTTGAGCGAATTATAACCCACCTCCACCTTTTCTCAAAATCACCAATTCTTCAGCCTTTGCAGCAGCCAATTTTACTGACAAATCATCGCCATTACCGATATATAAATCAAACCCTTCTTATTGAACAATCTCGTATTAGAAAAATGAGAAAATCCAGAGAACAAGCTTACCAGACTCGAAATTGTGTGTAGCTAGTACCAATTATAATTTATTTTGCACCACTAGGGTTTCGCCCTACAGAGTGGATAGAATATTCTAGCACTGCTGCCATGGAGTCACTGCAATGTCTTGGTGCACAATTTTGAGCCCCACAATACCTAAAATTTCAATTCAGAAGAAATATAGTTTCAATCAAGATACCAAATTCTGTAATCGTGCATTCAATGCTATTGTTGTTTTTGAAGGGAAAATGATCTGGAAGAAGCCCTGGAAAACCTGTGTAATGCACAATGTGTGCAAGGCATATATCTTCTGTCTGGCCCATGGTCATATCAGTAAAACACAAAAGTTTTTCTGGGGTTTTCAAATTACATTCCCCTAGCCAATTAAATGATTCAAAATTGGACTGTTGGAGGTCAACAATATCCTTATTTTTATCATTAGGGTTCATGGACTGATCACAACTATTTTGGGAAGAAACTGAACTTAAAGGAACTTCGGGTGATAAAACAAGATTTTCTCCTCCATTAGGATGATTAAACTCATTTCTGAAGGCCTTACCAGCTTCTGAATTCCAGAAACCCTTAGAGCGATTACCAATAAATTTTATATGGATTTTTTTGAATTTAAAGAGGATGTTTCTTGCCATTACCTTCGTGAGTACAAGGAACGCAGGGATTCTGTTATCACAAAGTCTGACCCTGATAGGCTGCTCACCAAGTAGACTTCATGTAACTTTTTCAGACCAATATTTTGGCTGAGGCTTAGCCTCCTCAGCCTGAGAAGGCTCTCTCAAAGGTTAATGATATAAGTTATAGATAGATGGCTAACTATGTGGTTTGTGATTTTTTATGTTTACAGGTTGAAAGATGGAGACTTGCTACCATTGGGCTATGGAGTCAGTGACAGGGATAAAGATAACAAATAGCTCTTCTTATAAAATTGAGGCTTGTATATACTTTAATGAAAGAGTGACACATTCAGGAAGATCTCAATAACTTGAGGTTCATAGGAAGTCAGAGCATGTGGTACATGAATTTTGAGTAATGATGCATCAAGGTATTCAAAATGAAAGTATTTAAAGTGATTCATCAAAGCTTAACACTTAAAGGAAGTCAGAGCATGAATAACCATGAATTCTTAGTAATAAGTATTAAAACATTGAAGAAAACCATCCAAAGATAGGACCCAAGAACTCAATTCACCATAGTTCAACACTTAAAAGAAGTCAGAGCATGTTCCTCCATGAATTCTGAGTAATAAGCATTAATACTATGGAAGTAAAACATATCACAGATAAAAGATAAAACTCACTAAAGTATACTAAGAATCTCAGGTCCAGAAAAGTTGTATTTCTTCTGTATATATCAGTCTCTCCAAAGCAATTACAAAAGTAGTCTGTTCTCATAACCTTTTCCAACCCTTGTAGAATTCGACCTCATTCTCTTTATATGCCATTTACAAAATAGGATAAGCTTATCCTCCATTAGAATTCGAATTCCTATGCTTTGACACCTACTATAACCATAAAACATGGTATTTATTACAAACACGGTTTTAAAACTAACATAGATTCCTATTACAAATTGACAGCTATAATGCTTTTGAAAAGTCCTAATTATAATAGGACTGAAACTCCTAAATATGCTTCTAATCAACCTTGTCTAGTATTTAATTCATCCTTTGACACCTGCTATCTCATGAATTTGAATTTTTATGTTGTCTTCAACTTTGATGTAACCTTGCTGTTGATGACCCAAACTGTCCTAAAAATCAGGAGACAGATTTCCTGTTTTTTAGCCCTTCACTTCCATTTTTCATCTTCGAGCACTTGTTAATATTGATAGCTTAGTTTCATATGTGTCACATGTGTCAATAATTTCCTTGAAACCTTTAATCTTCCATCTGTGTATAATTCTACCTTCGAAATGATGTAAAAGGATAGAGAATAGGTCTGTGCTATGAAAGTAGCCTGTTTTCATAGTGCAGTTTGTTGGTCATTGTAAAACCTTTCCTTTAACCATTTTTTATGTTGTTTTAAAATTTTAACATTCACCTGTAATATTCATGCTTCCACCAGAAACATTTAAACTCAAACTTATCATTCTTCAGTCCAAAATTCATATGAAAAAGTGCAAAAAGGCATCTTCAGCAGTTTTGTCGTGCGCTACGAAACTACTGTGCAAGCTGATTTTGACACAGTCTTCTAAAAAGTCTTCAAAAATTTTGAATTTTGAATGTCTATACCTCATAAGTGCTAATATTATTTCAAAACATATAATTTTCCCTCAAAAACATGATCTTCATCAACATTTGTCTTTAGCTTAATGAAAAACTGACTCATAAATTTGACCATTTTTCTGCACTATTTTTATCTGAAAAAGAGGTGTTGAGACAGAGCTTGTATCTCCTCATCCATAATTTATTTTGAGAAACTGGAGGATTTTCTAGGTCATTCTGTCTTGAACAAAAACCTCTCTCGAGTTTTTGAAATACCTCTTCTACTATCCAGAAACGGTCTTTGAGAAACATGTGTAAAATAGGAAAACTCTGATTTCTAAAAAATATGGCTTCAAAGAAAGCCTTGTATCTCCCAACTAGTAACACTTGTGAGCAAAGTGAGAGATGTTATTGTATCTAGATATTTGAGGAAGAGAAAATTCTTTCAGAATGCCAAAATAATTTTGCATGTGACCAGAAATTGATCTTGAAGTTTACTGCTAAAACCAGAAAACAAAGTTTTTCTCTTCATGACTTTCAGCAGTTTCGTAACACAAGTTGAGTCATCAATTTATCCCACATCATAATGAATTTGAAGAAACTGAGAGAGGTTTTTGTATTCAGCTATGTTAGGAAGAAAAACATCTTTCAAGTTTAAAAAAAATGTTTTCAGGTGCTCAGGAACCCCCTTGGAAGTTGACTACTAAAACCAGGAAACATGGTTTTTTGCTTCATAGTGCGCCACAAAAATACAATGCTTTCGTAGCGCAAATCACCTTTTTTGAACTAGTTGCACTACGAAAGTGTGGATTCCTGTATGATTCCAAAAATTTAACCCGAAACTTAATGGAATGACTTCTAAATGAATGATGGGACATTTTAACCATGGAATGACACTTAAAGACCTTATTTGGAAATGGAAACTGACTTTTTAAGACCTTTAAAACTATGACCTACCCTTTATGAAGACTAAAATGACCTTTAGACCTACTTGAAACCATGACCAAAAGCAGAGTTGAAACAATGATGTTTTGAAAATTTAGGGTGTGATAACAGATTCGAACTCGGGTTCGCCATTGTTTAGGGCTTTGTACAATACTTGACAGATTATTGTAACGGAAGCGGTAGTAGCAAGAAAATATAGTAGAAATTCAAAAGCAATGTGTATGTGTTTTTGTTCTCAGGCTCTCTATTTATTCGTATGTAGTTACAGTCCAGAATTGGATGTTGATTTCAAACCAGAGATGATGATGATGATGAGGTTCTACGCATGTAAGTCCTGCAACAAAAAGTTTTCTTCATTTCAAGCTCTGGGTAGCCATAGGGCAAGCTTCCACTACAAGTCCAAGTCCATATTTCCCACACTGCAAACTGATGGGGATTTCAAAGAAGAAGTAGTTCATTGGTCCATCAATGGGCCATATGTTGAGACTTATAAGCAGAGTTTGTGCATTGAGAATAAGAAAGTTAGGGTGCATGAATGCCCTGTGTGTCACAAAATTTTTCCATCTAGCCAAGCTTTGGGCGGTCTGGCGAAGCTTTGGGCAGTCACAAGAGGACTCATTCCACTCCCCCTGCTACTAATATGCACAATTATACAAGCCATTCAACAACTGAGCATCTGCAATTTTCACCTCCAATTAGAACCGAGACGTTGGATCTGAATGTGCCTACTAAAAATGAAAATGATTGTACTCAATTGTAGTACATTTATACAGTTTCTATCAATTTAGGTGCAGATTCTACAAGTAAATGTGAGAAATGAGGCATTACACATGAAAAAAAAAACTGGTAGCAATTATGCTTCACCATTTTCCAGCAGCAATGAAGCGCAGGCATTGTAATAGTTGTGATTCTCAGAGAATGTACAAGTGAAGGGGCACCTAATTCCCTCACCTTGGCATATTCTCTTGTGATGTAGGCGCCTCACAAACGTTTCATAGCCATTGAAATTCCTTGTTTCTTAGAAGCTTCTGTAACAAGAACATACCCATAACCAAATAACTATGTTTTCTTTTCATCTAAGGGTTGAAGATGTTTTACTCGTCAAACATATAATCTAAAGGTTCCATATTATGACACGTTGCACACAGGACAGTTGTTTTCAAATAATGAAGCCTTACAACGTAATTAGTTTATTAATTTATGTGTTCAAACTTCTCTGTTGACTAGAACATTAATCGTGCTTTCCCTCCTTTTAGAACTAGAAGGTGTAGTGAGTAGTGAGCACATGACTTGGAGATTGGCTTTCTATTTCAACACACATATATACGTGCTCACTGGTCATAAAATGTGGTCATTGGTGTATAATAAAGTTAAGTTCCATAAGCTATAACGTTACTAAGTTTATTCACTATTTTATAGATCATTACACGTCAAACTAAATTTACGCCTTGACTGGTATTGCATTCAACATTGTGCACAAGTATGATTTACATGTATCAATCAAAACTATGATTTTATCTATATTTGATAATGCAAGATGAATACATCATATAATGCATAGGAGTGCTATGGATATGAAGTTCAATATGAAATAATATATTGATTGCTACTATTACTATTATATAAGGGGTGCTCTTCCAATGGCCATTTATTAGCTATGTGAAGAAGGCTTTGTGGAATTTGTATTTACTATAAGATTATGTATAGCTGCTTTGCAAACAACTAAGTATAATTTGGTAGGAAGTTTGGAGTATGTGCAACTCATAATGATATTGTCTTCTCTTCATTAATGACTTTTCAATGTGTGATTTTTGACCTAAGCCATTGCATTATCAATGTGTGAAGGCTCAAAAATCAACCTATATGTCAATTACTTCTTATGATTGTTCCTAGGACCATGAACCCTAATTTTTTTAGGTTTAAAATTTATCACAAGTTTTCTCTATTATGGTCGAATTTGTAGAGGTTATCTCGAAATTTATTTAAGGTACCATGGATCTAAATTTCTTATGAACTTTAAACACTATAACAAATTGTGGTGCAAATTGTTGATCAATTCTCACTTGGTTGTTGAGATTGCAACAAGATGATGAGCTTAGTGAAAAGAGTTGGTTTCACTAAGTGGGCCCGCAGGCTATTTTTGGCGCAAGTCTATTTTAGACTATGTCTATTTTTAGACATGTCGATCATATTCTATGAGTTGCAGGATGCTATTTGTGGATGGTTGGTCAAGTTGGAAAAATATATCGACTTCTATTTTTAGACATACTGGGCGGAATCTATTTTTAGATTGCCAATCTAAAAATAGAGATGTCCAATATTATTATCTCTTAATAATATTTGGACTATAAACATTATCTTATTCTCTTGGAGCACTTCAGTTAAGTGCACAGATGTGGCACAGGAGCTGACGGAAGGAATTACGCTATTCCTGAGGGTTAAGTGGAGCTATTGCATGGAGATTTAAGTTAGAACTCATGTGACAAAGTTTGGTGGAGTTATTGAGGTAGTTGGTGGAGTTGTGTTCAATTTAACTCAGTTAGACATAGTTGAGCTACTTGTATCTAGTCTAACTGATTGATACACTAGTGAGAGTGGTGTGAATTAATTATTAATTAATTCACTAATTATTAACTCATTAATCAACTGAATAATACATTAGTTAACTACAGTGCATGGACAGTTTCAGTGGAGACCAGTGGAGAGGTAGGTGAAAGAGTGGGTTGACTATCAGTTGTGACTATAGTGTTGCATGATTTGCAACACATAGTGATTGGAGATGCCAATGAGGATTGCATGGTCAAGGCTGGACCAATTTGATTTCATTCAGAGCCATTCTTCAACAGGGATTGCACAGTAGAGGCAGGCTAGCAGGTGGCAAATATCGGTGCATGGATTTTCTAGATCGGGCCTTATTAGTGTGTAGCGATTATATTGTACTGAGAGCTTGACATGATCAGCTTTGTATGAGGATTGTTACATGATCTATATGACATATATTATATACAGATATTTGGGGTTTTTAGCTTCAGGCTTTCCCGTTAAAACATTGTGTTCATATGTGTGATTTTTTATGTTTTCAATGTGTGCATGCAATTGATTTAATTTCCGCAAGTAATGATCAATAGTAGAAGAGATTTTGTATTATGCATGAAGTCAAACAGTGTGTGATCAAGATAATATTGGATGTATAACACATTAATTATATAATTTCTACATGGTATCGGAGCGATATTGATCATTGGAGCAATTGCAAAGCATTGAAGCGGTTGAGTTTTGTGCTGGTGGAATTCGAATTTGCAGTAGTGTTTTCTTGGTGTCGAAGTTGAGATGTCTTTCAACGGATTGCAATTGGAGTATGCCCTTGAGGGAAGCTTGAATTATATTGCATGGAAGGGCAAGATGGAGGTGGTGCCGGAGGATAATTGGTTGAAGGAGTTCGTAGATGCAGAAATTCCAAAACCTGCTTCTAGCGATGCTGCTGCACTTGACGCATGGAAAAATATGACAACAAAATGTCGAAGGATTCTGTTGGAAGGTGTGAAGGATCACATAGTGTCCAGCCTTCATGGTAAAGCTTCTCCATTCTTGATGTGGAAATATTTGACAGACTTGTTCCAAAGCAAGAGCGACCAGAGGAAGTTGGCGCTCAAGGATAAGCTCAGGAAAATAAAAATGGACAAAGGCGACAGTATACCCAAGTACCTCACGAAGTTTTTCCAGCACAGTGATGAGCTGGGAAGTGTGGGGGTTACTCTAGATGAAGAGGACTTGGTGAGCTTGGCTCTCCTTAGGATTTCGAAGAGTTCACATTCCTATGAGGACTCTGTCAATGGTCGGGAGAAACTGCTAGGATTGGAGTGACTTTTGTCGGATCTTGTGTAGGAGGAGATAAGGCGGAGTACCAGGGATGGATCTTCATCGAAGAATGAAGATGAAGAAAATTGCGCTTTGGCTGCCAAAGCAAGGAAGGGGAAGAGCAAGAAGAATACTTCTCAATCTGGTGCAAAAGGCAAGAAGCAGGACATGTCCAAGGTGAAGTTCTTTCACTGTCACCAACACAGACATTACGCCACTAATTGTCCATAGAAGAAGAAAAATAAGCAGGCTTCTGGATCTGCAGCTGGAGAAGCCTTAGCCTCGCAGTTTGAGCTGGATTTTTCGCTGATCATATGCTTTGTCTCAAGTATGATGGGTTCAGTGTGGTTTCTTGACAGTGGTGCGTCTTTCCATATGACTGGAGACAAATATTTTTTTACTGATCTGGATGAGAAGGATCTTGGAGTGCACATTGAGATGGGTGATGATGGTAGATATAGTGAGACTAGTATCAGGACCATTTCCTTTGAGAGGGAGTCTGGCAAACCTTTCATCTTGAAGGATGTCATGCATGTTCCAGGATTGAATAAGAATCTTATCTCTATGGTGATGTTGGAAGACAAAGGATATGATGTTTTCTTTAGCGAGGGAAAGGCTTTCCTGCGCAGTAAGGCAACTGGTGAAACCTGGAGGATAGGGGTTCGAGTTAAGAACCTTTATCAGTTGCAGGTAGATGGCTGCACAATAATGGAAGGCAAGGAAGAAGGAGTGGTGAGCCGGGATGAGGGCGAGCTATGGCACAGGAGATTGGGCCATCTTCACCATGGTGCTTTGAAAATTTTGCAGCAGATTTCTACTGGGCTTCCCAAAGGTACACTTGCGAAGTCAGATCAGTGCAAGGGATGTACTTTGGGAAAATTTTTGAAAGCCACCTTTCATGAGAAGGATAGTTGCGCCACGTTGATCCTTGAGATAATTCACACAGACATGTGTGGACCTTTCTTAGTAGCTTCGACAGCAAAGCACAGGTATTATGTGATATTTGTTGATGTTTTTTCTCATAAGTGCTGGATCTTCTTCATGCAGAAGAAGAGTGAGACATACTCAAAGTTCTGTGAGTTCAAGGCACTGGTTGAGAAAGCATCAAGGAAGCAGGTGAAGGCTCTTAGGAGCGATAATGGTGGTGAATTCATCTCTGGAAAATTCAAGGACTTTTGCAGTGCAATGGGAATTCGAAGAGAGCTCATAGTGCCTCATAACCCACAATAGAATGGGGTCAGTGAGCGGAAGAACAGAACGATCGTGGGTGCTGCACGGGCGATGTTTCATGATCAGGGCCTTCCCATACACTTGTGGAGTCAGGCATGCAATACTACGGTTTATGTGCAAAACCGTTGTCCTCACAGAGTACTTGGCATGAGTACACCCGAAGAGGTGTTTTCTGGTAAGAAGCCTGATATTTCTCATTTGAAGATTTTTGGCTCACCTGTTGACATTCATATGACGAAGGATGTCAGGAAGAAGCTGGAGCTGATCACAGAGGTTGGGATATTTTTGGGGTACACTGACACACCCCACAACTATCGTGTGTATTTTCCAGACATTCGGAAGACTGTTGTGCGACGGGATATCAAATTTCATAAGGAGAAAGCCATGAAGTGTTTGCTTGAGAGGGAGCCACACTTGCATGCAGATGAGGAGCTATTAGTTTTTAAGGATGAGCCTGAGGATGTGGATCAGCCACAAGAGGAGGTTCATGGAGTTGAAGAAACCACTCATGCAGCGCCAACCATCAGAGGGCGGAAGCGCACTACAAAAACTGAGCGACTGAATCTTGATGCAGAGAAGATTGTAGGAGGACCTACATCATAGCAAAGATAGAGACAGTCACCTGACCGATATACTGGATACATGGCTCTGATGAGAAAGTGTACCGTGACAGAACCATCCTCTTTCGAGGAAGTTGTGGAGGACCCTACATGGGTAGATGCCATGGTGGAAGAGTATGACTCGATTGTCAGAAATAGTGCATGGGAGATTGTCCCAAGGCCAGAAAGGAAATCAGTGGTAGGTTCGAGATGGATCTACAAAGTGAAGCAAGCAGCTGAAGGGAGCATCGAGAAGTACAAGGCAAAATTTTTTTCCTGGGGCTTCTTACAGAATGAGGGGATCGACCATGAGGAAAACTTTGCACCTGTCGCAAGGTATTCTTCCATACAGAGCATCCTAGCTCTCTCAGCGCAGATGATATGGCACATTCATCAGATGGATGTGAAGACTACTTTCCTCAATGGAGTCATTGAGGAGGAGGTGTACATAGAGCAGCCCGAAGGTTTCGAGATCTTTAGCAGCAAGTCACATGTGTGCATGCTCAAAAGAGCGATGTATGGGTTGAAACAAGAACCTCATGCTTGGTACACACGGATAGATAGTTATTTCACTGATCTTGGATTCACCAAGAGTGAGGCGGATCCGAACCTATACCATATTTTGGTGGAGGGTAAGTTGCTAATCATTGTACTTTATGTAGATGATTTGATTCTGACGGGTGATGAACAGTTGATACTCTCATGCAAGGCTGATCTTGCAAAAGAGTTTGAGATGAAGGACTTGGGCCTCCTTCATTATTTCTTGGGATTGGAAATTTGGCAGCGTAGTGATGGACTGTTTGTGTCTCAAGGAAAGTATGCCCGGGAGATACTAGAGAAGTTCAACATGCAAGGCTGGAAGCCTATCGACACTCCTCTTCCTCGTGGTTGGAGGAAAGAGGATGCTACATCGACAGAGGTAGTGGATGCCACTGTTTACCGACAATTGGTTGGTTTGCTTATGTATCTAGTCAATACACGACCTGACATATGCTACACTGTTAACCAGCTTTCACAAGCTATGGTTAAGCCTACCAAGCTCTTTTGGAAGGCAGGCAAGCATGTATTGAGATATCTCAGAGGCACATTAGGATATGGATTATGGTACAGACAGTCGGATGAGGTGAAGTTGCATGGCTTCACGGATGCAGATTGGGCAGGGAGCCTAACGGACAGAAAGAGCACATTTGGAGGGATTTTCAGTATTGGGTTGACAGCAGTTTCTTGATACAACATGAAGCAGATATCCATGGCACTCAATTTAGTGAAGGCCGAGTACATGGCAGCGAGTTTGGCTGCATGCGAGGCTATATGGATGAGGAAGATCCTGGTCAGGTTGTTCGGTTCACACTTAGATCCTACTGTGATATATTGTGATAATCAGAGTTGCATCAAACTCTTGGTTAATCCATTATTTCATGATAGATATAAACACATTGACATCCGGTATCAACATATCAGAGATTGTGTGCAACGAAAGATCATGTTACTTTCTTACATTCCTACAGAGGATCAGGATGTTGATATCTTGACGAAGGCTCTCACCAGGAGCAAAGTCGAATATCACAGAGGCAGGATCGGGGTGGAAGATAATCCCTATCTTTTTGAGAGGGAGTTTTGAGATTGAAACAAGATGATGAGCTTAGTGAAAAGAGTTGCATTCACTAAGTGGGCCCATAGGCTATTTTTGGCTCAAGTCTATTTTAGACTATTTCTATTTTTAGACATGTCGATCATATTCTATGAGTTGCAAGATGCTATTTGTGGACGGTTGGTCAAGTTGGAAAAATAGATGGACTTCTATTTTTAGACATACTGGGCGAAATTTATTTTTAGATTGTCATTCTAAAAATAGATATGTCGAATATTATTAGCTCTTAATAATATTTGGACTATAAACATTATCTTATTCTCTTGGAGCACTTCAATTAAGTGCACAAATGTGGCACAAGAGCTGACAGAAGGAATTACACTATTCCTGAGGGTTAAGTGGAGCTATTGCATGGAGACTTCAGTTAGAACTCATGTGACAGAGTTTGGTGGAGTTATTGAGGTAGTCGGTGGAGTTGTGTTTAGTCTAACTCAGTTAGACACAGTTGAGCTAGTTGTATCTAGTCTAACTGATTGATACAATAGTGAGAGTGGTGTGAATTAGTTATTAATTAATTCACTAATTATTAACTCATTAATCAACTAAAGAATACATCAGTTAACTACAGTGCATGGACAGTTTCAGTGGAGACCATTGGAGAGGTAGGTGAAAGAGCAGATTGACTATTAGTTGTGACTATAGTGTTGCATGATTTGCAACACACAGTGATTGGAGATGCCAATGAGGATTGCATGAGCAAGGCTGGACCAATTTGAGTTCATTCAGAGCCATTCTTCAGCAGGGATTGTGCAGTAGAGGCAGGCTAGCAGGTGGCAAAGATCGGTGCATGGATTTGCTAGATCGGGCATGATTAGTGTGTAGCGATTGTATTGTATTGAGAGCTTGACATGATCAGCTTTGTATGAGGATTTTTACATGATCTCATTGACATATATTATATACAGATAGTTGGGGTTTTTAGCTTTAGGCTTTCTCGTTAAAACACTGTGTTCATATGTGTGAATTTTTATGGTTTCAATGTGTGCATGCAATTGATTTAATTTCCGCAAGTAATGACCAATAATAGAAGAAATTATGTATTATGCATGAAGTCAAATACTGTGTGATCAGGAGAATCTTGGATGTATAATGCATTAGTTATATAATTTCTACATTGGTTAGGGTTATAGATGTTAATGAAAAAATTTTGTGCATGCATGAGAGTTGGGTCCAAATGCTCAATGTTGTGTAGAAATAGTGTGATAAATATGGGATAGTGCAAAGCATAGTTTTGAACATTAGTCTAAGTTGACTCATACCTAATAAACTCAATAAAGTTGATTGTTGGTTGAACAGTTAATTTTTGGTTCAATGGACAGAACATCTTGTAGGCCCAAATACCAAAGGGCAAAATTGAGCCCATCATGGGGTTCCCTTTGTAATTCTCCACCACTACTACCTTCCATGTTTCCTCAAACTCCTCTCCAACCTCAATATCAGTGCTAGTAGTAGCATGAGAAACAACACTATGCTTAGTAGAACTAGAACGTGTTTTCCAAACTCCACGAGAACTACTTCCCTCACAAGTAACCATGTGCCATGCTTGGTCTCAATGGTTCACTGGCTTCAACTCCTGGTTCAACTACCATATCTTCATTGGAACCAGCACCCCGAACTCCACTAGACAATGATTCGCCATTTTGTACTAGTGATTCGTGATTTGTACTGTGATTCACCATGATTTTACAAGATAATATGATCTTGTAAGAGATTCGCAAAAAAAATTATATATACATATTATATTTGTTGGCAATATGTTGCAGAGTGTTGTCCTTGATGGCAACCCACTTGATGAAGATGATGGCAACCTAATTGATGAAGTTGTTCCTGACTTGATGAACTTGTTAATGATGCAAATCTGATGTTCTACAAGCTGCTCAGAAGTACCAGAGAAAGAAATATCAATAAGGGCCAGAATATTTCTGAACAAGGTGTGTCTCAAAGAATACGCGGATTTGTCTAAGGGAAGTCACGTATGCACGCGGAAAAGTACGTGCCAAGTCACGTATGGTCTTTTGCGCTCCAAAATTAGAATACCAAGGGGCATTACCATGGTATTGACCCATTGTATTGAGCGTTGGATTGTCTATTTGATCCCGTCCAGGAAAACCATCGGAAGTAATGTGGTTTTGACTCATGGTATTGAAAAAGGCTAAATCTATATAAGGAGAAGAATTTCATTGTGCAAAGGGTGTGCATGTGTCTGGGCTTTAATGAATACTTCACTCTGAAGTATATCTGCATGGTTGAATTCTGCTCTTAATTGATAGATCTGATTCTATGATGCATCTATGAACATAATGAAGGTTCAATATCTCTAGATCTTGAAATGGTGAATCTCTTGGATGATCTGAAAAGAAGTGATGAAGACCTGGTGCAAATCTGTTGAAGAAGTTGAAGAAATCTGGGTAAGTTCATAGATCTGGTCTGTTCTACAAAGTTTATTTTTTATAGATCTATACGCAGGTTCGCTTCACAGAAGGCGCGTGTATACGCGGATCTATTTCAACAAAGGCGCGTATGACCTGTTAGGGTTTTTCTGAAAAGTTGCACGAATATATATGCGGGTTGGCTTCATTGAAAGCGCGTATATACGCGGATCCGTCTAAATAAAAGCGTGTATTATATCTGAACTGATGGTTGCTCAAGGTTGAATGTGTTTCTGCATATATAATTGTTAAAGTGCAGGTTATCACTACAGTATTACGGTTGCACGATGGTTCATTGTTACATTTGATGCATTGGGCAAAGGTTGTTTATTGATAAGTAAGGGTTGTGTTGGAGAGTGTTTGATCTAGTTTGAAAATTAATGAAACATGGTTTGCGGTGGTTACGGGGTTGAAGCCTTGATTTATGTAGAAGCTCTATGAGTAGGAAAATTTGGTGTAATATCGGGGGTAGTAGCTCCCCTTCAAGGAAGAAGCCTTCAGTCAAGCGGTGGTAGCTCCCTTCCAGGAAAGGATGGTAAACGAGAGAAGGTTGTAGCCTTCTGTAGGTGGGTGCCTGCGTGCTGGTATGAGTCTGCACCAGTACATGGTTGTAAGAAGTTTTCTCTATATAATAAAATTTGAAGACTGAGACGACGGCAGCAGTGGTTTTCTCTCGAATTGGGCCTTAAATCCTGGCGTTCTTATGTGTGTGACGATTTATTTTGTTCTTACTGCTCTTGTTTACAATTTTCTAAATATCTGATGAATGAATGATGCAATGATCTGAGTTAAAAGATAAATGCATAATTAGATTTCTGGGCATACGCGAGTTTCCTTCCTGATATCCGCGTGTATACACGAGTTTAATTCATTAAAGTAGTGTATGGGTTTAAACGCAAGGAAAAATGAAAAGATTCTCTGTCTACACTAAATACTGATTCACCCCCCCCCCTCTCAGTATTTTTCCAACAATTGGTATCAGAGTAGGTCCTTCTGAAAAAGCTTAGCCGCTAGAAGGAAGAACAAGCAAAATGAGCAATCAAGATGGAACAACATCTATCAAGCCTCCACTCTTTAACGGAAGCAATTTAATCTTCTAGAAAATAAGGATGAGATCCTATCTTCAGTCTATGGGAGCAGATATATGGGCCATTGTTGAACAAGGATATCAATATCCAGCTGCAGTACCAACAGATCCAACGGAAAAGAAGAATTATGAAACAAATGCAAAGGCGGTCAATGCACTATTGAGAAGTCTAACTGAATCAAAATTTGTCAAGGTTATGCAGCTGAATACAGCAAAGGCAATATGGGACAAAATCGTCCTAATTTATGAAGGTGATGCAAAGGTAAAAAGTGCAAAACTCCAAACTCTCAGAATTGAATATGAAAATTTGAGAATGCATAATGATGAGAGTATTGCTAGTTTCTTTTTACGTCTTGATGATATTGTAAATCGTATGAGAAACCTGGGAGAAACAATAGCAGAATCTACCTTGGTTGAGAAAATCTTAAGATCGCTAACAGCAAAATTTGAATCAAAAGTCTCTTCTCTTGAAGAAAAACAGGATCTTCAAACTCTTACTGTGGTGTAACTTCATGGCATACTGACTGCATATAAAATGAGGAAAGAAGTTCAAAAGGAAGGATTGTTTGGTCAATTTAGTGTGTCCTAAATTGCTACATTAATTTGTCAATCCGGGATTCGTAAGCTGACGAAGTGTGGCGCACTATATGTGCAAGATAACCTATCTCTTACTTTTTTTCATTTTTGGGTTTTTTATTTATCCTGGTTGGTTTCCTAATGTGAGATGGAAATTCTAAAAGACAAGTATGGTTATGAATTTTCAAGGCAATGATGTCCTTTATAATGATTCCCCAAACTTTCAAATTTCAAAAGGATTTTGAAACATACAATGACAAAATTAATTCCTAAAAGAAAATGAAAATGTACTACTACACTAATCAAACAAACAGTGAACTATTGATCATGAAACCCATTACCCTTGCTGCTGTTCTAAACACAAAAGAAACTGTACTCAAAGAAATCCAAATATTTGCAAGTAAAGTAAAACTAAAATCAAATTACATCAACTCATATTCTGACCCCTCACCATTAGTCTCGCTATGGCTTTCGGAGGTAATCATAAACAACTTGAGCAATCTGATATCTAATTTGTAGAAAAATAAACTAATATCAAATTACACACTCATACTTCAATCCCTCACCATTAGTCTTGCTATGGCTTTCGGAGGTAACTGATAATGACATGAGAAATTTAATATCTAACTTGCAGAAAAATAAACTAATATCAAACTACACACTCATACTTCAATCCCTCACCATTAGTCTCGCTATGGCTTTCGAAGGTAACTGATAATGACATGAGCAGTTTAATATCTAACTAACTAGTAAAGCGAATGTACAAAACTGAAATGAATAAAACGGTGCTGGAATTAAAAAAAAAAACTAAGAAAAAGAAATCAGGAGAAGGACAAGATTGATTCCATGTCATTAGTCATTGTAAAACTATGTGCAAATGCTCGGGCTGCCTACTATAATCTGGAACAAAACACTGATCAGTTAACAGCAGTATAAAGTATGAAAAATTATGAACAGAAACAAAACGTTAATACCATAAGAAATGTAATATATACATGTGAATGACTATGGCACAATGAACGTAAGGAAATGAAGCATGAAACTATACAATAATACACAAAACCTCGGCATGTGCAGGGGCCCTCTGCACAATCCTCGGGAAGCAGCTATCAAACACGAATTATGCTTATGAACAGAGTCTTCTCATATATTAAAATGCAGTCATAACAAAGAAATAATGTTACGGCACAGTGGTCTTTCTATCTAGCAAATTACATTACAGCAGCTAACTACTATGCGTATGAGAATACATTATTTATAACAGAGAATGTCATAACTAATTTCCTACATTCTGCGCTGATACAAGACACGTGAACCACCACATCCAGAAATCTAGCATCATGGCTGCCGTGAAGATTAAATCTATGGAGAGAGGTCGTTGGATTCGGCTTATGGAGCCGTTTACAGGTGTTGATATGTCTTCCGTGATTTATAAACGGCCACGCAAATCTTCACGTGGTGAAAAACAGAGTTCTGTCACCGTGGGACTCTTCGGTTGACCACCGCTTGACTATCTTTGACCACAGCCTTCTTAGGTGAATTCAAATGAACCAATAGGACTCGATCCATGTCCATGTCATTTCCAACTTGCCCATGTGGCTCAATTTGCCTGAAGACACCTACAATATAGACTTCAACAAAATGGCTGCGGAAAGTTGCAGCAGTTGCAGAAAGTGACAAGATTCCGCAGCTCAATGAGCAAAAATCTAATTCAAAGAGTAGACACAAAACATAGTTAAAAACCACTTTAAATGCTCTTTTATGATTAATATGCAATGATATTGATGGCTTAGGAGGTCCAGGTAAATGGAAAAAGTCTAGAAAGGTGTATAGGAAAGATGCAAGTTTGGGACTCAACATACCCCCACTGTGAAGGTGTTGCATGTCCTCATGCAACCAAAAATTTTTATCATCCTTCTTCAATTCATATGCCTTGATACCTCTGCCAGTACATCCAATCCTCTTCTCCTCTTCCTTGGTGCTGCTAACATCTTGGGCTTCTTCATCAAACATCTGAATTTGATATTAATCAGTGCTCTACTTAATTTCTGGCATTTCTTCTTCAATTTCCTATTCTTTTTCTGCCATAGTCTCAGATGTAGCATGGTATTATCATGAATGATCTTGTCCAATCTGTTTTTCTCCTTTAATGCTTCATTTTCATTTTTAATATGTCTATTTAAAACCTCCAACTCAAAGACTTCTTGTTTCAACAATTGGACTAGAGCTTCTTGTGCTGTGTGAGGCTGAGTGGATGAAGTGCTGGGACCCGTGGCTGTTTTTTCTAAGGATTCTATGTAATCATACACCTCTTGCTGCTTTGGATCTATCTCGGGTGTCGTTTTCCTTGGGTTGTCCCCAAAATGCTGTGGAGGAGAATTGACTTCAAAATCTGGCCGAAAAGGACTCATATCAACATCTTGAGGACTAGTTTCAACATTTGACTGAGAATGAGGTGGACTATGTTCAACGTCTGGCTGAGAATGAGATGGACTATGTCCAGCTGGAGTTTGTTCAGGTGTTACTTCTCCCAAATCAATAAAATGGGGTCCTTTTGTCTGTGTTTTCTTCCATTTTCCTTTAAGCCTACTGCTTCTTCTTACATACTGTGGACTGCTGTCTGTTTCCTTTTGTTTTTCTTTTCCTCTCTTTTTGGTCATAGATGACTGTTCCTGAAGGTGAACTAGTCTCTCAGATAACACTTGATGGTCTTCTTCTGAGGAAGGGGTTTGATGCACAGCCTCAATGCTTCTTTTCTCTTTTGATTTTGTTGGCTTTTTACCCTTGGTCTCTTTCTTCCTCCTTTTAGACAGTATTTCTTCTCTAATAGTTCTTTCAACTGTGTTAGTAGGAGTGCTTTGAGTTTTATCATTTGTTCTCTTTATTCTAATTCTTTTTGATGTACTTCCTTCAGGGGTTTCTTGAGGTTCTTCAAAGAAATTTCTAATTAAGAATTGCTCCCAGGTGTCCTTTTTCCCCTTTAATTGTTTTTCTATCAAAATTTTCACAAGACCATGGTGATATAAATGTGGTTCTACGTCCCCTAGATGCTTCTGGACGGTTACAGACATCTTTTTCAAACTGTTTAGTAAAAAGTATGGCAGATTGAGGGCCTGGTTGTCTAGGAAATTCATCAACAGTCGGGTATGATACATGTACATTGACCCAAAACGTCCCTCACAGGTGATAAATTTTTGAATAACTAACAGTAAACTGGCCCAGTCTTCTTTTAAAGCATGAACAGGAATTCCCTTTTTGAAAATGGTGACATCCATACCTGGGTTACGTAGGATCACTCTCCAGGCTTCATCACTAATGCTCTTGTTCTTGAACCAGCGTTCACCTTCTTGAGGAAGTTCTGTAGCAGCTGCTATGGATGCCTCAGTCACTGTAAATTTGAGGTCCCCAATCTCCACCTCCAGACCGTTGAAAGACCTCGCAAAATCTTTTGTTACCTCCTTATGGTAGCCTTTGAACTTTTGAATAAACCGAAGCCATTTTTCCTTTTTCAGTATGTCTTTGACTTTCGGATACCCTTCCATAAATTTGGGTCCCTCTAGTTCTGTTCTCAACAACTGACCCATCCTTCCTTCTATACTTTTAGAACTCATCTGCGTGAGGGGGGTTTAGCGGAGGTAAGACAACAGAAATGATCAGGGCTTATGATGGAGGCCAGTGACTGGATATCAGAGAATAGGTACACGAAATGAAGCGGAACAGAGAACAAAATGGAGTGAAGGCTTATGTGAGCACGATGGAAATGCAGCCGTGAGATCAATAGAATAGTAGGGGGAGTAAAACGCATCCGGAAATATTTAAAATTTGGTGGCTGCAGAGTAGATGCAAGCACGTTTATGCAATGGCTATGGATTTTTTGCGGCTAAGAGAAGCCGTAATCAAATCAACCACGTTCCTTAATTACAGGTGGAGTATCAACGTATAGCCGAACACTAGTGAAGACCGTAGGCTTGATTATGATGCATTTTAGAAATGAATGCAAGGATTGTGGGGGAATCGTATAGATATCATGGAATGGCTATGGAGTTATCAACGCAATCATTTCATATAATGGAGCTATGGTTTATAACTATGTAAAAATGTGCTTGAATGCCATTTGAAATAAATTTTTACTCATACCTTGGAATTGTTGCCATTTTTCATTGGTCTTCAATCAGTTTCTCCTCATTGATGTCTTTGAATGCCCCATGTCTTCATAATATGTCTTCATACCTGCATTTGATTTCATGATTGTTGAACTAACATCTGACTGTGATTTTTTGAAAAACAGAGTGTTAGCTGCAGAAACTGCTTCTGGCTGCAGAAACTGGTGTCAGTTGTGGAAACTGACACAGTAATTATTTGGGTGAATGGAAATAGATGGATGATAACTGACTGAATGAAAATGGTCATGAAAGAAAATTGTTATTGGTGAAATGAAATGAAATAGATTAAGTGAAATGAAATGAAGTGGAGTGGAATGAAGTGGAATGAAGTGGAATGGAATGGAGTGGGTTGTCATAAGACTTGTGAAATGAGAGAAAGAAATTTTTTTTTTTGGAAAATATAGGGTGTCAGGTGTTCCTGATTTTCACCCTACATTTTCTGTATAAGACTGCCAATCAGTGATTGGTTTTCAAGCTTATACAAATTTTTTATTTTTTATTTTTTATTATTATTATTTTATTTTTATTTTTTTTAACTAGAAACTGAAAAGAACAAAGGCTAGGCTAGTGGAGAAGAAGGATTCGTCTGCACCAGCCTTATTGCAGAATTATCTTGAAACATCTTGACAAATTCTTCTTTTGAGAGTGGCTTATGATAGATCTTTAATCTGTGGCCATTCACAATAAGAGGAGTTTGAAATTCATCAATGGTCTTGATTCTTACCGCTCCATTGCTAAAGATCTTGTCAATCTCATATGGCCCAAGCCAATGAGTCTGAAATTTTCCTTTAAAATCTTTAAACTTGGAGTCAAATAGCAATGCCCAATATCCTTCTTGAAACTTCTTCTCTTTGATGTATTTGTCATGCCATTTAGCTCTTTGATATTGAACTAAATCAGTTCTTAGAATTTCCTCTTGTCTGATCTCATCTAGCTCATTCAACTGCTCCATTCTATGCTTTTGGGCTTCTGATAGATCCATCCCCAACTGAACTGCTATCTTGAAGGTTTTGACTTGGAACTCAATGGGAAGCAGGACTTCTTTCCCATAAACAAGTTCATAGGGAGAATGTCCTGTTGTATTTCTCCATGTAGTTCTGTAGGCCCACAAGGCTTCAGAAAGCCTTTCCGCCCAATCTCTTCTGTGTAGATGAACAATTTTGGTGATGATACTTTCAAGAAATTTGTTTGTAGACTCCACTTGACCATTTGCTTGTGAATGGTAAGGAGTAGATCTTCTGTGTTTGATTTTGTATTCTTCCATCAGCTTCTCCACCAGGTTGGATGTGAATTGGCTTCCCTGATCTGTCACAATTTCTCTTGGAACACCAAAGCGAGTAAAAATATCCTCATAAAGAAAATTAACAAATGAATTTTCAGTAGCAGATACTAATGCCTTGGCTTCTACCCATTTAGTAACATAATCAGTACAAACCAATATATACTTCTTTTGCTTAGATGGTGGATTAATAGGTCCTATGAAATCTAAAGCCCATTTTTCAAAGGGTTCAATGAGTACCTGTGTTTGCAATGGCATTTCATTTGAAAGGGTAGGTTTCCCTACTCTTTGGCGGCTATCACACCTTTTGAAATATTGTTTTGCATCTTTGAAGAGAGAAGGCCAATAATATCCCAAGGAAAGGATTTTATAGGCCGTCCTTTTGTCCGCAAAGTGTCCGCCGCATGGTTCATCATGACATGCCTTAAGAATATCGGGCATTTCATCTTCCCTGACACATCTTCTGATCACAAGATCTGGCCCTGTTTTAAACAATTCGTTAGAAATCCATGAATATTTTGAACTCTCTTGAATAATTTTTCGTTTTTCACTTGGAAATAAATGTGAAGGCAGTTTCCCTGTAACCAAATAGTTAGCAATATCTGCATACCAAGGAGTCTTAATAGTTACCGCAAACAAGTATTCATCAGGAAACTTATCCTCTACAGGAGAATCTTCTTTAGTATTCTGAATCCTAGACAAGAAATCAGCTACTGTATTTTGTTTCCCTGGTCTATCCAACACAGTAATATTGAATTCTTGCAAAAGTAGGAGCCATCTTGTCACTCTGCCATTAGTAACAGGTTTTTTCATTAGATATCTAATTGCAGAATGATCAGTATGAATAAAAGTTTCATAGCCTGTTATATAATGTCTAAACTTATTGATTGCATGAACAACATCTAAAAACTCTTTTTCAGTTACAGTATAGTTCAACTCAGTGGGAGTCAAATTTCTACTGGTATAGTTAATGGCATAAGGGACTAAATCTTTTTGACCCAACACAGCTCCTAGAGTTGTATCTGAAGCATCTGTAGAAATATGGAAAGGGAGTTTCCAATTTGGTCCTCTCAAGATAGGTGCTTCAGATATTCTTGTTTTCAAAGTTTCAAAGGCTGATTGACAATCAGGATCCCATTTAAATTCACAGTCTTTTGTAAGCAATTTGAAAAGTGGAGATGCTATTTTAGTGAAGTTTTCTATAAATCTTCTATAGTAACCAGTAAATCCTAGAAAACTTCTAACATCTCTTTGACAATTTGGAATAGGCAACTTGGAGATGACTTCAACTTTTGATCTATCAGCCTTAATCCCATCTCCTGAAATATGATGTCCTAAAACAATCCCTTCAGTAAACATCATAAAGCATTTTTCATGGCTTAATGAAAGGTTTGTTTCTTTACATCTTATAAGAACTTTTTCCAAATTTTCTAATGCCTCTTCAAATGAATTACCATAAGCTGTAAAATCATCCATATAAACCTCTACACAATCATGGATTAGATCAGAAAAAATTCCTAGTACTACTCTTTGGAATGTTGCAGGTGCATTACATAACCCAAAAGGAAGCACTCGATAGGAAAAATTTCCCCATGGACAAGTAAATGTGGTCTTATCTTGATCTTCAGGTGCTACCTGAATTTGATTATAGCCACTAAAACCATCCAAAAATGAAAAGTACTTTTTACCTACTAATGTATCTAATACCTGATCGATAAAAGGAAAAGGAAAGTGATCCTTCAAAGTTGCTTTGTTCAATTCCCTGTAATCAATGCATACCCTCCATTTACCATTCTTTTTAGGTACTATAAACAAAGGAGAAACCCATCGGCTATCTGAAATTGGATAAATGAAGTTTACATTGAGAAGTTTTTGGAGCTCTTCTTTCACTATCTCCCTAAGATTTGGATTCATCCTTCTTTGAGATTGTCTGATTGGTCTACTGTTTTCCTCAATATAGATATGATGAATGCAAGTCTTAGGATCAATACCTTTCATGTCAGTATACTCCCATGCAAATGCAGTAGAATGTTTTTGCAAAATTTTGGTTAGTTCTTCCTGTTGTGACTTTTCCAAATTTTTGTTGATATTCAATGTTTTTCCTGGAAAAATTTCAATGGTAGAACTACCAAACTCTTCCATAGAGTAAAGAGACATTTGTCTTGATGATAAATATTCAATGTCAGATTCCAACTGAAATTGTGTGGGGTTATATTCTGAAGATGTCTCAAAATTTTCTAATGTGTTTAGAATTTGACTATCCTCACTGATTTCAGAAATGGTAAAGACAGGTTGTATAGTGTCCTCATCATCGACCCATTCATTGTCTCCTACTTCTGTGATTGCTTTTGCTGGAGGATACAAATTGAATTTCTTTGTTGAATTACCATTAGAAATGTACATATCCCTAGATCTACAACTAATAAAAGCATCAGCTGTGGCTAGCCAAGGTCTTCCTAAGATAAGTGGGTGCCCTCCTAGATTACTTTTGGGAGTCAAAATCATAAAATCTACTGGATATTCCCAAGAATCTAAGGAGACTGAAATATCTTCTAATACACCATCTAGTTTAATAATTGATCGATCTGCAAGTTGCAGTAAAGTAGGTGTAAAAAGAAGGTTAGGAAGTTTTAGCTGTTCCATAGTCTATCTACTCATAATGTTGATAGCAGCCCCTAAGTCAATCAATGTGTTTGGAATTTCTATCCCATTTATATGTGTCTTGACAATTGGATTTCCTGGATCTACATACTTCTGCATGGTAATTTTTCCCATCATGATATCTGCAATTTTTCCTACCAGGTGGATTCTTCTTGTGTCTTTTATTTTCCTTCCTGGTCTTTTGAGACTCAACTCCTTTATTGTTTTTGCTAGAATAGGAATCTCTCAAATGGCTTGTAGCAAGGGAATCTTGATACAAACATTCTTTAATTCATCTAGAAAATCATAGTTAGGCAACAAGATCTGTTTTTCCACCCCTTTATCAATTTGTAATCTTTCAGGAAAAGGAGGTGTGGATGAAGATGCAGGTTTCTCAACTATAGGAGTTGTGGGTGTTAACTTTTCTTTCTCTTTTTGAATGTTTGAGTTTTGAAGAGATGCTTCCTCATAACCCTTATTGGCTTTAAGAGAGTCCTCCTCAGAGGTATCTTTCTCTTCGACATCTATAGAAGGTTTTCCTAAAACTCTACCAGACCTGAGTTGTACATCATTGAGAGGAACAATCATATAGGTAGGAAATTGTTGTCCTTCTATCATGTAAGTATTATGAGGATTTTTATTGTTAGGATTTGGCAATGGCTGAGCTGGAAGTTGATTTGTCTTTTTTTGGAATGGAAGCATGAGTTGAGGATTTGGATTTTGCTGAGAAGGTTGTTGTTGTGGAAATGGCAATGAAAGTTGTGGATTTGGGTTTGGAAGTTGTGGAGCTTGTTGATTTTGAAAAGATGGAGGATATTGATAAAATTGAGCAAATCTCCCATAAGGATTTTGCATACCTTGTACCCATGGCTGATATGAATTTTGAGGTTGGGGCCAAGGTTGTTGCCAAGGTTTCCAATTTGGTGGGGGTTGAAAATTCATAGGGTTGCTAAAACCTTGAGTTTGTTGCCCCTGCCAAGGTTTTCTTGCAACAAAACAGAGAGATTCTACTGAATTTGGATATTCTTGAAAGACAGATTTGAGTCCAGGAATTGAAGGACAATCCTTGGTCTCATGATTCTCTGAGCAAATCATACATGTTTCTACAACTTTTGCATCCAAGGGACATTCCCTTAAAGCATGTTTGTTCCTACATTTCGGACAAAAGATGGCTAGAGCATCAGTTTCTACTTTCTGCTTGTTTTGAATTTTAAGGGTGTCTAGTTGTTCACTAAGGCTCCCTAAGATATCAGTTTTGAATTCATCAAGCATATTTCCAATCTCTTCCCTACTTACTGATCCAGTTGCAGATTTGTTTGCCCTGATAAGAGAATAATCTCTAGGCCCTTTTCCCATTTTAGATTTTCCCCTTGAGAGATGGACACATAGTTCTGTTATGTCACGAAGTGGAAGTTGAGAAATACCTCCTTTCCCCATCATGTTTAAAATATCTATCCATTCATCTCTGATGGATTTTAATATAAGGGCTTTCAAAGTTTCATCATCTAAGTTGCTCATCTTTGCTCTTTTTAAGTTGTATTGAAATCTTTCAAGTAAATCCTCCAAATTTTCATCTTCTTTTTGCACCATTTTGAATACCTCATCCTTGTGATTGGTGGGCATGCAATATTCCAGGTATCTATCCAAAAATGTTTGTTTCATATCATTCCAAGTCCTAATAGATTGGGTGGCTAATCCCATGAACCATTTCAAAGCGGCTCCCTTCAATGTTGAAGGAAACAGTTTGATTTTTTGAGAGTCTTCCATATAGTCATAGGTTCGGCACACGACTTCAAATTCAAACAGAAATGTTTCAGGATCCTCACTTCGCAATCCATAAAAGTTGGGGAGGATAGATGGTGAAATGTTTTTCATCGTTGTATGAGTTTCCTCATCAACTACAGGGAATCCAAACAAGTTGTCTCCTTCCCTATTTCTTCCATTATTACCTTCACCTCCACCATTGTTGTCTCCATTGTTTCCTCCTCCTCTACCTCTACCTCTACCTCCAAATCCATCTATTATTTCCTCTGCCATGATAGTTTCTTTAGATTCCTCAAAGTCCTTTGGTTCTTCTATCAAGGAAGGATGAGAGGGAGTCTCTTCCTTTTCTTCTTCAGGTGATTCTACTTCTTTAATTACAATATATTCTCATGTAGAAGTAAAGAAAGGGTCCTCTTCTAAATGAGATTTGGTAGATGGTGTAGGAGAATCTTCTAATTTAGCTGCTCCTTGAATTCCAAGAATCTTAAGGCTAGGGGTAGATGGTGGTGAATCTTGTCTATGCCTTGAAGAAGATGGAGTTGTGAAAACCGAACTCTTAGCTCTAGCTATAAATCTTCCCCTAGAATCTCTTGCTCTATGCATGTCATTTTTTTATATTTTTTAAGTTGGGCTAATAATTCTCTTTCTGATCTTCCAGGTCACACTAAGTGCAAGAAGAGAGCATAATTAAGAAATTATTGAACCAATAACTCTCCTTTCTGATCCTCCAGATCACACTAGGTGCAAGAGGAGAGCATACTTCAAGAAGTTATCAAATTTTCCCTTTTTTTTATATATATTTTTTTAAGAAAATGGCTACCTAGTTACACTTCCTCGGAAACGGCACCAAAATGTTTGGTCAATTTAGTGTGTCCTAAATTGCTACATTAATTTGTCAATCTTGGATTCGTAAGCTGACGAAGTGTGGCGCACTTTATGTGCAAGATAACCTATCTCTTACTTTTTGTCGTTTTTGGGTTTTTATTTATTTTGGTTGGTTTCCAAATGTGAGATGGAAATTCTAAAAAACAAGTATGGTTATGAATGTTCAAGGCAATGATGTCCTTTATAATGATTTCCCAAACTTCAAACTTCAAAAGGATTTTGAAACATACAATGACAAAATTAATTCCTAAAAGAAAATGAAAATGTGCCACTATACTAGTTAAACAAACAGTGAACTATTGATCATGAAACCCATTACCCTTGCTGCTGTCTAAACACAAAAGAAACTGTACTCAAAGAAATCCAAAGATTTGCAAGTAAAGTAAAACTAAAATCAAATTACATCAACTCATATTCTGACCCCTCACCATTAGTCTCACTATGGCTTTCGGAGGTAATCATAAACAACTTGAGCAATCTGATATCTAATTTGCAGAAAGAAAATAAACTAATATCAAACTACACATTCATACTTCAATCCCTCACCATTAGTCTTGCTATGGCTTTCGGAGGTAACTGATAATGAAATGAGCAATTTAATATCTAACTTGCAGAAAAATAAACTAACATCAAACTACACATTCATACTGAAATCCCTCACCATTAGTCTCGCTATGACATTCGGAGGTAACTGATAATGAAATGAGCAGCTTAATATCTAATCTAACTAGTAAAGCAAATGTACAAAACTGAAATGAATAAAATAGTGATGGAATTAAAAGCTAAGAAAAATAAATCAGCAAAAGGACAAGATTGATTCCATGTCATTAGTCATTATAAAACTATGTGAAAATGCCCGGGCTGCCTACTATAATCTGGAACAAAACATTGATCAGTCAACAGCAGTATAAAGTATGAAAAATTATGAACAGAAACAAAACGTTAATACCATAAGAAATGTAATATATACATGTGAATTACTATGGCACAATGAACGTAAGGAAATGAAGCATGAAACTATACAATAATACACAAAACCTCGGCGTGTGCAGGGGCCCTCTGCACAATCCTCGGGAAGCAGCTATCAAACACGAATTATGCTTATGAACAGAGTCTTCTCATATATTAAAATGCAGTCATAACAAAGAAATAATGTTATGGCACAGTGGTCTTTCTATCCAGCAAATTACATTACAGCAGCTTACTACTATGCGTATGAGAACGCATTATTTATAACAGAGAATGTCATAACTAATTTCCTACATTCTGCGCTGATACAAGACACGTGAACCACCACGTCCAGAAATCTAGCATCATGGTTGCCGTGAAGATTAAATCTATGGAGAGTGGTCGTTGGATTCGGCTTATGGAGCCGTTTATAGGTGTTGATATGTCTTCCGTGATTTAGAAACGGCCATGCAAATATTCACGTGGTGAAAAACATAGTTCTTTCACCGTGGGACTCTTCGGTTGACCACCGCTTGACTATCTTTGACCACAGCCTTCTTAGGTGAATTCGACTGAACCAATAGGACTCGATCCATGTCCATGTCATTTCCAACTTGCCCATGTGGCTCAATTTTCCTGAAGACACCTACAATATAGACTTCAACAAAATGGCTGCGGAAAGTTGCAGCAGCTGCAGAAAGTGACAAGATTCCGCAGCTCAATGAGCAAAAATCAAATTCAAACAGCAGACACAAAACATAGTTAAAAACCACTTTAAATGCTCTTTTATGATTAATATGCAATGATATTAATGGCTTAGGAGGTCCAGGTAAATGGAAAAAGTCTAGAAAGGTGTATAGGAAAGATGCAAGTTTGGGACTCAACAAGGATCAGGATATATATCGGAAGAAGATGAGGAAAACTTTGAGAAGACTCCAACTAGGAACCGGAAGATTCAAAGGTTAGCTTCCTTTCAAATGTTTTGATTGTGGAAGAGTTGGTCATTATGCTGCAAAGTGTCCTTATAAAGAAACATCTACTAAAGGGAAAGAAGTAGAAAGAAGGAATAAGAACCGATCTAGCACTAGGAAAAGTTATTATACTAATGAAGACAGTGATGGATTATCTGATATTGAGAAAGAATGTGAACAAGATCTTAGACTTCTCATGGCATTTGAAAATTATTCTAGAGAAGACAAGGATGTTTTTATGGATGCTCTAGATGACAATGATATTCTTGATCAAAACAATCAACTCAAAATATGCTTGGAAGAAAGTAAAATAATCATAGAGACTCTGAAAAGACAGAATGAAGAAGCGAAGAAACATAATGAGAATTTAGAATGTGAAGTAGTAAGTCTAAGAAAAGAACTTGAGAAAGTAAAGACTCTGAATCTTAGATTTTCTAAAGGATCAGAAACCTTAGATGAAATTATCAAGGTTCAACGTTCTCCTCTTATAAAGACAGGTCTTGGATATACCAAAGAATCCTCTCATTCTTCAGCACCAAATTATCTAAAAGCAGCTACAACTGGTTTACTACATTCAGCCACTCAGCAAGGGAATAAAGAATCTTTACAGGTAAAGCATGATCATCAAAACTCAAGGAACACTAATAGGGATATCTCTCAAAGGAGCAACAACCAACAGGTAAATTCAAATAGAAGATTTCATGATCGCAGAAATTTCTACTTCAATGGATAATGTTTCTCTTGTCACAATTTTGGTCATAAAGCTGTTCAATGTGTTGCATATAAAACCATCATGACCAGAGAAGCAAGAAAGAAAAGGATGGATATTGAACCAAAGAAGAATACCTATAACAACTTTTCTCCTCTTCAAAATGAAGTTGAATGTGCTTATTGCAATAAATTTGGCCATGAAGAAGCTGAATGCAGGAGCAAAGTCCAGCCAAAACAGCATTTTCGTTCAAGTTCCAAAGTATGGAAAAAGAAGGAATTACAGGTTGAAAATTGTGGGATAGCGTTATTTGCAGAAGGTGAAGAAAATCAATGGTACATTGATAGTGGATGCTCAAGACACATGACAGGTGATAAAAGCAAACTTCTTGCATATAATGCTCTAGAAAAGCAAAAGAAAGTTACATTTGGAAATGATACTCTTGCTGTAATTAAAGGAAAAGGGTCTGTGTTTCTAAAAGAAAAGGTGAAGGCTAATGATGTCATGTATGTAGATGGATTAATGCATAACCTGTTAAGTGTAAGTCAAATTTGTGATCAAGGAACAGAAGTTGTCTTTAGTTCAAAAGAATGTGTGGTTCGTGATCTTGATACAAGTAAAACTATTATAAAAGGGAAAAGAACTCCAAGCAACCTGTATGTATTGAAGAACTGCAAAGATCAATGTTACTTGAGAAAATCTTCAGAAAATTGGCTATGGCATAGAAGGCTGGGGCATCTAAGCTTCTCTCAAATCAAAAAATCAAGCAGACTTAAAGTTGTTCGTGGTCTTCCCAATATTACTCTACCAGAGTATCATATGCAAATCTTGCCAAATCGGTAAGCAGAACAGAGTGCAATTTAATGCCAAAGAAGGATCATCAAGTAAGCCTCTTGAACTTATTCATACCGACATATGTGGACCTATGAGGAAAAAGTCACCACGTGGGGAAGAATACTATATCTTATTTATTGATGATTTCTCTAGGATGTGTTGGATTGGGTTGATTAAACACAAAGATGAAGCATTTGAAAATTTTCAGATCTTCAAAGCACTGGTGGAAAATGAATTAGATCTAAAAATCAAGTGTCTTAGATCTGATCGAGGAGGAGAATATACATCAAATGAATTCTTTGAATTTTGTGAACAACATGGCATAAAAATACAGTTCTCTGTAGCTGGCACTCCACAACAAAATGGCGTAGCAGAAATGATGAATAGAACAATTCAACAAATGGCTAGAGCTATGCTTAATGATTCTAGAACTCCTGACATGTTCTGGGGAGAAGCAGCACATACAGCAGCAAACATTCTCAACAAGGCACATGTTCGGGTAAATAGTGACAAAACTCCATATGAACTCTGGTATAGTAATTCTCCCTCTGTGAAGCATTTTAGAGTTTTTGGAAGTAAATTCTTTATCAAAAATAATGATGAAAAGCTTGGCAAGTTTGAACCTAGATCAGATGAAGGGATACTTCTTGGTTACTCATCTACAAGCAGAGCATACAAATGTTACAATAAAAGGCTTCGAAAGATTGTTGAATGTATTGATGTTGTTATTGATGAGTCTCCTGCGGCTCCTAAAGAAGAAAAACAAACAACAGCTGTAGACGATGATGACATATGTCCTTCTGCTTCAAATAGAAATAATATAGACAGTGAACCCAATGAAGAACATGAAGATGATTTATCTGAAAAGGCTCCTTCCAGATATGTTCAAAAGAATCATCCAGAATCTCAAATTTTGGGAGATAAGGCATTAGGTGTACAAACGAGAAGGACTCTTGTGGGATCCTCTAGCTATCTGGCATTTCTGTCCACTATTGAACCACACAATGTCAATCAAGCTAGAAAAGATGAATTTTGGGTTCAAGCCATGAATGAAGAGCTTGATCAAATTGAAAAGAATGACACTTGGGAATTAGTACCAAGACCTCATAACAAAAATGTCATTGGAACTAAATGGATTTTCAAAAACAAGTTAAATGAAAATGGGGATGTCATAAGAAATAAAGCTAGACTTGTTTGCAAGGGGTATACTCAACAAGAAGGTATAGACTTTGAAGAAACTTTTGCTCCTGTAGCTAGACTTGAAGCCATAAGAATGTTTCTTGCTTTTTCAAGTTTTAAACAAATCAAAGTTTATCAAATGGATGTTAAATCTGCATTTCTCAATGGTGATCTAGAAGAAGAAGTTTATATAGAACAACCAGAAGGATTCATTTTGGGAAATGATGAAAATCTTGTTTGTAGACTTAAAAAGGCTCTATATGGTCTCAAACAAGATCCAAGGGCATGGTATTATCGTCTTGACAAATATCTTCATCAACAAGGATTTTCAAAGGGGTCTGCTGATAGTAACTTATACACAAAAATTGAAAATGATAAACTATTGATTGTGGTTGTATATGTTGATGATATCATTTTGGAAGTAATGAAGAATCTATGAGTCAGAAATTTTCTTCTGTCATGCAGCAAGAATTTGAAATGTCTTTACTTGGGGAACTAACATTCTTTCTTGGCTTGCAAGTGCATCAAACTGCAGATGGTATATTCTTATCGATGTAATCTCAGTTCTCATGATGATTCTCCCATGGTGAACCAACCAGATTACAGATCTATGATAGGAAGTCTACTTTATCTCACTGGGACTAGACTGGACATTATGCATGCAGTTGGGATTGTTGGACGATTCCAAGCTAATCCAAAAGAATCTCACCTTCAGGCTGTCAAAAGAATATTCAAATATCTGCAAGGAACTCAAGACTTTGGACTATGGTATCCAAAGAAGGCTGATCTTACTCTTCATGCTTACACTGATGCAGATTGGGCTGGAAATGTTGATGATCGGAAAGCACTAGTGGTGGTGCATTTTATATGGGGCCCCGGTTAGTATCTTGGTTCAGCAAGAAACAAAGCTCTATTGCCTTATCTACAGCTGAAGCAGAGTATGTGGATGCCGCATCATGTTGCACTCAACTTCTTTGGATGATGCAAACCTTACAAGATTTCCAAATCAAATGTTCACCTCCTATTTCCAATATGTGTGATAATACAAGTGCCATCAGTAAATCAAAGAATCATGTTATGCATTCCAAGACCAAGCACATTCCCATCAAGTATCATTTCTTGCGTGAACAAGTGCTTGAACAAAAGGTAAAGTTGGAGTATGTTCCCTCCAAAGAACAAGTTGTTGATATATTTACCAAACCTCTGCCCAGGGAAGCGTTCGAATATCTCAGACAGAAGCTGGGAGTAGTCTCTGCCATGCAGAGGATCAGATCTGATTAAAATTCTGAAGATTAATTTGGATACGCGGGTTTCCTGAAATACAGTCACGTATATACGCGAGTTCATGCACAGAAAACCGCGTATGATTGGTTGCTGACAATTTTTAATTGGGATCAACATTCTTCAGCACAGCTGCAGTGCTGTTTGGTTTCTCTGGTGATGTCTCAGCTCTTATATTTCTGTTTCATTCTCTGATATTGGATGAAGATGCTTTGATGTTTTGCTGTTGAAATTGTTCAGGATGCACAAGCTAAGGGGGAAACTTGGTCATTTTGGAAATGATGCATTGGATGCAAAGTTTCAGGGGGAGCATTTGTCTTGCTGAGTATGATGCATTGCTGGCATTATGTTGATTCTGAAATATGATCTCTCTTGAGGTCCTTCTGATTTTGGTCATGAAAAGTCATAGTTGCAATTTGATGAAAAGGTCATGTTGAGACCTATGTTGTAAATTTTGTAATATTCAGTCATGTAAGGACTTGTTCAAAGTTGTAAACCCACTTGGCTGGGTAGTTGAGTCAAACATGTGTAAACCCACTTGGTTGGGTATTTGAGTCACATATGTAAATCCACTTGGTTGGATCTGTGATGTAAGTATGAGTCTTTGGTGATAGGAAGGTCATAGAGTCATGTACTTCATTGAAAATATGTTTGAAGACTCAGCTTGAACTCAGGGGGAGCATGGTAACTTTCGTGCATATCAGATCTGCAGTGCGCTTATTTCTTTTGGTTTTTGATCCGCCCTTTGCCCTTGATGTCAAAGGGGGAGAGTGACATGGTGTTTGTTTGAATAAGGGAAGAATATCATTTTTCTTGATGTATCTATCTGTTGTGGTGATCAAACACCATCATGGTTTCCATCAAGTCCAAAGGGGGAAATTGTTGGCAATATGTTGCAGAGTGTTGTCCTTGACGGCAACCCACTTGATGAAGATGATGGCAACCTAATTGATGAATTTGTTCCTGACTTGATGAACTTTTTAATGATGCAAATCTGATGTTCTACAAGCTGCTCAGAAGTACCAGAGAAAGAAATATCAGTAAGGGCCAGAATATTGCTGAACAAGGTGTGTCTCAAAGAATACGCGGATTTGTCTAAGGGAAGTCGCGTATGCACGCGGAAAATTATGTTCCAAGTTGCGTATGGTCTTTTGCGCTCCAAAATTAGAATACCAAGGGGCATTACCATGGTATTGACCCATTGTATTGAGCGCTGGATTCTCTATTTGATCCCGTCCAGGAAAACCATCGGAAGTAATGTGGTTTTGACTCATGGTATTGAAAAAGGCTAAATCTATATAAGGGGAAGAAATTCATTGTGCAAAGTGTGTGCATGTGTCTGGGCTTTAATGAATACTTCACTCTGAATTATATCTGCATAGTTGAACTCTGCTCTTAAATGATAGATCTGAATCTATGATGCATCTATGAACATGATGAAGGTTCAAGATCTTTAGATCTTGAAATGGTGAATCTCTTGGATGATCTAAAAAGAAGTGATGAAGACCTGGCGCAAATCTATTGAAGAACTTGAAGAAATTTGGGTAAGTTCATAGATCTGATCTGGTGTGAAAATTTTATCTTTTATAGATCTATACGCAGGTTCATTTCCTGAAAAGCACGTGTATACGCGGATCTGTTTCAGCAAAGTCGCGTATGGACAGTTAGGGTTATTTTGGTAAAATCACATAGGTATACACAGGTTCTCTTCATAAAAAGCGTGTATATACGTGGGTCTGATTCAATAAAAGCGCGTATGATATCTGATCTTATGGTTGCTCAAGGTTGAATGTGTTTCTGCATATTTATTCTAAAGTCTGGGTTATCTCTGGTATTCTGGTTACAGTGGTTTCACTGTTCTGTTTGATGCATTGGGCAAAGGTTGTTTATTGATAAGTAAAGGGTTTTGTTGGAGCTGTTTGATCCAGTTTGAAAATTAATGAAACGTGGTCTGCAGTGGTTCTGAGGGTTGAAGCCTTCAGTATGTATGTAGAAGCTTTCTGTGAGTAGAAGCTGGTGCTAATATCAGGGGGTAGTAGCTCCCTTCCAGGAAAGGCTGGTAAACGAGAAGCAGGGGGTGGTAGCTCCCTTCCAAGAAAGGCTGGTAAACAAGAGAAGGTTGTAGCCTTCTGCAGGTGGGTGCCTACGTGCTGGTATGAGTCTGCACCAGTACATGGTTGTAAGAAGTTTTCTCTATATAATAAAATTTGAAGACTGAGACGACGGCAGCGGTGGTTTTCTCCCGAATTGGGTTTCCACCTTAAATCCTGGTGTTCTTATGTGTGTGATGATTTATTCTGTTCTTACTGCTCTTGTTTACAGTTTTCTAAATATCTAATGAATGAATGATGCAATGATCTTAGTTAAAATATAAATGCATAATTAGATTTCTGGGCATACGCGAGTTTCCTTCCTGATATCCGCGTGTATACGCGAGTTTAATTCATTAAAGTAGCGTATGGGTTTAAACGCAAGGAAAAATGAAAAGATTCTCTGTCTGCACTAAATACTGATTCACCCCCCCCCCCCCCCTCTCAGTATTTTTCCAACAATATTATTAATAAAATCTCCTTCCATTTTTCCTATGTATCATGGGGATTCACCCATTTATTATACATATAAATTTAGGGGGGTTCTTAAAATTTTCCCTGCCTGTTTCACTTGAGCTTGATACTTCTGCAAGTTGATCACCGAACCCTCTTTGACTCCATTTCCCAATGGCCTTCCTCTGCATTTCCAACCAAAACCAATTAAAAAACCATGTACTTATTAACTAGCCTAATATCTATTTCAAATAAAGCTAAATCATACAGAGAGAGTCCTCTCTGAATTTAGGAGGGCTAGATCCTAAACTCAAAAGTAGGTTTGTGGTTACCTCGGTAAAAATTTTCTTTAACCTTGAGAAATTACTGAGTGGTAACATGTACTATGTGTCTTTTATATATTATTTCTCAAGTAATACATAGATATATTTCTTGTGGAAGAAATCTAAAGTGTTTGAAAAATTTATAGAATTTAAGGCTCTAGTGGAAAACAAAATAGAGCAGAAGATAACGGTGCTAGGGACATATAATGGAGGATCATTATGCAAGAAAGAATTTGAAGAGTTCTGTAAGAAGTGTGGTATAGCATGGCAGAAGACTATTCCATACACACCTTAGAAAAATAGATTTGCAGAAAGAATGAACAGGACATTGATGGAAAAGGAAAGAAGCATGCTTAGTGGTACTGGGTTAGGACATGCATTCTGGGCAGAGGAAATGAATACTGCATGCTACCTGGTTAACATATCACCTTCATCAGCATTGGAGGATAACACTCCACATGAGATATGGACTGGTAAGAAACCCTCTATTTCACATCTGAGGGTATTTGGTTGTGATGCATATGTACATGTTACAAAGGAGAAAAGAACCAAGTTGTATAGTAAATCTAAAAGGTGCATCTTTATTGGGTATAAGGATGGTTTAAAAGGTTATAAGCTTTGGAACCCAGAAACAAGGAAGGTTGTGTACAACCGTGATGTGGTGTTTAGAGAGGTGAAATATGTTGTTAAACATGAATTCCTACCAAAGGAGCCTGAGAAGATAAAGTTTGAGCTAATAGAGGAAGAATCAAACTCTACAAAAGAACAAGATTCAAAAGAGGAAAAGCCACAAACTCTAGTTGTGAGAAGATCAGTTCAAGAACGAAGCAAGCCAGAAAAGTATATTCCGTCTATTTTCTATTCAAATTTTTCCTTAGCTACCGCTGATGATGATCTCAGAGCTGTCAGAGAGGCAGTGGATTCAGAGGACGGAAAAATCCCGAAGGAGGCCATGGTTGATGAAATAACATCCTTTCACCAAAATGAAACATGGGATCTGGTGAAGTTTCCAGCTAGAAGGAAACCCATTGGAATCAAATGGGTTTTTAAAAAGAAGATGAATGCAAAAGGAAAGGTGGAGAGATACAAAGCTCGGTTGGTAGAAAAAGGTTATTCCCAGGTATGGAGAATTGATGTTGGTGATATCTTTTCTCCTATTGCCAAGATAACTTATATTAGATTACTTTTATATGTTGCTACTGCATTTGATTTTTAGGTAGAACAAATGGATGTGAAGATGAAATTTCTTCATGGGGATCTGAAAGAGGATATCTACATAAAGCAACCTAAAGGATTTGTGGTGAAGGGTAAGAAATAACTAGTATGCAGGTTAAAAACGTCTTTGTACGTGTTAAAAAAACCACCGAGGATGTGGTATCATAAATTTGATACATATACATGGGGACTTGGATTCACCAGAAGGAAAGAGGATCACTGTGTGTATTTTAAATTAATTGGTGACCATGTTATTTATTTGGTCTTGTATGTGGATGATATGTTGCTGGTTGGAAATGATAAAGAAATTATCCAGGATTTGAAGACCCAATTTTCTCCAAATTCGACATGAAGGATCTTTGTTCTGCAAAATATATTTTGGGCATGGAAATTAAACAAGATCGGAAAAAGAGGAAGCTCTGGTTAAACCAAAGGAAATATTTTGAGACAATATTGCGGAATTTCAATATGCAGGATAGTAAACCGCTGAAGGTTATTATTCCTTTAGGTATAAAGTTATTTGTTGAACACTGTCCCAAGACGCAAGAATAAGAAGAGTACATGACTCATGTTCCATATGAAAGTGCAATGGGTAGATTGATGTATGAAATGTTCTGTACTAGACTAGACATTTCACATGCACTGGCAGTATTGAGCACGTTTATGTCAAAACCAGGGAAGGAGCACTGGACATTAGTGAAGCAGATTTTCAGATATTTGCATGGCACTAACGATTATGGTTTGTGCTAGTAGGGAAGACCGATATTGGTGAGAGTTTTAGATATACATGGCTTTGTTGATGCAAAATGGGCTGGAGATCTGGATCAAGGAAGATCTAGAAGTGGGTATGTGTTTAGCCTATTTTTAGGTTCAGTCATTTGGATGAGTAAAATATGTTTTATAGTGGCTCTTTCAACTACATAAACAGAATACATAGTAGCCACTCATGCAAGAAATGAAGAAGTTTGGTTGCAGATATTGTGTTCAAGTATGGGGTTGGTGTGATGAGCTATAAGGATAGACTGTGATAGCCAAAGTGCAATTTTATTGGCTAAGAACCCTGCTTATCATTCAAAGACAAATCACATTAATGTTCAGTATCACTTTGTGAGAGATATGGTTGAGGACAAAAAGGTGTTGTTGGTAAAAGTGGACACTTTGAATAATTTTGCAGATGCATTGAAGAAGACTATGAGCACTGAGAAGCTCTCCTGGTGGAGAGAAAAAATGGGTGTTGCAAGGTTGGACCAATGAATAAGCTATCCTGTGGCCCCTTGTGGAAATAAAAAAATAAGTGGGAGAATGTTAGGTAAGTGTTATATTTTTTCCTTGACTAGCTCCTGGTGGGAAGCGGGGGGTAAGACATGCCTATGGTTTTTTGCATGGGTTTGCACAAGGTTTTGGGCATGATGGTTTTCTTCCCATGGTATTTTGTATATATGGTCAAGGAAACTATGGTTATGTTCCAATCTAGGTTTAAATGATTGGGGTTTATGAATTCTTCGGCTTGTGTATATATGTGTTAGCATTGGAAGGAATATAATGAAAAATCATGTTGGTAGTCCTAGTTTTTGGATCCAGGGGAAAATCTCTATGTATATTTATTTTATGTTTTATGCTCTCGCTATTGTTTATTTTCTGTTTTAAGAGTTCGTTTGCAGATAATTTCTGTACAAGGTTAAAACATACAATTTGAGTCAAGGGTGATGGCAGGTGTGTTTCTTTATGACCTTGAATGATGTTTTCCATCCATGGGGCATTCATTCACTTATTCATCATAGGAGCTGTAACTAAACATGTTAGTGACCTAAACCTGTCTTTTCTAGTGTTTCTGTGTTGAGTTTTCTTGTGTTCATATCTAATATAATGCACTTTCTCTCAATATAAGCAACAAACAACTTGGAAAATAAATTTAGGGAAAAATGAAATTTTTAGCAAGATATTTCTTGCAGATGGACAGAGAAGGGGTTCTCAGTGTGTTAGAATCACCACTTTCTTTATACTAATGAATATTTTGGAGTGTCTTTCATTCACCTAGAATTTCATTTGTGTTTTTGTGAATACTTGTTTACTGCCACAATTTTCGTCCATTGTGTTGGATGTTGTCCACAAGTTGTTGGTAGCCCATTCAAACTTAAACTATCCTTCGTAGACTCCATTGTGAATATAAATCCCCTCTAAGAACATAGGCGATCTCTCTAGCCCTAGAGTGGGTCTAGCAACTTACGAGGCAATCTAATGCCAACTTTCTTAGCTAATATCCAAAACAAGATGAGAAAGGAATAGGCCTACCTCTTCCTGCTGCTATGCTCGAACCCTTTGATGATGGCCTCGATCCATAATCCCTCGGGCTCATTTCTCGCTACTAGTGGCGTACAATTTCCTGTACAAGATCAAGAGACACATAAAAATGTAATCTGATACGAAGCATATATTGAATATCTTCTATCTAACAGATCAAGGAACATTAGACTATTTGAAAAAATGATTATACAAATATAGAAAAAAAACACCAGATGTTTTACTAATAAATATGAAAGAGAGAGGTTACAATCCTGGCCTTGATATTAGAGGCCTCCCTTAAGTGATGTCTGAGTCCTTCATCAAATCTCTTAAAAACTCCTTCTCCCGAATAGTTTAGGAATTATCAAAATATAGGGATGCAAGGAAAATGAATGATCAAACCAGCCCAGTAATTACCAACTAGTACTAGAAGGATGGGGATAAATTTATAGGAAGGGGGAGGGAGTTAGGATCCCGTGAAAAAAGGAGGAAGGTCCAATTTTCAGGGGATAATCCCTCATTGATAAGATCAAAATCTCTAAATGAGAGAGCCCGAACCTATCTCCATTGAATGACATGCAACTCGTCATCCTGGAAACTTCTAGAGGTTAAAGCTTCTCCTCCATTTGAGGACACACTGCAAGAAAGGGTTCAACATGGTTTTCTCAAACAAAATATCATTGACAGCACTAGGATATAACTGTAAACCTGCCTTCAACACGGGAAAGCAACTAGAGAAAAGAGTTGACCCAAAAATTTAGGGTTTTAGCTAAGTTCCTTCAATGATCTTTCAACGAAACTTTCTTTGAGTATTTAGAGGATGTATTTACGTATTTTTTCAAGTGGAAATGTTGCATAGGATTCATCACAGGGAACTTCAGGATCAGGGATGGGAAGTGAACAGAGTGACAAATTACTATGTAACAGATGCCCCCTAAAGCATGAAGGAATAACGGGGAGTGATGGGTAAAATTATTTATGAAACAAGGAAATGAAATCAGAATACCGCCAGGAAACTTGCCAAATCAAACATAATAAAATATATGACATCTCTAATATTAATATCCCTAACAACATGTTTGTGGACTAGGCATCAAATAACACATCAACCAACAACATCGTCGCAACCATCCGTATCGATAGCATCATGTGTACAATTAAGAATAATTAATAAATCCGCATAGCTTGGCTAATGAAAATGTGATCCAGGGTCTTCATCTCGATCTCAATCTACTGAACGTACAAATCTAGCCATGTGAATAGATGATATGATGTTGAACATGGTAGAAGCCACCTGATTACTGGCCAATGATGAGAATCGTTAACAAGTACAAGGGAAACCACCAATAATGAGGATGGCCCTCAAGGTACAACAATGCAATTAACAAGTGTGAATAAATGAGTTAGAGTGGAATAATTGTAGAATCATTCGATCAAATGCCAATGAGGTAAACCTGTCGTCACACACGAAGAAATTTCCATTAAGACATTTAAGCTCGAAGGTACTGAAAAAAGAGTTTATAAACCATATTCCTAGATAATGAGCTGAAGTTGACAGGAATTGATTCATCGAAGGAGGGCCATAATGATTCCCACATCATCAACACGAAACAATGGATATCGCAAGATAATAGGAGTGATTCGGGATTGTTACAGAGAGGGAAAAATAAGCAGAGGATGTTTGACTTGACAAAAAGGACTTCCCTTGAACATATTTGCGACAGAACTCCAGAGTGTGGCAACATTCAACTCAAATAGGATCAGAAGCCATGATGACAGAAATGGTGATAAAATGAGGGGAAAATGGATTTCCTAAACCCAAGAGGAAAAATGACGAATGAAAGATATCCCCAACCCGACACAAGTTGTAGATGAGTGTCATGTTGAAGAGCGAAAAGCTTCCCAAAACAAACAAGATGTTCGAATTTCAATTTCCCCCCCGTTATTGCTAATGAGTACCTCTTTATTTTCTATAGCCAGCGTGAAGAGGATAGCATATACTGAGCGTGCATGTTAATTCTTCGAATGAATCCATCCTAGTAATTTTAATGAGCCCTAGGAAGGAAAAACTCAGTCTCGTCATGGTGACAAGTCTTTCGTCGCTAATTTTAACGAGTTCGATGGAAGAGTAACTCGGTGTATGCTTCATGTTTAGAGAGTTTGAAAAAGAAATCAAAAATTAAACTCAATCATGTCCCTTTTCGTAAATCGCCTCTCGAATCTAAAAAGGTATAAAATAATATCCGAGAGAACCTCTTGACCATGTTCCATCAAGGTATTCATTTTTCGTAAATAGTTAATCCTAGCCTGAAAAAGGGATAAATTTCTACTGAGACCACGTCAATTCATTTACTTTAACGAGTTCAAAAAGACAAGTACTCGGCAATCTTTTCATTTTTTACGAGTCAGAAAAGAGCTAAAAGATGACTCCAAGGGGGTTCCTTTTTCATTTATTTTTATCGTTTCTGAAAAAGAGATAAAATAAAAACTGTTTCATTAGAAATAATCACTATCAATATAAGGAATCTTGGTGCTTCACAAAAAATGGAAAAATTCACTAATATTGACGAAAATAATAAAATAATGGTCAAAATATCTTCAAAAATATATAAATAGACAAAAATTAAATCATTTCAAGCATTCTATGTGGAGTAAATTGTGAAAGTGCATTTACCCCTTTTTCCTTCGTACTTCATATCAGTGGTGCAGTAGATCCGGGACTTTGTTTCGCAATCCGTCAATTGCATGTAAGAGCTCAAACTTTTCTCATTGATTTGATTCTGTTCTTAAGTAGTTTAGCTAAGAAATTTTAGTTTTTGGAGGAGGATTAATACAATTTTTATTCTCACTGGTGATCAATGCAGGTTTGAGCTATCATAACTACGTTGATTGCCCTTAACCCGTTAGGGAAACACACCGTCAGCACCCTTTTAATTCTGACAGGTGCGCTGACCGCAGGGAAGAACTTAAAACAAGAAAAATACCCATGTTAAATGATTAATTTCAAAAACTACTCAAATGAAAGCTCCTAAACTGTCATTTGAAAATGTTTTGCAGGTTGTTTCAATGAAAATAATGATTGAATGGAAAGAGAGGGATCACAAGGTGGAAGACCGCCAAGCTCTCCAACACCCAAATTGCGTAAATGCACTAAGGAAATGCGGATTGATTAATTTCTTCCAGAATTTAGGGCTAAGAGCTTGGCTAGAGCTTCTTTAATATCTAATTGGGATATGGAATGTAGATTTCCAAGTTTTCATAATTGGGGATCAAGAATTTGAGTTAGAGGTCGTGTAAATCTACTTCATTATAGGGTTTTCCAAGAGAGGGGAGAGGATCCAACTCTTCGGAACTCGTATTGGATGGGAGAGCACTAGCATGCTCATCTAGAGACATTTTCGAGGTGCCTAAAAGACTAGCAGCAGGAAGGTAGACATAAAAATCATCACGGTTCTACCTTTGAGGACAATTTTGCATTGTATGGCACGAGCAGCAAGGGTGCAGGTGTTGCATGCGGAAACGAAGCCCTAGTTCCAGTATGTAGTGGATTGTATAACTCCCACAATGTTTAACTGGTGTGATGGGTTGTTGGCCAATATGAAGAGCCATATATCCAAGTGCAAGGCAGGATGAATGAAATAGTTTGGATATGGATCCATCCTAGTTACCTTCTTCTTGGAGAGAGTACCTCTATTTAAGAACCAGCGGTTAGAGATATGCGATCCAGTGTTGAGGGATCCAAGGATGCTGAGGTGCTGTGACATCATGCTTTGTTAGGGAGGGGGAAACAGATGCATTTTTTGACAATGTTTTTCAGCTTGTTGGGTCGTCAACTGATCATGGTTGAGTACTATGCATATGCAACACCAATTTCAGAGGAGATCTAGATCTACCTCTTCTGCCAGGCACACAATGGTGCGATGCAGGTAAAGAATTGTTCTTAGATTTTTTTTACTTTTTAATGTTTTTGTCATGTATTTTGAGATCTAAACTTATGATTTTTTTGTAGATGTCGAACCCGAGAGACCAACCGTTATGTTCCCGATTACGATAAGGATATCTCGCCAAATCGAGGATGTTCCTTATGAGGAGGGAGCATACCCACTAGCGGAGGTGGAGGATATCCTGACAGGCCTCATGAGAGGCATCCTAGAGTATGCTACATTTGACGAGATTCCACTACGCTGCCAGAGGCATACAGTTGGGGTCTGAGGCAAACTACGTCGGTTACTCTAGCAAGTCATACGAGCAGTCACATGCTATCATGACCACCATGCGGGCGGATAGCAACCTTTAGTTTAAATTATTGTACTGGTTTAGGCTCACAGATCCATTTGTGTCATAGAACACATATTTTTTGTGATTTTTATGTAACTCACTTACGTACTCAGTCATATATATATATATATATATATATATATATATATATATATATATATATATATATATATATATATATATATATATATGCATGTTTCTATGGCTACTAAGTGTTCATATATCATGATGATGTATGATTTTTTTGCATGTTAGCCATTTGTCTATCTAATACATAATTTGCTAATGTATTCAAGTTTCTTGGAATGTGTTGATATCTAATGTAATCAAAATTCCTTCCAATAACCGAACACATAAATACATGTGCAAAATATTAGGGTTTCTAACTACATAATGACCATTTAATTGCAGCACAATGAGTTGTGAGTCTAATTTGACAACCAAATCTCTAATACTGAGATAAATTTCATCTGATAATATCTCGATGACAACACTATATTTGCAAATATTATTAGTTGTTTGACCCAAAAAAACACCTTTTAGATTAATCAACTCACCATTAGGGGAGAAAAGTGCCCATGCTGTGGAAGATAATCTTTGTGTGTTACTACAAGCACCATCAGCGAAACCGATAAATGGATCGAGGAAATTGGAAAACCAAGTGGAACACTAGGTAAGAAGGGTATACATGTATGCAAAGAAATAAATCACACCAAAAAATATAAAATGCACACTAATGAATATAACACTAATGTACAAGGTACCATACTTGTTATCAAGCATAATAATTCTTCACATAGAGCCCATTTCGTGGCTCAGCCAGCTGATTTCCTTCATAATCTACTAGTTCATAAGCACATCCTTCCAATACACGTTGAATAATATAGGGCCCATGCCACATTGGCTCGAGCTTTCTGACTCCCAATTTATCGTGGGCTTGATCATAAATTAGGACCAAGTCACCTTCAGAGAAAATGCAAGGGTAGATATATTTTTTGTACTGAGTTGTAACTCATTTCTTTTGTGCTTTAATGACTAAAGAAACAAGTCTTTAAGTCTCTTAGAGACGCTCGAGGTAAATCAAACGTTCTTATTCTGGCGAAGTACTAGGAAGTAGCTCGATGGATAGCTTCAGAGAAGGGATTTTTCACTTGATCGGGAGTGTGGCTTCCATACCATATACCAATTGAAATGGTGTAAATCTGGTAGCAGTCTTAGCAGAAGTTCGGTAGGACCAAAAATCTGAGACAAACATGAGACGCCAATCTCGTTTGTGTCTCCCAATGTTTCATTGAAGAATTGTTACCAAAAACTGGTAAATAGCTTCAACTTGGCTATTGGCCTGTGGATAGTAAGAAGTGGAGCTATCGTGATGTAGCCCTAGCTTAGTTGTAAGCTCTCTCATCATATGCTTTCGAAAATGAGAGCCATGGTTAGTGACAATGGCTATCAAACTGAGATATGACATGATTAAATAGGAATTGCACCATGGTTTGACATTAATTATCATATGTAGGCATCACCTCGGCCCACTTTGTAAAATAATCGACAAAGAGGATAGTATAACCATGCCCCCGGACTGAGCGAGGGTTATAGGTCATGAAATCAATGCCCCATATTGCAAATGACTTGGCGGTCACAACTAGGTGCAAGGGCGAGGGTGGGGCACGCTCTTTCCGAGAATAGATTTGGCAATATTGAAATTTTTGAATGGAAAGAACGGAATTTTTAAAAATATATAGCCAAAAGTATCTTGCTCGAAGGATTTTCTGAGCGGTAGCATAACCAGAAATGTAACCACCACAGGCCCCAGAGTGGCATTTGTAGAATTTTTAGACCCCACTTTGATTTTTCAGTTTCACCTTATCACTCCCATATATTTAAATGCCCATTCCCATAATCATACATTCAAAATTATGGAAATGAAATTATTTTCTAAAACCACAAATTTAGGAATTTCACAGTCTTGTAAATGGAAAAATAAAACATAGGAAATTATAGCAACCACACAAATAAAAATAACACGATAATTTTTTGTCAATGTGACCCTAGAAAAACCCCCTACAACTCTTGGGGAAAACAAGTTTGAGAGCTCTTCTTTATTTATGAAAAATTCTTTTACAGTGAAACAAAAATACACAGAATATTCCAGCAACCACAAAAATACAACTTATCTTGTTTTCCGTGCCTAACCTCCACCTCAGAATATGCGCCAACATTCAAAACAGAAACAACCTTAAATGTTGTACAGATTCCTTGTTTTTCATGCCCAGAAAAACAACATTAAATGTAGTTGTACGGCCTCCTATAAATGCGTGCAAACAACAATAAATGTTGATGTACGATTCTCCTCGATTTGCATGCATAAGGAAAATAATAAATGTTGTATGGTTTTGCCCTGATTTTTGTGCACATAATAAAAAATACGATGTATGGACTGACTTGATTTATGTGCCACAAAAATAACAATAAATTATGTGCCATAACTATTGTACAGCTACCTAGGAATGTGTGCCAAAGGTGTCGTACTGTTCTGCCTTGAAAAACGTTCCCAAAATCTACCTTGAAATGCATGTAAACCTGTTGTACATATTTTTTGATTGCTACCTTAGTGTGCGTGCCAAGGTTTTGTTGTCCTTATTCATCACTACTCAAAAATTCTCCTTTCTCTCTCTTGCTCCTTCTCTCAATCTTCTCATGAAAAGAATGAATGACCTTTTCTCTTCTTTTCTCCTTTAACCTAACCCCAACTTACTTTTGGGGAATCCCTAAATCCAATGGCTGAGATAGCTTTAGATCACGGGCTAAGACTAAATGTGCATTTAATTCTCACTTTCTAATTTTTAATTCACCCCACTTAAATAAAGACCCACTTAGCCTTTCATTTCCATAGTCAATTTTTCACTTTCTCATTTCACGTTGACTTTAATAAAGTCAATTTAAAATTAGACTTGTACCTTTATCACTTATAAAGTCACTTTCAAATTAGATTTGACTTTACCACTTATAAAGTCACTTTAGGAGAAAAGTAAAAAATACATTTGGACACATTTCCCTAGGCCAAATATCAAAGCCTTAGGGAACCACTTGTCCTCTGGTACCAAAATTTTAACGCTCCCTCTTACCAAAAAAAGTGTTCCTCACCACTCCCATATTGTCTCTGAAGTAGACAAGCTTGCCCCGTGGTAAGGATTTGGTGAATATGTCTGGTACCTGATCATCTGTGGGAATATACTCAAGCTTCAAAGCTCCCTTCTGAACATAGTCTCCGATGAAATGATATTTGATCCTAATATGCTTTGACCTGTCATGAAATACTGGATTCTCCTTGAGTTTAATGGAACTCTGATTATCACAGTAAATAACTGAAGTTCTCAATACCTAACCAAATAAACCAAGCAACCTAATGTGAGGCCATATGGCCTCACAACTAGCCAAACTAGCTACCATGTACTCTGCTTTCGTTGAACTCAATGCAACTGACTATTGCTTCTGGCTAAACCACAACACAAATAGTGAACCCAACCCAAAACAACACCCTGAAGTGCTCTTCCTATCAGAAGCACAACCTTCCCAATCAAAATCAGTGTACCCTTCCAGTCTCACTCCATCTCCCTATCTATAATGAAATCCAAAATCCATTTTCCCTTGCAAGTAATAAAGAATGTGTTTTTCAGCCACCTAGTGCACTCTCGTGGGCTCACATATGAACTGACTCATCGACTACAAAACATATATCTGGTCAAGTGTTAACAAAATACATCAAGGAACCAATCATTTGTCTATACAAGGTAAGATCCACCAACTCGGAATCTGAAGCGTGAAGATTCTTCTAGTTAGTGATCATAGGTGTAGACATGGGTTTGCAATCCTCCATGTGAAATCTGCTAAGAATGTCCACAATATACTTCCCCTGTCCCAGGAAGAAATTCCCCTCCTCCTACCACACCTCCAATCCAAAAAAGTAATGCATCAAGCAATTGTCCTTCATCTCGAACTCTGAAGCAAGATCTCTCTTGCAATCCTCTATGATTCTCTTTGCACCTGTAACGACCAAGTCATACACATACAACACCAAAATGAGAGGCTCCTCACCTACCACAACAAAGTATAGGTTCAGATCAACATCACTCTTTGTGAAACCCAACTCCTGCAAGTATGTACCAATCCTCGAGTACCAAGCTCTAGGAGCTTGCTTCAGGCCATAGAGTGCCTTCTTCAGTCTGCATACATGGGACTCCTTCTCATGCACCTCAAAGCCCTATGACTTCTCAATATAAACCTCCTCCTGTATGAATCCATTGAGAAATGAATTCTTCACATCCATCTCTATTGTTATCAATATAATGGAGTGAATAGAAGTATATCGAGCCACGGGAGCAAAGGTCTCCTCATAGTCAACTCCCTCTCCCTGTGAGAACCCTCTTGCCACAAATCGGGCCTTGAAATTCTTGAACCTGCCATCTGCATCATGCTTTATCTTGTAAATCCATCTCGAAGTAACCATTGATTTACCTTCATCCCTTAGCACCACTTCCCAAACATCATTATTCATAATAGAAGAATACTCCTTCTGCATGGCCTCTCTCCAGACTTGTTGGCTAGCTTCCTCCTCATAGATATAAGGCTCAGAGTCAATGATGCTAGAAACAATGCCATATAGCTACAGAACTACTCGTGTGGTTTTCTCTCTCTAACCTGTCTCTTTATCCTAGCAACAGATGTGGCCTTGCACAAGGTGTCCTCAAGCCACTTGGGCTTCCTCTTTCCTGAGCACACTTCTCCCACCGAAGTGAAAGAATCCTCATCCTCATCAGAAGCTTGAACTCCTGAAGGCCTCCCACCCGACCTCATACTGAACCTATGCTTGTAGATGCTAAATTACCATGTGAAGTGTCCATCAATGGGCTACCCTATGAATTGTTATGCGGATTGCTATGCATGCTTCCAGAAGCACCACCCATATGACTCTCAGAGCCACTGCTCACTGACGAACTGGACACTGTATCGACATACCTCCTGATCCCTGTCCACTTGATCCCTATGACTGACTCAACTGCTTCTGAGGGTCTGGTGAATCCAGATATTCTAATTCCTGTGACCTCCTACAAGCCCTATCCTCCTCAAACTTCACATCCCGCTTGAAAAAAACTTTCCCCTTCGCAGGAATATAAATCTGAAAAGATTTCAAGGTCTCACTATAACCCACAAATATGCCCTTATCTGTAGTGGGCTCCAACTTGGTCCTCTTCTCCTTTGGAACATAGGAGTATGTAATGCACCCAAAGATAGGAAAGTGACCAACATCAAGCTTCGTCCCAGAAAAAGTCTCTTCCAGAGTCACATTTCCCAAGGCACGATGTGGACTCATGTTCTACAAGTACACAATATTGTTGCAGGCCTCTTCCCACAAAAACAAAGGTAACCCTGATCATGAAGCATGGCTATGGCAGCCCCAACGATGGATCTGTTCTTCCTCTCTACAACCTCGTTCTATTGGGGATTGTAAGGAACAATGAACTCCCTCCTGATGCCTGCCTCTACACAATAATCAAAAAACTCACAAAGGATATACTCCCCTCCATTTTCCAACCTTAGGGCCTTGATCTTCCGACCTGTCTGGGTCTCCACAAGAGCTTTGAACTCTTGAAATCGCTTGAATACCCCACTCTTGGTCTTCAAGAAATAAATATAAGTATTCCTGGAGTGATCATCAATGAATAAAACATATTACTCATAGCCACTCAAGGATACATGAGACATTTTTCCACTCACATCGGTATGAATCAAGTCAAGAATCCCTGTCGATTTGTTGTCACTGCTGGGAAAAGGAGATTTGGAAACATTCCCATAACAAATCATCTGTGTGTATCAAGGTGATCATAACTGAAATCTGGCACACCTATGGTGATATCTCACAATGTTCTCAAGGCCCCATGATACATGTGCCCCATCTTGCGGTGCCAAATATCACACAAATCTAAACTGCTAGATCTGCTGCCAGTACTGCTACTCAATGTCATCAGGGGCTGGAATGAGAACTTGTACACCTTTGCATGGTGCACACCAATCACTCTAGTTGAATCAGCTGGAGTGCACCTAGGGTATATAAGCACCTGCCCTCTCCTGAAAAAAACCTCATACCCTCTATCCTCCAATGTTGAAACGGATATAAGGTTCTTCTTCATTCCAGACAAATGTCGAACATCTAACACTTTCAAGGGAGGTTTGGGTTCCCTATTAAATGTCAATGTCCCCACACCGATTAATCTAACAATGATGTCATCTCTGATTACTACCTAAATATCAGTGCCACTCTCTGAAAGCTTTAAGAAGTACTCCTGGACTCCTATCAAATGACGAGAAGCCCCACTATCAACATACCAAATACCAGAAGATGCTCTGCTAGTAGAGGGAAGTGCACACTCCCTCTAAACCTGTGTGGCAGGTGATCCTGCACTACTGGACCCAAACTCCCAGTCAAATCTCTCTTAGAATCCCTCTATCTCTACAGGTGTTTCCATAGTCTTTTCCTTTCCATTCTTCTTCTTCTCCAGACACACAACTGCATAGTGTCCCAACTTCTAAAAATTCCAACATTTGACATTGGAATATTCCTTCCCTTTGTTTACCTGCTTACCTTTGCCTTTTCCTCCTCCTCCATTGTTATAATCTTTCTTCTTTCCTTTTCCCTTCTTTCCCCTTGCTAACAATGCTACATTTTTATCCTCCTCCACGTGTTTGGCTGCCCCAAGATGTTTCTTTCTGATCTCATTTTGAATGAAATCACCCCACAACCTCTCCCAGCTGGGAAGGTTTTCCCGTGCAACAATTCCATCCAAAAAATTGTCCCAAGTCTTGGTAAGACCATTCAAAGTAATATGCACCAACATAGTGGGTGGAATGGTATCTCCAACAACTTCCAACTCATCTCTCACAGAAGTGATATTTGTGAGGTATGTTGTAGCACTATCAGTCGTAGCCATTTTAATGGCCTTCATCTTCTCCCTTAGGACCTTTTTCCTATTTTCATCGGTGCTCTGGTAAATATTTGTAAAGGATGTCCACATCTCATGTGCATATGTCTTTCCTCTCACATGAGGAATGACATGATATTTAACACCATCCAGAATCAGTCTTTTTCCCTTAGCATTATTCTTGTTAAACTCTACCAGCTGTACAGGGTCAGCAGGTACTTCTACTGGGTGTTGTGTGGTGTGAACCATTATGCCCTAGAATTTTGATTCTCAAAGATGCTTTGGATTATCTCCCTCCATGCACTATAGTTTCTCTGCCCATCCAACCTATATTCCACCCTCAAGCCCCAATACATGCTTGTTGTCCTAACAAACTAAAAATTTCAAATTTGTTGTAAAGGTTAAGTTTTCTGTGTAAAAATCAGCTTGTTGTGATTTTCACTTTGTTGTCCCAAAATGCATTTCTCAGCCAACCAAGATCTGATACCATGTAGAAATTTTAGACCCCACTCTAGTTTTCAGTTTCACCTTATCACTCCCATATAGTTAAATGCACATTCCCATAATCATATATTCAAAGTTCTGGAAATGAAATTATTTTCTAAAAACACAAATTTAGGAATTTCCCAGTGCTAGAAATACAGGAATAAAACATAGGAAATTATAACACCCACACACAGAAAAATAACACATTGATTTTTGGTCAATGTGACCCTGGAAAAACCCCCTACAACTCTTGGGGAAAACCAGTTTGAGAGCTCTTCTTTATTTCTGAAAAAATCTTTTACAGTGAAACAGAAATACACAAAAAATTCCAACAACCACAAAAATACAACTTATCTCATTTCTGTGCTTAACCTATGCCTCGAAGAATGTGTCAACAGTAAAAACATAAACAACCATAAATGTTGTACAGAAAAATAGCATTAAATGTTGTTTTACAACCTCCTCAAAATTCATGCAAACAAAAATAAATGTTGTTTTACGGTTCTCCTTGATTTGCATGCACAGTGACAAAAATAAATGTTGTATGCCTTCTATGCACAAGAACAGCAGTACGTTGCACAAGCTACCTTGATTTCAGTGCCACAGAAAAAAAAAATTTTGTGCCGTAAATACTGTATGGTTTCCTAGGAATGTGTGCCAAAATTTCTATATGGTTCTGCATTAAAAAAAATGCCCATAATTTTCCTTGAACTGTGTTTAAACCTGTTGTACGGATTTACTTAGTGCTGCCTCAGTATGCATCCCAAGTTCCTCACTGCTCATAAATTATCCTTGCTCTCTCTTGCTCCTTCTCTCAATCTGCTCATGAAAAGAATGAATGACCTTTTCTCTTCTTTTCTCCTTTAACCTAACCCTAAGTGACTTTTGGGGAATCCCTAAATCTAATGGCTAAGATAACTTTAGATCAAGGGCTAAGATTAAATGTGCATTTAATTCTCACTTTCTAATTTTTAATTCACCCCACTTAAATAAAGACCCGCTTAGCCTTTTATTTCCATAGTCACTTTTTCACTTTCTAATTTCACATTGACTTTAATAAATTAACTTTAAAATTATACTTGTAACTTTATCACTTATAAAATCACTTTTAAATTAGATTTGAATTTACCACTTATAAAGTCACTTTAGGAGAAAATTACAAAATACAATTCGACACTTTTCCCTACGCCAAAGATCAAAGCCATAGGGAACCACTTGTCCTCTGGTACCCAAATTTTAACAGCATTTGTTTAGAACTTTCTCAACTTCTTTTAGTGTCAAACATCGATAGAGGATAGAATCAACACCAGTGTGATACAAAGTATCTCCAATAATGCGATGGGGTTGGGACTGGTGACAAATCTGCCATGGCTCAGAGTGAGATAGCTCTGGTAAGAAGGTTTGGGTTTGGAGATAAATCATCATATCTCCATACCTAAGGTCAAGAGAATTGATGAGAAAGAGTGATTCATCTGGAATCGATTCTTAAAAGGGAGTGGGATCAACCGAAGTCAGAAGATCAATAATCAACTTAGCAAAGACAAGCGATTTATTCGATTTGGTTGTAGCAAACACTAATTCAAACTCTTGGATAATAACAATCCATTTCGAGTATTTTCCCCCAAGCAATTGATGTGTAGGAATGTAAGTGATGGGGTTGAATTTCTAAATAATTATAGCTTTATGCATGATAATGTAATGACGAAAACGTTGAAAAACATGAATAATGGCCAATGCAAGTTTCTCAACATGATCATAGCGGGTCTCAACATCGAAGAGGTTGTAGCTAAATTAGTAAACTACATTTTCTTTATCATAATCATCATCTTGAAACATCACCATACAAATAGTGCTATCTACGGTGGCCAAATACAAGAAGTAATCACAATGATAGTTGTGAGGATGCAATAAAGGAGCACTAATACGGGCTTTATTTAAAGCATCGAAAGAAGTTTGGGAAATTTCATCCCAAATGAATGGGATTCCCTTTCTCAATAAACGAGTGAATCCTTTGGAAAGCTCAACATAGCTTGGGATGAACCGGTGGAGAAAATTGGCCTTCCCCGACAATCTTTGTAGTTGCTGCACATAAGAGGGAGGAGGAAATTTGATGATTTCCTCAACTTTAAGAGGATCTATCCGAATGGATTCTTTAGACACCATGAAACCCAAGAGGTGACTTGATTATATGCAGAAGACACATTTATGATGATTTAACTAGATATTTTAGTGTTGACAACAAATAAATATTGCTATGAGATGTTTGAGGTGATATTGGCATTTCACGGAATGGGCTAGAAGGTCTTCAAGATATGGTTGAACTATGTGTTTAATATCATGAAAGGCATATGCCATAGCTAGTTTGAAAGTGGCCATAGAATTTTTCAAACCAAAATGGAGCTTCTTGTAGGAAAAGGTTCCCCATGGACAGATAAAATTGGTTTTATGTTGATGATAAGGAGTGATGCTGATTTGAACATAACCAAAAAAATTATCCATGAAAGAAAACATCTCACTCCCAACACATTCTACAAATATTCGATCTATAAAGGGTGTGGGGTAATTATCTTTAGGATCATCGATTGATATAATGGTTGTCAACACAAACCCGGATGGTCCCTTGTTTCTTAGTAATAGGAAAAATATTGGAGACCTAGTCTCTTAATGGTATGGGATAGTTGAAACCATCCTTGAGAAGTTTTTCTACTACTCCCTTTATGATAGCATCCTTTCTTGGGTGCACAGGATGAAGCGGTTGACGAATGGGCTTCGGGTTCGGATATGCAGGGATTTCGTGCACTACAATACTTGGATCTATGCTAGGAATTTCTTCATAAGACCATGTAAATACATCACGAAATTCCTTAAAAATCTCGATGTAAATCTTGACCTCATCAGGAGAACAAGATGCACTGATATGAATATTCATGAAAATCACTGGCTTGACAGAGATATCGGTGGGAATGGTAACAAAAATATTCCCCATGTTTCCTTCAGACAACACTTCATGAATCAAAATGGGATTCTGAAGTGGGCCAGTCAATTCAGACGAAACATGGGATTGAAGATAGGTGGAGATCTCATCGAGGCTTGGGAAAAAGGAGGAACAGTGTTGGAAATCGTCCCATGGAGTTTCTTCGAGAGACACAACCTTCACAATACTCTCATCGGTGAGGAATTCATCTTTCAAGGGATCGTCTGAATCCCAAGAAACAAATCAGGGAGACTGTGCATAAGTGTCCAGGGATGAAACCAATTTTTTGTTGGTTTTGGAAATAGCCTCAGAAGCCAGAAGAATGTTCTGATACATTTTTTCTATAGGAATGAGTGGCATAACGTCGCCAAATATTTCAAGCTAATTAGGACTAGGAAAAATCCATGGATCGTGACCAGATGATATTATGTTGATAGTGATGACATTAGGAGACGGGAGTGGGAAAATTCTCATATTGGACGAGTCCTTGAAAATACCCATCCCAATGTTCTCATAGGGGGTAGAGTTATTCCCAACATATGGAATGCTTCATATTGAAGAATTAGAGGATAAGAAAGTGATCTGATCGACAGTCACAATCTTCCCTTGATGAGGAAAGTGGCGAAACAAAAGAGGCTGGAAACCACTGTAATATTCCCAATTTTCCACCAGTTAATTGGAATATTAGAGTTCTTAATTTTCTTAATTAATTAAGTAAATAAGAGTGTGGAGGGACCCATAAAACCCATAGATGAATAAAATCCACTTTTGATATGTGTATGTGGATAATTTAGAGTTAGATCTGCAATATGGAGTAGTGGAGCAGCTCATTAATGAAGAAGGAGTGGAGATCATGGAGGAAGTCAAATGAGATCATGGTGCATTAAAAGTAAGATCATAGAGCACTAATGATGAAATAGTGGAGGAAGTGGTGCATCTAATGCACACATGATGGAGAGAGTGGGAATTAAATGCAGAGATGGTGGGGAACATGGAGAGAAAACGCAGTCTTCATGGAGGCTAGTGGCCACATGTGCAACATAGTTATGAGGTGGGCCAGGGCTATGGAAGGCTCATGTAAAATCATATAAGGTAGATGAAGGTAGAAATAGAAGGCAGGCTTCGTATTATTATTTCTAATATGTTTATATATGGATTTTTCATTTGACATTTCTATGCACGCTTCAGTTGTTTAGCTAATTCTGTAGTGTTGTTTAGCACATGGGTGTTTCCGAGCAGAAATCCCACCTTACCCATGGGGGAATTTGAGTGCCTACTCTAGGAAGGTTATTTAGAGCCTCCATACATCATCAAGAATTGGTGCCACATTCAACCACTCTCATATTCACATTTAGTCTTAGGAATTATGCATTTCTCGTTGAGGTTTTGGGAGGTGGAGGTTGTTTCTAGCATTTCTGCTAGGAAACCGATGGAAGATTCATCCTTACACCTTGGGCTTCAAGTTAAATATTCCAGGAGCTGTATATTCATATCCAGAATTTAGGCCAACATTTCATACCTCCATGCAGCAGCAATTACCCAAGGGATTGTGCAGTCCAGTCCTATAGATCTATTGGAGGAGGTAAGTTTCCAATATTTCAGTTGGAAATCCTATGAGGGACCATCTCCTCACTTTGGACACATTATTTCCATCATCTTTTAGCTTCATTGTAGCATCTAGAATTAGGCTATAGAGCCTCCATCCTTGACATCACGGGTTTACTCAGTTGTTGTGTATTCAACAGCTACAATTAGTGGAGGAAGGAGGAGCTAGATCTTCAGCTTATAGCTTAAGGATCTAGTGAAGGGGTCATCCCTTCAAGCATAGATCTGATTGTATCATATTTCAGCCATATTATGATCATTTAATGCTTCATATCTACATACCCATAGACATATAGTTGCAGGCCTAAGAGGGTGATTTTCCAAGATTTCCAGATCTGGAAATCCTTTCTGGTTTATCTTGGGTATTCATCATAGACCCCGGATCTGAAATCCTGACATCATCTGAGCTCCAGAACTGCCAGGTCTACACTTTTATATTTTATCGGTAGTTGGAGTCCCAACATTTGCAGTAGGGAAAATGCAATATTCCTTCCAGCAGTCCAATAGTTACACAATCCCTCTTGTGGGAATATTTCACGATCATTCTAGCCTACTTGTTTGGCTTGAGTGTCTCATATTTTGAGCATTTTTGTACTTGTTTTTCCACCTCCTATTAATAAAATGGCTCAAATATTCTATCTATTTGTATGGTGTATTTAGATTATCTTTTCATTGTTGCAGTTTCCATCTATTGTGTTTTTGTATTATTGCATTCTCCCTTTTGGGATATTACAGTGGAATCAAAGCATGATATTTAGCTCAGCTTGTGGGCACTTCATCTTTAACATCAAAAGAAGAAATGTATAGTAGATATACAATGATTGAGGGTTTAAGTTTTGCCACTCATATTTTTTTAGATCTATGAAAGATCTCTCCAAGGAGGTAAAGCAAATGAAGAGAGAAAGGAAAAAGGAGGATCCAAGAAGATTTCAGAAGGAGAGCACTTCCTATCAGTAATAGAAACAATCGACAAGGCAAAGAGCTCCACATCATTCTACTAGATCCACTTTCTTTGAGGAGGAAGGTGAATGGTGTGAATATGAAGGAGACTTGGGGTATGAGACCTGATGTAAATATCTGTCGGAGTACAAATCACAGTGTAGAGTACTCAAGGAGAATCTAATTCTCCAACAGTTTTTGCAACTCAAAGAAGAAAGGAGATCCCACAATAGAAACTGAAGAAAGAGGCATAGATTCTTCTTACCTACATTTTATGGATCATCCACAATCACATTGAGGGCCTCGATGGAAGAGTTAGATGCATTCTTTTAGCTATATCCACGAGTATAAATAAGGTTTTTGATATTGCATTGTTGCACCTTGAGGGTGAAGTAAAATATTGGTGGTTCAATCATTTGTCACATGCCAAAGTGACTGCTTATGCATATTTCTATGAAAGACTAAAGAAGAAGTTTGGTAGAAGGAAAATGGAGACATTTCCCATAGTGACACTTCCCATCATTGATGATAAAGTACATGAGGAGCCAAAGGAATATGTCATCATTATCACTCCGGAAGAGGAACCCCTACCACCACCACCAGCTGCAGAAGTACCTACATCAGGAGGAAGAGCACATGAATGTTTCCAAGATGGTCTTAATCTCCTGACATTGTGAGTCCCGTGCATGATTCAAGATATGCATGAGGAGGAGGAGGCAGATACCAGTGCTAATACAGTGGAAGAGATGCAGCCATCATCATTACCAGTAGTTAGAGAGGCCATTGCACCAGTTGGAGGAACTCTTGTAGATGTGTAGGATGTTCTAGAGATTTGGCTTATCCAAGGTTTGCAAACACTTTCATCTCATATTATTTCAGTACCTCATATTGAGATTTGTGAAACCATGCCATCAGGGAAATTTCATAACCAAGCATTAGAGCATCGTGCTAATTTCGAGTAGCAAATTATCATTGCACAGAGGACCCTTGACTCAAGATCAAGGAGAAGATGTATAGCTATCCTAGATTATCATGGTTGAGCTACATCCAACACTTTGGGTTGAAGTGTGGAGTTTCATAGGATGGGAGGAGAATAGTCCTATTCGGTACAGTGATGAACTATGAGTTCAGCATTTTGTATGGCAATGAGACAACAAATGTATCACCATGTAGATCTGCAACGTTGTCACTGAGCAAGAGTGATGATAAGAGGGCCTCATTATCCTTGGAGCATTCCGAACATAACTTCACTCATGAATCACTAGAGGGACAGATGATAGATTGTAGACATGTTACGATGGAGAGTATTTTCCATTTTCAAGATGGATTTTCCTTGATGAGCACCTCACAGCTTAAAAATGAATTTCTACCTGCAATATGCATGGAACCTTATGGGTTCTATTGGCCCATTGATGAGAGGATCTCATGGAGAGACCTAAAAGGAGACGCATTTCAACATATCATGGACTGAAAAGATTATCAGTTGGAGGAGAATGGTATTATACCTTGGGTGGATACCAAGATTGAGCATGGTATGATCAATCATCCACATTGGGATGATTGGATCCAGATGAGGAGAAAGCAGTTGCCAACCTTCTTACAGATCTATGATACAAGGCACCAAGAAGCATGGCTATGCTGGTTGCTTTTGGGTGAGTATGGTTACTAACTAACATCTCACATTTGTGTGGTCCATGCCATGGATGTCACTAGTGTTATGCAGCAGCAGGGGGCATGGTTGCACTAGTTATTGTTGATAGAGTTTGGCTAGCACATGATATATATTATGCCCATGTATATACTTTTTTGGGAGTATATCTCATGTCCGTGAATGTACTTTTGTTTGGGATATATCTTATGTTCACGTATGTACTTTTGTGTTGGACATGGCATAACTCTCACATGGTGTGGCAACAGGGAGCTTGTTTGTATTGTTTTCATGAGACATTCCACATGTCAATCAACATGTTGTTTCTCCATGACTTGCATCATGATGATGTAAGGTGGCAACAAGAATCCTTGTTGCTTTGGTTACTCTTGGGGAAGTATGGGCTGATTTTTCCCCATACATTTCATGATATTGATGGAGGATGGAAACAGGATGCCTTACTACATTGGATTCTATTAGGAGATTATGGTAATTTTACTTGGTATGATGATGAGGTGACATGGTAGCAAGAGGCATTGTTGCGGTGGCTTCTTTTGAGAGAGTATGGCTCTCATAATTGGATTTATGTTGATTTTGCATGGCAACAAGAGGCATGTTGTGGTGGCTTCTATTGAGAGAGTATGGCTCTATTAATTGGTTTAATGATGATTTGGCGTGGCATCAGAAGGCTTTTTTGCGGTGGTTGTTATTGAGAGTGTATGGGTTGGCATTGTACATTTTCATCCATATGTCTCTACTTATTATTTTGCAAATTGTTGGGATGATTCTTGGATCCAACAAGGCCAGTAGGGCTAAGGATGGAAGCATGGAGAGTTACAATCTACTTCATGTAGCATGGAACAGAGAGATAGTTTATGATGGGGGACTTTCCACTTTGGGAACAGACCACTTCACTTTATGTATCTCATGCATAGAGGAGGACCTTGGACAACATATGTTTTCCACTTGGAGACTTATTGATGAGGAGAGACATCTAACTTTTCAGTGGGAGGCCATTCTAGACATTCTAGAGAGGCAACTTTGGAGTTGGGCATGCATTACACATTGGAGCAAATGGGGAGGCCTTCCATATGAGGATGCCATTTGGAGGGAGATGGATTGTTGTAGCATATACTTTTGCAGTTTCTTGAGGACAAGCAACATTTTTGCAGGGAGGACTATAATATTCCCAATTTTCCACCAGTTAATTAGAATATTAGAGTTTTTTACTTTTTTTAATTAATTAAGTAAATAAGAGGGTCGAGGGACCCATAAACCCAATAGATGAATAAAATCCACTTTTGATGTGTGTATGTGGATAATTTATAATTAGATCTGCATTATGGAGTAGTGGAGCAGCTCATTAATGAAGGAGTGGAAATCATGCATTATTAAAGATAAGATCCTCAAGATCATATAGGAAGTCAAATGAGATCATGGTGCATTAAAAGTAAGATCATAGAGCACTAATGATGAAATAGTGGAGGAAGTGGTGCATCTAATGCACACATGATGGAGAGAGTTGGAATTAAATGCAAAGATGGTGGGGAACATGGAGAGACAACATAGTCTTCATGAAGGCTAGTGGCCACATGTGCAACGCGGTTATGAGGTGGGGAAGGACTATGGAAGGCTCAAAGCCATATGAGGGAGATGAAGGAAAAAATAGAAGGCATGATTTATATTATTATTTCTGATCTATTTATATCTAGATTTTTCATTTGAAATTTCTATGCATGCTTCAACTATTTAGATAAGTCTGCAGTGTTGTTTAGCACATGGGTGTTTCCAAGCAAAAATCACACCGTTACCCACAGGGGACTTCAAGTGCCTACTATGGGAAGGTTATTCTGACCTTTCATACATCATCAGACATTGGTGCCACATTTAGACACTCTCATATGAACATTCAGTCTCAGGAAATAGACATTCCTACTTGAGGGTTTGAGAGGCGGAGGTTGTTTCTAGAATTTCAGCTAGGAAAAAGGTGGAGGATTCATCCTTTCACCTTGGTCTTCAAGATTAGTCTTCCAGGAGCTGTATATTCATATCCAACATTCAAGCCAACATTTCATACCTCCATGCAGCAGCAATTCCCCAAGGGATTGCGCAGTGTAGTCCTGTAGATCTATTGGAGGAGGTAAGTTTCCAGTATTTCAAATGGAAATCCTATGAGGTACCATCTCCTCACCTTGGGCACATTATTTCCATCATTGTTGAGATTCATTGCAGCATCTAGAATTAGGCTATAGAGCCTCCGTCCTTAATAGCGCACTTTTACTCAACTATTATCTATTCAACAGCTACAATCAGTGGAGGAGGAAAGAGGAGCTAGATCTTGAGCTTCTAGCTTGAGGATCTAGTGAAGGGATCAGACCTTCAAGCATAGATCTGATTGTATCATATTGCAGCCATCTTATGATTAGTTCATGCTTCAAATATGCATACCCAACATTCATATAGTTGCAAGCCTAAGAGGGTGATTTTCCAAGCTTGTGAGATCTAGAAATCCCTTTTGGGTTATCTTGGGTATTCATCATAGAGTCTGAATCTGAAATCCTGAAATTGTTTGAGCTCCAGAACTACTAGATCTACAGTTTTATATTTTCTCGTTAGTTTTCAGTCTTGACATTTGCAGCATGGATAGTGCAGTACCAACAGTTACGCATTCCCACTTATGGGAAGACTTCAGGGTCATTCTAGCCTACGTGTTTGGCTTGAGTGTCTCATATTTTGAACATTGTTGTCCTTGTGTTTCCACCTCCTATTAATAAAATGGCTCATCTATTTTGTCTATTTGTATAGTGTATTTAGATTATTTGTTCATTGTTGTAGTTTCCATCTATTATGTTTTTTTATTATTGCATTCTCACTTTTGGGATATTACAACCACGCAAACCATCGCATGGGTCCAACTATGTCCAAGAATGAGGTTGTAATTTAGGTTGGCATCCACCACCTCCACTTCCAGGTTCACTGTCTTTCTGTCCAAGAGGATGGGAAAACCTTTAAGAATATCGTACGACCGAGAACCTCTGCCATCAAAATCTTCCAAAGTGTTTGGGGACTAACTCAACGAAGGAGAGCCAATGGATTTCCAGCAAGAAATAGACATGATGCAAGTCGAATCACTCTCATCAATGACAGTCCAATGAATGATTTTCCCCATAACGATGTCTTGAATTATAAAAACCACATGAGATGGGATGTGAGGAACAAATTTATCTAGATCGAAAGTAATGAGGTTGGAATCGACTGAATAAATACCTCCAATGGTAGATAATAGTGCCCTCCATTGTGATGGACACAACTGAAGGACTTCCAATGCCGACATAGTTGAAAGCACCCGAGCTAATCCTCTACAATTTTATAGTGTTGAAAAGCTCGTACATTCAAATTGTAAGACGATTTCCAAATAAAACCTTTTGGAGGTGGTCGGATGATGGAATCACTACTAGGTCTCTCAGAACTAGGACGTACGGAAGAGGAAGGGTTATATGTGGCATCCTTCTCCATATGAGCTTTCGATGGATTCGGGTAATCCTTTGATCACATGGTGGAAAAATCAGGTTCTGTTCCTGCCATAAAAATTTGGGAGTTTCCAGACATAGAGGGTTGATCAACCACTTGTGTCTGCTAAGAGGGAAATTTCTCTTTCAAGATAGTCGGAGTCCTGGGTGCACCTTTCAAGAGACGGGTAACTTCGCCACACTAAGGAAAATCCTGGTGTAATTTTCATCATCACATATCAAACAAGGATACTTAGGCTTACATATGGAAGTGTCGTCAGCAAATGACTTATTGGAATCCTATTTAGGGTTATCGAATTTGGATTTTCCTTTGCCCTTTTTCTTACCTTTTGATGATTTTTTGGCTCCAATCGGTTGAACAACATTTACCTCAGAGGTTTTACCAAGATTCTTCTAGCTATTGGAAGGATTATAGGGTGCAGTGACATCCCTGGACTTAGAATTTGAAGAATCCTTGGATGCACTACTATCAGTATGGGCCATTAAGCCAATAATTCCATCAACAGGAGGAATGGTAGGAGGTTGAGATGATTTCAGATCGATTGAAGGTCATGGTGCATCAGGTAGGAACTCATACAGAGTTTTATATTAGGAATAAAATAAATAGAGATACTGATCTTGAGTAATGACTTCCTCTTCGGTCATGAAACCACCCATATATAGATATTTTTCAATTTTTTAAACAAAATATTTAGTGAACCATTCAATCAACAACTGATCTGGGATCTTGAATTTGATGAGGCAATGTCTGCGCCTCCATTCGTGAATGTGGTCTGAAATATGGGTATTTGTTGATTACTTTAAAGATGTGAGGAGGTGGGTTCCGGTCTCATACCAGACAGGTAGCTAGAAGTGAGTGAGGAAGGCCATGGTGAAGGTGTTAAAATTAAAGAAAACACCCCGAGGGAGTTCAATATACTATATGGCAGTGGCACCTATCAAAGTGCATTGGAAAAGACATAGACGAATTGAATTGTCAACCCCAGAATTGGAAGAGAACCATAAGTGGTACGTCATGACATGGGCTTGGGGGTTTTCCCCATATGCACATTCAAACTTTAGGAAATATCCTGGAAACTTGGTTAGATGGGGTCATTTGTGAGCTTAGACAAATATGGCGGTTCCAACGTAGCAAAAAATGGCAAGGGACGATTATGAGGAGAAAACGGTCTTTGGAAGTTACCCATATGAGGGTTCCAACATGGTTGATATAGATTATGCCCCCAATAGGGCGAATTTTGACCTTGATACGTGAACTTTCCCCGTGGTTCATAAGGACCTTGTTGCAATTGTTGTTGAACATAGGGACCCTATTGCGGCTGTTGATAAGGCACCTGCTAGGTGATAAATTGCAGTCCTTGTTGGAAATAGGGTTCAGATTCCTGTACATGTTGAACATGAGGTTCAACTTGGGGTCTCGGTTGGGTCAGCTAGTATTGAGGGATCTACTGATATTGAGTACCATGTTGAAGACTTGGCTAGGGTTTTTGGTGCTGACCCTCAGAAATTGGCTGGTATTGGACACCAGGTTGATGGGGGTAAGCAACATGTTGACCCAAAGGGATATTTAGACTAGTTTGGGTGTAAGGACCAAACTGAGGGTTAGTCACAAAAATACCTACTAGATGTTTGTGTTATTAGACATATTGATGTGGTATGTTGGGTTGTTGAACATACGAATATTGTACGTTCAGTTGTTGGAGATGCAGTTGTTGGTCCTGAGAATACTGAACATGGGCCTACTTATATACGCATGAAGTTGAAGTAGGTTTACCACTTTATGGACCAGTTCCTATGACAGTATTTTTCGGATGTGAAAGCAGTGCTCCACCTAGACTAGCGTCTGGCTATCCCACCCACAAAATGGTTGTAGAGTTCAAATGTGCCCCACTCGAAAGGGGAGGTACGTAAATAGGATTGAATTGATGCCATGCATGGATGAAACCATATATCTCCCACTCAATGGTGGAACCATAGTAATCGTAGATAGTGACAGGGGGTATTTCATCCTAATGAAATAGTGATTTAACCTATAGTAATTGTAGGTTGAACAATTGTTTTAGATACAAAAACCATATTTGAAATGAATGGGTCGGAAGATGGAGGAACACTCGTTGACAAAATGGGATCTGTAAATAAAGGTGTAGCTCTAAAAGCTCCTAAAACAAGGCTTTCAAGAGAGGTATACCCATGCGAAAGTGAAGATGCAACTTTGCTAGAGGGTATACCCATCCCACTTCCAGTATCTTCAAAAGTGGTGATGTAAGGTAGCCTTAAGGAGGAAACATGGATGAGATGTCTTTTGGAATGTGATTTGCAGTGTTTACATGTAAATTTCTCTAAGGGGCACTCACGAATGGAATATCATCAGCATTAGATGCCATTTCAGGAGGAAACAACTAACGAGCAGTAGTGCGAGATGATATTGGAGAAGAAACAAGCGGAACGTTTGGTTTGTCAAAAGGAATATAAGGTTGTTGAGGCGAGACCACTAATGGATTGAAGAGTGGATTTTGAGGAAATACCATAAACTATGAAGACGGTTCGGGACTTTCCAGCACAAGATGACGATGAGGGAAAATCATCAGGTGGTGGTCGTGACAAAATAGGTTGTACACTTATGACAATTCCAAGTTCAACACCTTCAGCTTCAAGGGGTCCAACCAGAAATTGGGGGACCTCAGGAGGAGAGTCTTGAGATCCTTCAAAAGAGGAAGGAGACGAATCTGATGATTCACCCACGGTGACCTTTAAGGCAAGATCAAAGAGAGAAAATGTGAATCAATTTTGCGTAATTTAAGTTTTACAATTAACCAGGAAAAGATGAGGCTGGAGGACTACATAGGCAAGATGTTATCGCGAGAAGTTGATTTTAGAAATTAAACAAAAAATAGATAAAAAAAGGGTGAACTAGGCATAAATTATTACCAATTATCCATGAATTGCAATATACACCTTGGTGATAAAAGATAGAAAAAATTACCAAGGACTTAACGTACTACAACCAATCTACCTGAATGGTGTGTTTGGTGTATCGTGTCTACAAGGCGGCCAACTCGGTTACCTATGGCAGGCTTGCAACCTAGTGGTGTCCCCCCATATATACTTGACGGTACGTGGGATTCCAGTCCGTAGTAGCGTTGTCTAATGTGTAATAGTATGATGAGAGCGACCCTTACACTTTTCATATGTGGAGCATAGTCCTATATACTTCCATACGTAGGACGTGGTTTCACCTCCATAATGTAACACATACTGTTAGTGATAACTACTACGTTTAATGACGCCGGAACACATCTCTAGCCTAGACCTCTAAATTTTTCCATTTATTTCAAATGATCCTTAAGGTTAATTGGATAAATTTTAATGTTGATCTTGAGTTAAGTCTCAGTTTAAGGCTCAATATCAATGTCACCTGAACACTATAATGCAGCTAAATGCTAAAAGAGATTCTTTCAATTTTGATGAATTCTAAGATAATGAAGGAAGAAGCACAAACAAGAGTGCAATTAATGCAACAAACAATGATGCCCCCCAAGTAGTTCAAAACAATTTAAATGTATCTTTTAAAGATCAAATTCACTTTCGTTATTCCCCAAGATGCAAACTGACTAAGAAAATGAAATTGCGTCTCTTTTCACTAAGATGCATAACATTTTTTTTTCTTTTACTTTCAAAGCTCAATATGAAAATGAAATTAGTGAAATAAAGTAAAATCAACCAAACAAACAAAGAAATTAAAAATAATTCTTTTCACTTTTCTTTCTATCGAATGGAAAACAAGATCATTAAAAAAAATGCACTAATGAAAATCACTTTCACTCTTTTTCAAAACGATGAAAAACAAACCAAATCAAAGTGTCAAACTAAAAATAACTTTTAATTTACTCTTTTGAATTCAAAAACTAGATAATACATGCTCTTCCAAACTTTCAAATCAAACAATCATTATCCTTTGTTTGACACTTAATTGAAGGTGATTTCTAAGTGCAGTGATCGCCAGTGGAAACGAAAATAACTTCAAAACAAGCAAGAAGTAATGTGTGAAGATGTTCAAGCCGACTGGAATAGAGCTCTAAAGCGGAGTCTATTAACTCTTTGATGATAAAAAAAAGTGAAAAGTGAAGAGTAATTGACCGAAAAACCTATAGAATTTTCTAACTTCACTCTAACCACAAGTAAGTAAAAGAGACAAAAGCAACCATTCAAACAACACAAACAAACCAAATACAATGGAAGGAGGTCTTCAGACTCAATAGACTTTATCAAGGGTCAAGACACTGTGGGAAGATAAGGGGAAACCCTAAATTTTTCCTAGCCCTAGGATCAACACATCTGTCCTGAAAAGAACAGTGCTGAAAGGAAAATCAATGCGGTTGTTTTGTACAAAACAGTGAAGTCAGTGCTGTTGTAAGGGCAGAAAAAATGTTGACCACTAAAAACAAGGAAAAATAAAAAAGAATTCCACACTAAAACTAGACCTCACACACTAAAATAACTATCAAATCCTATGCGGACTTATAGAGACCCAAGCAGAATTAGATCTCAATGATTGGGCAAATTGATCAAGAATACTTAATAACTCCACGTAGCCTAGATAATGACAAATGTGATCTAGCATCTTCATCTCGATCTCAATCTACCCAATGTACGAATCTATCCATGTGAACAGATGATATGATGTCGAACATGGTAGAAGCCACCTAATTACCGGCCAATGATGAGAACCATTAACAGGTACGAGAGAAACCACCAATAATGAGGATGGCCCTCAAGTTACAACAACACAATATACAAGTGTGAATAAATTAGTTAGAGTTGAACACTTTTAGAATAATTCGAACGAAGGCCGATGAGGTAAAATTGTCATCGCACGCGAAGAAATTTTCATTAAGGCATGCAAGCTCCAAGGTACTGAAATAATGGTTTCTAAACCATCTTCCTGGATAATGAGTTGAATTTGAGAGGAAGTGATTCATCAAAGGAGGGCCATAATGATTCCCACATCATCAACATGAAACAATGGATATCGCAAGATAATAGGAGTGATTTAGGACTGTTACAGAGAGGGCCAAATAAGCAGAGGATGTTTGACTTTGACAAAAAGGACATCCCTTGAACATATTAGCGACACAACTCCACAGTGTTGCAGCATTCAACTCAAATAGGAGCAGAAGTCATGATGATAAAAATGGTGATCAAATGAGGGAAAAATGGATTTCCCAAACCCGGGAGGAAAATTGACAAATGAAACATATCCCCAACCCGACAGGAACTGCATATGAGTGTCATGTTCAAGAGCGACAAGCTGCCCAAAACACAGAAGATGTTCCACTTTAAATTTTTCCCATGTTATTGCTAACGAGTACCTCTTTATTTTTTATCGCCAACGTGAAGCGGATAGCATATACTGAGCATGTAATTTCATTCATCGAATGAATCCATCCTAGTAATTTTAACGATCCCTAGGAAGGAGGAATTTGGTCTCGTCATGGTGACAAGTATTTCACCGTTATTTTAATGAGTCCGATGGAAGAGTAACACGGTGTAGTTTTCATGTTTAGGGAGTTTGAAAAATAAAAGGAAAATAAAACTCGATCATGTCCCTTTTCGTAAATCACCTCTCAAATCTGAAAAGGTAGAAAATAATATCCGAGAGAACCTCTTGACCATGTTCGATCAAGGTATTCATTTTTTGTAAATAGTTAATCTTAGCTCAAAAAATGGATAAATGTATACTGATACCATGACAATTCATTTACTTTAACGAGTTCAAAAATACAAGTACTCGACAATATTTTCATTTTTTAAGAGTCAAAAAAGAGCTAAAAGATGAATCCAATGGGGTTCCTTTTTCGTTTATTTTTATCGACTCTAAAAAAAGAGATAAAATAAAACTCGTTTCATTAGAAATAATCACTGTCAGTATAAGGAATATTGTTGCTGCACAAAAAATGAAAAAAATCACTCATATCGAGGAAAATTAATAAAATAATGGTCAAAATATCTTCAAAAATATATAAATAGACAAAAAGTAAATCATTTCAAGCATTATATTTGGAATAAATTGTGAAAGTTCATTTTACCCCTTGTTCCTTTGTACTTCATATCAGTGGTGCAACCAGTCTAGGACACCGTTTCGCAATCCGTCAACTGCAGGTAAGAGCTCAAACGTATCTCTTTGATTTGATTCTTTAGCTTAGAAATTTTAGTTTTGGGGGGAGGATTACAAGTTTTATTCTCACTGGAAATCAATGTAGGTTTGAGCTATTATACCTACAATGATTGCCCTTAGCCCGTTAGGGAAGTGCACCGTCATAACCTTTTTAATTCTGATAGGTGTGCTAACCACGGGGAAGAAATTAAAACAAGAAAAATTCCCATCTTAAATGATTAATTTCAAAAACTACTCCAATGAAATATCCTAAACTATCATTTGAACATGTTTTGCAGGGGTTTTCAATGAAGATGGTGATTTAAAGGAAAGAGAGGGGTCACGAGGTGGAATACCACCAAGCTCTCCAATACCCAAATTGCGTAAATGCACTAAGGAAATGTGGATTTCTTAATTTCTTCCAGAATTTAGGGCTGAGAGCTCGGTTTGAGCTGCTCGGATATCTAATATGGATATGGGATGTAGATCGCCAAGTTTTCATATTTGGGGATCAAGAATTTGAGTTAGAGGTTGCGAACATCTACTTCATTATAGGGTTTTCCAAGAGATGGGACATGATCCAACTCTTTGTAGCTCATATTGGAGGGAAGAGCACTAGAATTCTCATCCAGATACATTTCCTAGGTTCCCAAAAGAATAGCAGCAGGAAGGTAGACATCAAAACCATCATCGTTCTACCTTTGCGGACAATTTTTCATTTTATGGCATGAGTAGCCAGGGCACAAGCATTGCATGAGGCAAGGAAGCCCCAGTTACAGTATGGAATGGATTGTATAGCTCCCACAATGTTTAACTGGTGTGAGGGGTTTTTGGCCAATATGAACAACCATCTAACCAAGTGCAAGGCAGGACGACTGAAATAGTTCGGATATGGATCCATCCTAGTTACATTCTTCTTGGAGAGGGTACCTCTATTTAAGAACCAGTGGTTAGAGATATATGATCCAGTGCCGAGGGATCAAAGGATGTTGAGGTGGTGCGAGATCATGCTCCGTTAGTGAGGGGGGGTTCAGATGCATTTTCCAACAACCTTTTTTCAGTTGGTTGCGTCGTCAACTGATCGTGGTTGAGGACTATGCATATGCAGCACCTATTTCAAAGGAGATCCAGATCTACCTCTTGCGCTAGACTCACAGTGGTTCGATGCAAGTAAAGATTTTTTTAATAATTTTTTTACTTTTTAATGTTTTTTTCCTATATTTTTAGATCTAAACTTTCGATGTTTTTACAGATGTCGAACATGAGAGACTAGCCATTATGTTCCCAATTGTGAGAAGGATATATCACTAAATTGAGGATGATCATTATGGGGAGGGAGAAGACGCACTAGCGGAGGTGGAGCCTATCCTGATAGGCCTCATGAGAGGCACCCCAGAGTACGCTACATTTGACGAGATTCCACTATGCTACTAGAGGCATATAGTTGGGGTCCTAGGCAGACTATGACAGTTACTCTGGTGAGTTATCCAAGCAGTCACATGCTATTATGAGCACAATGTGGGCAGATAACAGCCTTTAGTTTACATTTTTGTACTGATGTAGGCTCATAGATCCATTTTTGTCATAGAATACATAGTTTTTGATATTTTTATGTAACGCACTTGACAGACTCGATATATATATGTGTGTGTGTGTGTGTGTGTGTGTGTGTGTGTGTGTGTGTGTGTGTGTGTGTGTGTGTGTGTGTGTGTGTGTGTGTGTGTGTGTGTGTGTGTATACACATACACATGCATGTTTCTACAGCTACTAAGTGTTCATATATAATGATGATGTATTGATTTTTTTAGATGTTACCCAGATGTATTTCTAATACATAGTTTTTTAATGTATTCAAGTTTCTTGGAATGTGCTGATATGTAATGTAATCAAAATTTGATCCAAAAACCAAACACATTAATACATGTGCAAAATATTAGGGTTTCTAACTGAATAATGACCATTTAATTTCAGCACAATGAGTTGTGAGTCTAATCTGACAACCAAATCTCTAATATTGAGATCAATTGCATACAATAATATCCCTATGACTGCACTATATTCGGAAATATTATTAGTTTTTTGACCCAAACAAATACCTTTTAGATTCACCATCAGGGGAAAAAATTGCCCATGTTGTGGAAGATAAGCTTTGTGTGCTACAACAAGAACCATCATCGAAACCAATATAATGGATCAACGACATATGAACACCAAGTGGAACACTAGGAAAGAAGAGGAAACATGTATGTAAAGAAAAAAATCACACAAAAAAACATAAAGAGCACATTAATGAATAAAACACTAATGTGCAAGGTACCGTACTTATGATCAAGCATAATACTTCTTCACATAGAGCCCATTTCGTGTCTTAGCCAACTAATTTCCTTCGTAATATACTACCTTATAAGCACATGTTTCCAATACATGTTGAAAAATATAAGGCTCATGCCACATTGGCTCGAGTTTCCTGATCCCCAATTTATCGTGGGCTTGATCATAAAGTAGGAGCAGGTCACCTTCAGAGACAACGCGAGGGTAGATAGATTTTTTGTACTGAGTCGTAACACATTTATTTTGTTCTTTAATGAATAAAGAAACAAGTCTTCGAGTCTCATCAAGATGCTCAAGGTAAATTAATCATTCCTCTTCTAGGGAAGTACTAGGAAGTAGATCGATGGCTAGCTTCAGAGAAGGGATTTTGCACTTGATCCGGAGTGTGGCTTCCATACCATACACCAGTTGAAATGGTGTAAACCTGGTAGCAGTCTTAGCAGAAGTTCGGTAATACCACATAGCTGAGAAAAACATGAGACGTCAATCTCGTTTGTGTCTCCCAATGTTTCGTTGAAGCATTGTTACCAAAACCTTGTTAACAACTTCGACTTGGCCATTAGCCTATGGATAGTAAGGATTGGAGCTATCTTGATGTAGCCCCAACTTAGCAATAAGCTTTGTCATCATATGATTTCGAAAATGAGAGCCATGGTTAGTGACAATGGCTTTCGAGACATGAAACCAATCTATGACGTGATTAAATATGAATTGCACCGTGGTTTGACCTTAATTATCATATGTAGGCATCACCTCGACCCAATTTTTAAAATAATCAACGTCGACGATAATATAACCATGCCCCCCAGCCAAGCAAGGGTTACAGATCATGAAATCGATGCCCCATTTTTAAAATGGCCTGGAAATCACAGCTAGGTGCAAGGGCGAGGGTGGGGCGTGCTCTTCTTGAGAATAGATTTGGAAATCATGACATTTTTTAATGGCAAGAATGGAATCTTTAAAGATAGACAGCCAAAAGTATCCTTCTCGAAATATTTTCTTAGCGATATCATAACCGAACATGTGACCACCACAGGCCCTAGAGTGGCATTCATTAAGAAATTTCTCAGCTTCCTCTAGTGCCATACATCGATAGAGGATAGAATCAACACCAGTGCGATACAAATTATCTCCAATAATGCAATGGGGTTGGGATTGGTGATGAATCTGCCATCACTTAGAGTAAGATAGCTCTGGTCAAAAGGTTTGGGTTTGGAGATAAATCATGATATCTCCATACCAAGGGTCAAGAGTACTGATGAGAAATAGTGATTCATCTAGAATCGGTTCTTCAAAGGGAGTGGGATCAACTCCAGTCGGAAGATCGCAGATCAACTCAACAAATACAAGTGATTTATTCGATTTGATTGTAGCAAACGCTAAGTCAAACTCTTGGAGAATAACAATCCATTTCCAGTATTTTCCCCCAAGAAATTGACATGTAAGAATGTAAGTGATTGGGTTGCATTCTGAAATAACTATAATTTTACGCATGAAAATGTAATGACGAAAACATTGAACATAATGAACAATGGCCATTGCAATTTTCTCAACATGAGCATAGCGGGTCTCGACATCGAAGAGTTTGCAGCTCAATTATTAAACTACATGTTCTTTCTCGTCATCACTGTCATGAACCATCACCATACTAATAATGCTATCTACGGTGGCCAAATACAGGAAGTAATCGCGATGATAGTTGGGAGGATGCAATAAAGGAGCACTGGTAAGGGATTTCTTTAAAGAATCGAAATAAATTTGGGAAATTTCATCTCAGATGAATGGGATTCCCTTTTTCAATAAGCGAGTGAATCCTTTTGCAAGCTCAACATAGTTCAGGACGAACCGGTGGAGAAAATTAGCCTTCCTCGGCAAGCTTTGTAGTCACTGCAGACAAGAGGGAGGAGGAAAATTAATGATTTTCTCAAATTTAAGAGGATCTATCTAAATTACTTCTTTAGACACCATGAAACCTAAGAGGCAACTTGATTATATGCGAAAGACACATTTATGAGGATTTAACTGGATAATATAGTGTTGACAACAAAGAAATATTGCTATGAAATGTTCGAGGTGATATCGGTGTTTCGTGGAATGGGCTGGAAGGTCGTCATGATATGGTTGAACTATGTGTTTAATATCATGAAAGGCATATGACATAGCTAATTGGAAAGTGGCCCCAAAACTTTTCAAACCAAAAGGGAGCTTCTTATAGGCAAAGGTTCCCCATGGATAGATAAAAGCAGTTTTATGTTGATCAGCAGGAGTGATGTTGAGCCAATTATAACCAGAAAAACTTTCCATGAAAGAAAATATCTCACTCCCAACACATTCTTCAATGATTTGATATATAAAGGGAGTGGGGTAATTATCTGTAGGACATCATCGATTGATATCACGGTTGTCAACACAAACCCAGATGGTCCCTTTTTTCTTAGTAACAGGAATAATATTGGAGACCCAATCCGTTAATGGTATGGGATAGTTGATACCAACCTTGAGAAGTTTTTCGAATTCTCCCTTTATGGTGGTGGCCTTTATTGGGTTCACAGGACGAATTGGTTGATGAATGGGTTTCGAGTTTGGATATGCACGGATTTCGTGCACTACAATTCTAGGATATATGCCAGGAATTTCTTCGTAATACCATGTAAAGACATCACAAAATTCCTTAAAAATCTCCATGTAAAGCTTGACCTCATCAAGAGAACAAGATGTGCCGATATGAACATTCATGAAAATCCCTAGTTTGACAGAGATGTCGATGGGAATGGTAGTGGAAATATTCCACATTTTTCCTTTAGACAACACTTCATGAATCAAAATGGGATTCTAAAGCGGGCCAGCCGATTCAAACGAAACACAGGATTGAAGACAGGTGGAGATCCTACCGAGGCTTGGGAAAAAGGAGGAACGGTGTTGGCCATATTCCCATGGAGTTTATTTGAGATATATAACCTCCACGATACTCTCGTCAATGGGGAATGTATCTTTCAAGGGATCATCTAAATCCCAAGAACCAAACTAGGGAAACTGGGCATAAGTGTCCAGGGATGAAACCAATTTTTCGTTGGTTTCAAAAATAGCCTCAAAATCTAGATCAATGCTCTGATACATTTGTTCTGCAGGATTGAGTGGCATAATGTCACCAAATATTTCAAGTTGATGAGGACTAGGAACAATCCATGGATCGTGACCAAATGATATCAATTTGATAGTGGTGAAATTAGGAAAGAGGAGTGGGAAAATTCCCATATGGGATGAGTCCTTGAAAATACCCAGCCCAATGTTCTCATAGGGGGTAGAGGTATTCCCAACATATGGAATGTTTCCTGTTGAAAAATCTGAGGAGAAGAAAGTGATTTGATCGAAAGTCACAATATTCCCTTGATGAGGAAAGTGGAGAACACAGAAGAGGGTGGAACCATGCAAACCATCACATGGGTCCAACTATGTCCAAGAAGGATGTTGTAATTTAGGTTGGCATCAACCACCTCCACTTCCAGGTTCACTATATTTCCGTCCAAGAGGATGGGAAAATATTTGAGAATATCATATGGCCGATAACCTCTGCTGTCGAAATCTTCCAAAGCGTATGGGGACTGACTCAACGGAGGAAAGACAATGGAATTCTAGAAAGCAATAGACATGATGCAAGTCGAAGCACCTTCATCAACGACTATCCTATGAATGGTTTTCCCCATAACAATGTCTTGAATTAGAAAATACACCTGATATGGGAGATGAGGAACAATGTTCTCAAGATCGAAAGTAATTAGGTTGGAATCAACTGGATAAATACCTCCAATGGTAGCTAATAGTGCCTTCCATTGTGATGGACATGACTGAAGGACTTCCAATGCTCACATCACCGAAAGTGCCTGAGCTAAATCCTCTACAATGTTATAGTGTTTAGCAGCTCATGCATTTAAATTGTAAGACGATTTCCAAATAACACCTTTTAGATGTGGTCGAATGATGCAATCACTACTAGGTATCTCAGAACTAGGATGTATAGAAGAGGAAGGGTTATATGTGGCATCTTGATCCATAGGAGCTTTCGATGGATTTGGGTAATCGTTCGATCACATGGCGACAGAAGCAGGTTCTGTAACTGCCATAAAAACTTGGGAGTTTCCAGAAATAGAGGGTTGATCAACCATTTGCATCTGATAAGAGGGAAATGGATCTTTCAAGATAGCCGGAGTCCTGGGTGAACCCTTCAAGGGATGGGTAACTGCGGCATGCTAAGGAAAATCCTTGGTGTAATGGTTGTCATGACATATCAAATAAGTATACTTAGGATTGCGTTTGGAAGTTTCATCAGCAGATGAATTATTGGAATCCTGTTTAGGGTTATCGAATTTGGATTTTCCTTTGCCTTTTTTCTTACCTTTTGAGGATTTTCCAGTTGCAGTTGATTGAACAACATTTACCTCAAAGGTTTTACAAAGATTCTTCTGGTTATTGGAAGGATTGGAGGGTGCAGTGGCATCCATGGACTTAGAATTTGAATAGTAATTGGATGCACTACTATCAGCATGGGACATTGAGCCAATAACGCCATCAAGAGTATTAACGATAGGAGGTTGAGATGATGTCAGATTGGTTAAAGGTCGCGGTGCATCAGGTAGGAACTCATACAGAGTTTCAGATTGGGAATAAACCAAATCGCGATACTGAGCTCGAGTAATGACTTCCTCTTCGGTCATGCAACCACCCATAGCCAGATATTTGGCAATTTTGGAACAAAATACTATACTGAACCATTCGTTCAACAACTGATTGGGGATCTTGAATTTGATGAGGCGACGTTTGCGCCTCCATTCGTGAATGAGGTCCAAAATATGGGTAGTTGTTAACTAATTCAAATATGTGAGGAGGTGGGTGTTTGTCTCATACCAGATAGGTAGCTGGAAGTGAGTGAGAAAGGTCATGGTGAAGGTGTTAAAATCGAAGAAAACACCCCGAGTGAGTTCAATATACAATTTTGCAGTGACACCTATGAGAGTGCGTTGGAAAAGACATATACGAATTGAATTGTCAACCCAAGAATTGTAAGAGCACCATAAGTGGTACGTCATGACATGGGATTCAGGGTCTTCCCCATATTTACCTTCAAATTTTAGGCAATCTTCTGGATCTTTGGTTAGATGGGTCATTTGTGAGCTTAGACACATCTGGCAGTTCCAACGTAGAAAAAAATGGCAAGGGAGGATTGTGAGGAGAAAAAATTCTTTGTAAGTTACACATTTGAGGGTTCCAACATGGTTGATATAGATTATGCACCCAATAGGGCGTATTTTGACCTTGATATGTGTACTACCCCCATGGTTCGTAAGGACCTTTTTGCAGCTTATGTTGAATGTAGGGACCCTGTCGGGGTTGTTGATAAGGCCCCTGTTGGGTGAGAAATTGTAGTCCTCACTGGACATAGGTTTCAGACTGAGGTCCTTACTAAACATGAGGTTCAACTTTGGGTACCTGTTGGGTCAGCTGGTACTAAGGGATCTGCTGATATTGAGTACCATGTTGAAGCTCGACTAGGGCTTTTGGTACTTACCCTTAGGAATTGGCCGGTATTGGACACCAGGCTGATTGGGGTAAGAAGCATGTTGACCCAAAGGGATATTCAGACCAATTTGGGTGTAAGGACCAAACTAAGGGTTAGTCACAACAATACCTACTAGATGTTAGGGTTATTGGACATATTTTTGCAAGACTTTTGGTCGAGGAACATACCGATATTGCATGTTTGGTTGTTGAACATATTGATGAGGTATGTTGGGTTGTTGAACATACAGATATTGTACATTCAGTTGTTGGAGATGGGGCTGTTGATACTGAGAATACTGAATGTGGGTCTACTTCTATACAAATGAAGTTGAAGTAGGTTTACCACTTAATGGAGTAGTTCCTACGATAGTATTTGTCGGATGTGGAAGCAATGTTCCACCTAGACTAGCGTTAGGTTATCCCGCCCCCCGAAACAGTTCTAGATTTTAGATGTTCCCCACTCAAAAGGGGAGGTATGTAAAAAGGATTAGACTCCCCCCAGGCATGGATGAAACCATATATTTCCCACTCAATGGTGGAACCGTAGTAATTGTAATTAGTGACGGGGGGTATTTCATCCTAATGAAACGGTTATTTGATCGATAGTCACTGTAGGTTGAACAACAAGTTGAGATACAACAACCATATTTGAAATGAATTGGTTGGAATATGGGGGAACACTCATTGACCAAACGAGATCTATAAATAAAGGTGTAGCTCTAGAAGCTCCTAAAAAAAGGCTTTCAAGAGAGGTATACCCATGCAGAAGTGAAGATGCGACTTTACTAGAGGGTATCCTCGTCCCACTTCATGTATCTTTAGGAGTGGTGATGTAAGCGTAGCCTTAAGGAGGAAACATGGATGAGATGTCTTTTTGAATGTGAGTTGCAATTTTTACTTGTAAATTTCTCTAAGGGGCACTCATGAATTGAATCTCATTAGCGTTAGATTCCATTTAAAGAGGAAACAATTAATGGACAATAGTGTGAGATGCTACTGGAGAAGAAACAAGGGGAACATCAGGTTTGTCAAAAGGACTATAAGCCTACTGAGGCGATACCACTAATGGATTGAAGAGTAGATTTGGAGGAAATACCATAAACTGTGAACATGGTTCAGTACTTTCTAGCACAGGATCCTCAGATGATGATGAAGGAAAATCGTCATGTGGTGGTCGTGAAAAAATAGGTTGTACACTTATGACAATTCCAAGTTTAGCACCTTGAGCTTCAAGGGGTCCACCTGGAAATTCGGGGACCTCAAGAGGAGAGTCTTGAGATCCTTCAAAAGAGGAAGGAGATGAATCTGACAATTCAGCCATTATGACCTTTAATGCAAGATCAAAGAGAGAAAAGGTGAATTAATTTTGCGTAATTTAAAATTTACAATTAACCAGGAAAAGATGAGGCTGGAGGACTACACAAGTAAGATTTTATCATGGGCAGTTGATTTTATAAATTAAAAAATATATATATCAAAAAGGGTGAACTAGGCATAAAGGATTACTAGTTATCCATGAATTTCAATATACACATTGGTGATAAATGATAGAACAAATTACCAAGGACTTAACATACTACAACCAATCTACCTGAATGTTTTGTTCGATGTATCACGTCTACAAGGCAGCCGACTAGGTTGCCTATGGCAGGCTTGCAACCTAGTGGTATCTCCCCATATATACTCGACGGTACGTGGGAGTCCATTCCGTAATAGTGTTGTCTAATGTGTAACCGTATGATGAGAGAAAACCTTACACTTTTCATACGTGGAGCATTGTCCTATATACTTCCATACGTGGGATGTGGTTTCACCTCCAGAATGTATCATAGACTGTTAGCGACAACTACTATGTTTAATGATGCCGGAACACATCTCTAGCCTAGACTTATAAATTTTTTCATTAATTTAAAATGATCCTTAAGGTTAATTGGATAAATTTTAATTTTTATCTTCAGTTAAGTCTCACTTTAAGGCTCAATATCAATGTCACCTGAACCCTATAATGTAGTCAAATGCTAAAAGAGATTCTTTCCATTTTGATGAATTATAAACTAATGAGGGAAGAATCACAAACAAGAGTGCAATTAATGTAACAAACAATGATTCCCCCCAAACAGCTCAAAACTATTGAAATGCATCTCTGAAACATAAAATTCACTCTCACTATTCCCCAAGATGCAAATTGACTAAGAAAATGAAATTTCTTCTCTTTTCACTGAGATGCATAAAAAAAAAATTATTTTACTTTCAAAGCTCAAAATGAAAATGCAATCAGTGAACTAAAGTAAAATCGACCAAACTAACAAAGAAATGCAAAAGAATTCTTTTCAATTTTCTTTCTATCGAATGGAAAACAAGAGCGCTTAAAAAAATTCATAGATGAAAATCACTTTCACTGTTTTCAAAACGATGAAAAGCAAACCAAATCAAAATTTCAAACTAAAAATCACTTTCAATTTACTCTTTGAATTCAGAAACTAGACAATACATGCTCTTCCAAAATTTCGAATCAAACAATCGCTATCCTATGTTTGACACTTAATTGAAGGTGATTTCTAAGTGCAGTGACCGCCAGTGCAAATGAAATCAACTTCAAAACAAGCAAGAAGCAATGTGCGACGGTGTTCAAGATGACTAGAATAGAGCTCTAAAGTGGAGTCTATTAGCTCTCTAATGATAAAAATAAGTGAAAAGCAAAGAGTAATTGACCGAAAAACCTATCAAATTTTTTAACTTCACTCAAACCATAAGAAAGTCAAAGAGACAAAAGAAACCATTCAAACAGCATAAAAAAAACCAAATACAATGGCAGGAGGTCATTCAGACTCAATAGACTTTCTCAAGGGTCAAGACACACTGGGAAGATAAGAGGAAACCCTAAATTTTCTCCTAGCCCTGGGATCAGGGCGTCTGTCATGAACATAACAGTGTTGAAAGGAAAATCAACGCAGTTGTTTTTTATAAAACAATGATTTCAGTGCTATTGTAAGGGAAGAAAACATGATGACCACTAAAAACAAGGAAAAATAAAAAATAATTCCACACTGCAACCATACCTCACACACTAAAATAACTATCAAATCCTATGCAGACCTATAGAGACCCAAGCAAACTTAGATCTCAATGATTGATCAAATTGATCAGAAATCAACCTAGGAAAGGGAAGGCAAAGAGGCTAAAGATCAATAATGGAGTCGCCAACTATGTTGTGAAGATAAATCCCCTCTATGGACAGAGGCGATCTCTCCAGCCCTAGATTGGGTCTAGAAGATTACGAGGCTATCTAATGCTAGGTTTCTTAGCTAATATCCAAAACAAGATGAGAAAGGAAATAGGCCAAACTTTTCTTGATGCTATGCTCGAATTCTTTGATGATAGCCCCAATCCACAATGCCTTAGGCTTATTTTACACTACTAGTGGCATATGATTACCTGCAGGAGATTAAGAGACAACAACAAACGTAATGTGATACAAAACACATATTGAATATCGGCTATCTAACAGATCAAGTAACATTAGAATATTTGCACAAATGATTAGACAAATATAGAAAGAAAACACAAGATTTTTTATTAATAAATATGAAAGAGAGAGCTTACAACCATGGCCTTGATTTTGGAGGCCTCCCTTTGGTGATGTTTGAGTCCTTCACTGAAGCTCTTAAAGCACTCCTTATCCCTGATAGCTTAGGCGTTATCAAAATAAATGGATACAAGGAAAATGAATGATTAGACCAACCCAAAAATGACAAACCAGTAGTGGAAGGATGTGGATCAATTTATAGGAAGGGAGAGGTAGTTAGGAACCCATGAAAGAAGGAGGAAGGTCCACTTTTCAACATATGATATGCCATTGATAAGACCAAAAGATCTAAATGAAAGAGCTTGACCCTATCTCCATCGAATGACATCTAGATCATCATCCTAAAAACTTCTAGAGGTCGGATATTCTCCTCCATTCGAGGAAAAACTTCTAAAAAGGGTTCAACACGATTTTCCTAGTCAAAAGAGCGCTGACAATGTTATGATATAACTGTCAACCTTCCATCAGCACGGGCAGGAAACTGGAGAAAAGCGTTGAACCAAAAATTTATGGTTTTATCTATTTATTTTTTAATGATATTCCAAGGAAACTTTCTTTGAGCCTTTATAGGATGTCTTTATGTATTTTCTCAAGTGGAAATGCTGCAAATTATTTTCCATAGGGAACTTCAGGATCAGGGATGGGAAGTGAGCAGAGTTACAAATTACTTTGTAACAGACTCTTAGTCACTTCTTGCTATGATACCATGACAACTCACAAAGAGAATATGAAAAAGAGAGACCACAGTAAAATTATTTCCCACAAGAATCACCTATTTCATATTGCATAAGAACCTAAAATTATAGTATATAATTTGTGTCAAATTTAGTTGTTGAAACTAAGGATAAATTTTCAGCCATAATAGATCAATCCAGAATAAAGTTTAAATTTTAAAACAAATTTTCTCTTAAGAATGTTTTTCTTATGTTATCCTAAATTGTTCCAATTTTTATCAAACTAGGGTGCCCATATAAAATGGGAATTTTTTTTCCAACTATTCAACCATTAATTTATGAACCTTGCATATGAGGTACTAGGAACCCACATAATAAGGAACTCTTTAGTTGATCGATCAAGTTCAGGCACTTACATGAAATTATTATAGGCTTCTTCTCTTGTTAACTCACTGTGAAACATGCTTAATGTGGATAATGACAACCATTAACCTAGGGAAACATATAACATGTCTCTGACTCTCTAGGGCCTTGAATCATGTCAACTTCTGTAAGACTCATATATGACCCTTAAATTGTTTAGAATATGTTTCACATATTTCATTAAATACCTCAATTATATGATTCTTTACCACATTAAATATATTAAATCCATATCACAATGACCATGCTTGCTTCCATAAACAATTGGTTATCCAAATCTAAATGGCCTGATGTACACAATTTGATTCCATTTCTTTCTTTTTTCAAATTGAAATTGAAAATATTTTTTTATTGGTTAAAAATATGAGGTGCTATAACTATCCAATAAAAAACACTGCAGCAAGGAATCCCATAGCCTTCTAGACTCATGCCTCATTGAGTAGGCCAATCATGTAAAAAAAAAATAGGCCTTACGACTCAAGGTCCTCTAGTTGGGATAAGAAAGAAATTCACTATTCTCATTTTTTGTGGGACACCCCTAACTAAGTAGAGTCTGCAGGGCAACACATTAAGAGACTACAATCAACAATTCTAAATCTATAACCAAATTCAAGAAATAGGTCAAATTGTTCTTGAAAATGGAACTTGGAAGATTGACATAATAATTGAATACAATACCAAACAATACCAAATAATTCATTTAAGATAAGGGACTTAATGGTATCTTCTTCCCTCTACCATGTTGTCTGTGGTTGTAGCACAAATCATGAAGGGATATCACTAGGAAAAAAAGCTTCTGACAAAGTACCAATGACTTTAGAGATATGTAAGGAAGACAATCCACCTAAGAATCACATATTTGATGGTGTTGTAAAGGTTATTCCCACACCCAAAATCATGTAAGGTGTACTACAAAAGAGCAAAAACATTCCTCCGCACTTTAGAAATGGATGTTTTGGAAATTTGATGCCAAAAATGCTTATCCAACATACAAAAATGCAACCATTAAAAGAAGTGAATGCCAAAAAAGGTGATCACACTGCCATTTTCAAGAAAAACCATGACAGTGATAAAAATAAATCTAAGACCAATGTACAATCAAAAACCCTAATTGTTGGCATCCTTCTACAAAATTTGTGTACAAAGAGGGCTTCACAAATTGTTGTACAAAAGGGCCAAAAATATAATGAACCACAATGGACAGTTGTCTAAGCTATGATCTAGAGGTGACTCACGTACTAACATATTTCACTTATCACACTCTTAGTCGCAACTTCACCTTTTCCCCCCTGCTTTGTTCCTTCACTCCGCTACTTGAACAAACCACTAGTAAGTACTTGGTACATTCTTGAGGGGTTCTAGCAGGATAGGTGTGTTATTTTTGAATGCTTTTAAGCATGCGATTGAGTTGTGCTAGTGATTCTAAAGTTGTAGTGGTGTATCATCCCTGGATTTATTATTTCTTTAAGCATGTGGTGTAAAAAATGACGGGCAACGAATATCAATATTATCGACAATACAATTGTAATAATTTCATTCTTATCCATTTGTCTTTTTTTTGTCATACCTTATTTCTAGTAAATGGTCATCTTGGTCATTGTGGAGTTTTCACCCTTGACTGTATTGAAAATTATGGAGATAACTTGTTTTGTTGCACCTGTTACATTGTCTTCATCTCTCCTCTCACTTATCAGCTGCTCCTTCTGGTCTTTACAACTGATTACAATATTCAAAACAACATGTATCATACTCCTCTTCACATTCATATTTTTTTTTATAATTTCTCGGTCTCATTAATTCTTGTTGATCCATCCAAATGCCCTCCTTATCTATCTAAATTTATGTGACGGAGTCCCTTCTTCAAACTGGAATCCATTCGACCACTAAATAAAAAAGATACCTGAGTATTTCCAAATCCTTGCCTTTTATCACTTGTGAGTAGATTTATCATTCAGGAGGCTATCCTTCATTTTCGAGACTCCATCCTATGCAAGGTTTCAATAATGGGTTTGTTTCTCATTTTCTACCTTTGGGACTCAATCTACAGTCACGCGGTCCTGTGCACAGCTGCATTGAGAAAACCCTATGTTCTGTAAACTTTAAAGTGTGTATTGTATGAATGGTTAATTTTGTTGGGAGTTTTGAAGGCATGGAGAGTCTCCCTAAGGAAAAGGTGAAGGCGTCGAAGCAGAGGAAGGAGAGCCCAACAACTATGCTCTCTATTTTGTTGTTAACTTAATGTTATCCACCTAGTTTCCTAGCCATTCCTCCTTCGACATACCCTCTTAAATTTGAGTGGGAACACTATTTTGTTTTTAACCAAACGTTATCCACCTATATTTCCAACCAATCCTCCTTTACCATACCCCGCCAATCCTTTTTTCCCATACCCTCTTAAATTTGAATGGTAAAATGAAATTCCGAATGAGAAGGCTCCAAAAATTTTACCATATTGTAAAAAAAATTATTCAAATATAATAAATAATTTTTTTTTATAAATTACAAGGTTATAAATGTGTTAATACTTTTCAAAAAGAAAGGTAGTTGAATTTTCAAGATATTTTAGTTTCTTAATATTTTATTTTTTCATGTTTACACCTTAAGAAACATTTGATTCCTCCCTCTTGGTGCTTGGCAGATCCAGAGTTAAGATGGATATATAGCAGTTTAATTATTAATTATAGTTATAGTTATAATTTTTTTTATTTTTTTTTAAGGGGTCAAAATGTTAAAGAGGACATCACAACATCTCTACCATGAGAGAGGAATTCAATAATTATGGAGAACCCTTATAGGCCCATGGAAAAATTATAGGCGATGAAAGGGGTGTGAAGTTTCTGACTAAAGCGAGGTGTAGTTTTGAAGAAGAGTGAATGGGCTCTAGATAATCTTAGGCTCTGATATCCTTGTCAAAATGCAAAATAAGATTAAATGATAACCATGAGTTTTTTATTCGCATGATGTATATTTTTTAAGTACACATATCATCGTCGTGATAAACCATTTCAAGAAACATAACTACTCATCAATTTTTTTTTTTCATCTAAGATGTTGGTTTCTTACTATCCATGTGTTGAATGCTGCGACAAGAAAAAGTGAAATTGGCATCTAGAACAACATCTTTGATCCTAGTGAAAATTAAGCACCTACACTAGGTGGAGCCCACACAGGCTATTTTTAGGTCTATGTCTATTTTTAGAATGTTGAGCAAAGTGTATTTATAGCGGGAGTTTATTTACAGATGGTTGAGAAAATTATATTTATGGTTGGGCGTCTATTTTTGGAATGCATGTGCGAATTCAGTTCGTAGATCGCATTTCTAAAAATAGAATGCATGTCGATTATTATTATCTCTTAATAATAATTAGACAATAAATAATAATCCATTTTCTTGAAGCACTTGATTTCAATTAAATGATGTGGAAAACTAGTTTACTAAAGGAAATTCGAGTTTGAAGGTTGGTTGGTAGGACATGCAAGTGGACTTAGTTGTAACTGAGTGATTCGAAGTTGTAACAGAGTTGGATGTGTAGTTATGTGAGTTGTAAAGTAGTTTAACTCAGTTAAGTGAGTTAAAATCAGTTGTGCTAGTTGTAACTAAAGTTACACTAGTGAGAGATCAGTGAATTAAATAATAAATTAATTCACATGGAGTGATCTCACATGAAACTGAAGATTTACTATTGTTAGCTATATGCATGTCAGATCCAATGGAGACCTAGTTGAGAGATAGGTGAAAGGGACAGTTTGACTATCTGTTGTGACATTAGTGGGTGAACTCATACAACCACACACACATTGGAGATGCCTATTAGTATTTCATAGTCAAGGAAAGCTAGAATTAATCATTCAGAGGTTCTTGACCATCAGGGATTGCGCAGTGGAGGCAGGTTGTCTGGAGGCAGTAAATTGGCGTATGTATTTGCCAATATTTGTATGACAGTGTGAGACGATTGTATATTGTACTGAGAGCTCATGGATTATAGTTTTGTATGATATTTTTTCATGATCCATGATATATACATAATATATGATAGTGGGGTTTTTAAATTTATGCTCTCCCGGTAAAAACATATGTGTTATGTGTGATTTATCTTTCTTCATGTGTTTGCAATTGGTGAATAAATTTCGACAAAGATTTTAGTAGAAGGATTCTGTATTTATCAGTGGCATATAATTGTTAGATCAGGAGAATCCGATAATACATAATTTGTATTAAAATTTCTACATGGTATCAGAGCAAATAAGATTGCAATATTGATGCAGTAGTTGAGTTTGTTGGTGGAAACAATTCAAATTTGCTGCAACAATTTCTTAGTGCGAAAGTTGAGTAAACATAAAAATGGATTTCAATGGTTTTCGGCTAGAGTATGCACTCGAGGGAAGCTCGAACTACATTGCATGGAAGGATAGGATGGAGGCGGTGCTTGAAGATAATGGATTGAAGTAATTCATTGACAGTGATGTTCCTAAGCCCACTTCGACGGATGCTGCATTACTTGACGCATGGCAAAAGAAAGTAGCAAGGGCGAGGAGGATTTTGTTGGAAGGTGTAAGAGACCATATTGTCTCAAGCCTTCATGGGAAAGCCACTCCATATGCTATGTGGAAATATTTGACGGATATTTTCCAAAGCAGCAGCGACCATAGGAAATTGGCAGTGAAGGATAAACTCAGAAAGATCAAGATGGAAAATAACAACACTATTCCGATATACTTAACGAAGTTTGTCCAATGTAGTGATGAGCTTGGGAGTGTAGGATTAAGTGTTTCTGATGATGATTTGGTGAGCTTGGCTCTCTTGGGACTTCCTAATATTTGGCACAGTTATGAAGACTTTGTCAACGGATGGGAAAAACTGTCGGATTGGGAACGACTATTGTCAGATCTAGTGCAGGAGGATTCAAGGAAAAACACCAGAGATGGCTCTTCATCAAAGCTTGATGATGAAGAGGATTGTGCTTTGGCTGCCAAGGTGAATAAGGGGAAGGGGAAGAAATTCCATTCTAAATCTAAGGCCGGTGAAGATGGAAAGGAGCACAACATATCCAAAGTGAAGTGTTTTCACTGTCACGAGTATGGACATATTGCCACAAATTGTCCACATAAGAAGAAGAACAAGATAGTTGCTAGAGCTAGAGCTGGTGAGGCTCTTGCCTTGCAATTTTAGCTTGAATTCTCATTGAACGCATGCATGGTGTCAAGTGCATTTAGTTTAGGGTGGTACTTGGATAGTGGTTCTTCCTTTCACATGACAGGAGATAAGAGACTTTTCAGTGACTTAGAGGAGAAATATCTCGAGATGCATATTGAGTTGGGTGATGATGGAAGATATAGCGCAACTGGAATTGGTACCATTACCTTTCAGAGGGAGTTAGGTAAACTCTTTCATTTAAAATATGTTATGCATGTTCCAGGTTTGAAGAAAAATTTAGTCTCAGTCGCAATGTTAGAGGATAGAGGCTATGATGTTGTCTTTAGTGAAACAAAAGTTTTCCTATGACACAAAGCAACAGGGAAAGCCAAGAAGGTTGGGATTTGAGTTAAGAATCTCTATACATAGATGGGATTTCTACTGAGCTTCCTACTATTTGGAAGTGTGAGAAAGCCATGCAATTGACGCTTGAGAGGGACCAAGATTTGTATGCAGGTAAGAGTGAACCTCAGGATGTGGAGCAGCTACAAGATGAGGATCATGGAGTGGGAGAAACCACTCATGCAGAGAAATTTTGTGCCAGATGGGCAGAGGGATTGCATGCAGCTATACCGCCAGGTGAGAGGTGGAGCGACATGCATGAGTAATCCCAAGAAGAAATTTTTGGGTAGGATTCATTGAGATGGTGTGGATATAATGAATCGAACCTAGCTATGAGGAGCCCGTAGTATAGCAGTAGCAGGAGCAGTTGGATTGATGCAGTCTGATGTCGTGAGGACATGAAATCAAAGTGACAGTGTTGGATACTGGAGCGCGGATCAGATTTGACAACAAGTGCAGAGTGCATGGATGCAGAGGTTAACAGTGCAGTGGTTCTTGAAGACATGTGCAGTTGGTACCAATAGAAGTCAGAATACTTTGATGACAGATGCATTATGTTGATTCAGTTGTTTGGAGGCTATTCAGTTTTGGAAGTGTTGCATGTGCGAGAAACACTAGAGAAGTGTTGCATACAAGAGTTGCAAGGTGCATGCATGGAGTTGCAGGGCGCATGCAAGGTTGCATGGCGAATGCATGGAGTTGCATGTCACATGCAAAGACATTCCTTTCTTATTGAGAGGGAGTGTTGAATTTTGCAACAAGAAACAGTGAAATTGGCATCCAGAAACAACATCCTTGGTCCTAGTGAAAATTAAGCACCTACACTAGGTGGGGCCCACACAGACTTTTTTTAGGTCTATGTCTATTTTTAGAATGTTGAGCAAAGTCTATTTATAGCGGGAGTATATTCATAGATGGTTGAGCACATTATATTTATGAATGGGTGTATAATTTTGGAATGCATGTGCGAAGTTTGTTCGTAGATCGAATATCTAAAAATAGAATGCATGTCGATTATTATTATCTCTAAATAATAATTAGACAATAAATAATTATCTATTTTCTTGAAGCACTTGATTTCAGTTAACTCATGTGGAAAACTAGTTCTCTGAAGGAATTTTGAGTTCTAAGGTTGGTTGGTGGGACATGCAAGTGGACTTAGTTGTAACTGAGTGATTCGAAGTTGTAATAGAGTTGGATGTATAGTTAGGTGAGTTGTAAAGTAGTTTAACTCAGTTAAGCGAGTTAAACTAAGTTGTGCTAGTTGTAAATAGTTTTAACTAAAGATACACTAGTGAGAGATTAGTGAATTAAATATTAAATTAATTCACATTGAGTGATCTCACATGCAACTGAAGATTTACTATTGTTAACTACATGCATGCCAGATCCAGTGGAGACCTACTTGAGAGATAGGTGAAAGGGACAATTTGACTATTTGTTGTGACATTAGTGGGTGCACTCATGCAACCACACACACATTGGAGATGCCTATGAGTATTGCGCAGTCAAGGCAGACTAGACTTAATCATTCAGAAGTTATTGGCCATCAGGGATTGTGTAGTGGAGGCAAGTTATCTGGACACAGTAAAGTGGCGCATGTATTTGCCAATTTTTGTATAACAGTGTGAGACGGTTGTATATTGTAATGAGAGCTATTGGATTATAGTTTTGTATGATATTTTTTCATGATCCATGATATATACATAATTTATGATAGTAGGATTTTTAGCTTTATGTTTTCCCGGTAAAAACATCTGTGTTATGTGTGATTGATCTTTCTTCATGTGTTTGCAATTGGCGATTAAATTTCCGCAAATATTTTAGTAGAAGGATTTTGTATTTAACAGTGGCATATAATTGTTAGATTAGGAGAATCTGGCAATACATATTTTTTATTAAAATTTCTACACCATGAAGGAGGAGGAGTTGGTGGATTATGCATTGGAGGAGGGGTTTTCAAAAAATTTGGGTTAGCGCAAGGATTTTATCCATTCACATTTGAAATTTAGATCGAAAGGTCACCATCCCTTTTTTTTGGGCCTACCAGGTCTTTAGAAAGAAAAGTTAATAATTTGATATGGAAACCATCTAGTGATTCAGAGGCCTTAAACCCTGCTCCAATTGCAAATTGTTTGGGTCCTCTAGTTTCGACCAACCCAGGGCTAGAAGCCATTTGTGAGGGGCTACAAAAATATTCTTGGGTTTGTCTAGATTTTAGTTTCGTTTCCCTTTCATTCTAGAGATCGGAGAAATACATGTAATGTATTATCAATTTTTTAGGGATTTCAGAAGTTTCCTAATTGACGACTTTCTCCAGTATGTTTTTTTTCTTTTCCTTCATCTCAAGTGCCAATGGTCTTACCCTCCTTGGACAAGCTAGTGAAGGAGGGTCTTGCCCTTAAGTCAAAGGAAGGTCAAACTAATGTTGAGAATATATGAATCCATCTACAGTGTTGAAATTTAGAGACAAAAGGGTATTTATAATTTTAACACTATAGATGGATTCAAAGACCCATTTGTCTCTAAATTTTAACATTGCAGATGGATTCAAAGACCCTTATAGTGAAATGAAACACTTCAGTATCAAAATTGCAATTTTCCATTTCCGAAGTGACACAATTAAAAAATTCTAACATAAATGACTAATTCATATACTTTTTGTACTTATTATTTGGTCATATTTTTTTTCTTGGACTATAATAGTCATTTACGTTAGTCATTATTAAATTTTTCACTTATTATCTAGTCATATATTTTATTCCTGGACTAAATTAGTCATTTTAGTTAGTTGTTTTTAGGTTGGTCACTTATTATCTATTCATATATTTTTATCCCAAAACTAAATTAGTTGTTTAAGTTAATCATTTTTAGTTCGGTCACTTAAAATTTCTCAAATTTAGAAGTAAATCACTTGAAATAATTGCGGTGACTAACGTTTTTTAGTCACCTAGTCACTAATTTGATCATTTTCTACTAGTGGTAGTCATTTATTCTGATCAATCTATAGCCTTAGAAACAATAATTCCAATGATGGCGACTCTATTGATGTATGGAATCATGAATTGTCATGTGTATCAACTTATCTTTTAGGTTCTCGTGAAGATTTTACTTTAGATCCAGAATCTGATTCATTCAAAGAAGATGTTCCTATTGAAACTTCCCCTTCATTTCACTATCCCTTGTGTTCTAAAGTTTGTGACGCATCTACTTACGATGGAGATACTACATGCTCTTCAGGTTCTTCATCCAATGAGTTATCTTCTCGATTGAAACAAAGTGGTGATATTGTCCATGATGAAATTGAAAACAGTGAAATTATCGAGCGCCCTTCCCATCCCTCATCATCTCTTCTCTTGCATGAAGACAAATCTTCAAATCAGCTTGATCACGAAATTTTCCTGATTCATTTATCTTTGAATTTTCTATCAAAAGAAACTTTTGACTTGAGAAATCTGGTTGTTGAAGTTGAAAAATTCGGTAAAATTAGCAGAGATGGCTTCCATCCTGTGAGAAATGGCCTTATTGAGACCAACGGTAGCGGTTATACTCAAACCATGCATCATTAGTTTCAAGTTTCAAAATGATATTTTACAATCCTGGAAAGTTCCGGGACCTGCCAGGGAGTCAAGGCACTTCAACTTTCGTTGATGGTTATGTCGGGATCTTGCGACTCTAGTAAGCTCCCCAAACTAATTCAGATCAGGTTTATCTCACATAATCCTTCTCTTTGCATTGTTTCACTCGATGTAAATCTATTCCTGAAAGATTTTTGGTATTTTTTATGTAATATTTCAAACTTTTATATTTTACTTCTGACCAGATTCAATAATATTTCTCATTTCATTCATATTAATGCAAATCTCTTAAATAAAACTCGGGTTCATAATGTGTATCTCTCATAAAGTCATGGAATCATGAATTCAATCATCCCAAAGACCATATTTGGTTGAAGGAATCATGTTTTTCATTTTTGTTTCATGATGAGAAACTCCTGTATTTTGTTGTGAATATCATATCGTGAATCATGTTCTTGATCACACATGAATTCCTCTTGAGTGTGAATGAAAGCATGAGTTATTGTGTAAATAAAAGTATTTTCATTAATTGCATCCTGACTGGTGTCATGTGTATGTTTCATTGGAATTCCTTTCCACTTCTTCCGATGATTATGATGTTATTGTAGTTTGTTACCAGTTACAAAGAAATATATTGTCACATTCATCACGTGGAGAAGACGATTCTATTATTCAAATCATTTGCGAAACTATTCAAATTTATTTATCTTTGTTTATTAGCAATTGGGAATCTGATGCTTTAATCAACCCATATGATCATTATTTTGTCCTTGATGAATTTCATTCATTTTATCATTTTCCCACTAGTATATCCAATGACAATTTTTTTACATGCTTTGATCTTCGTGGTCTAACTTCTCACCATTCAGATTTTTGTTGATTAGTTGAGGCACTTTAGCCTTTGTTGATGGTTATGTCAGGTCTTCTATGTCTTGAAATGACTACTGAATATGATTAGATCTATTTTCTCTCACAATATTCTCATCGTAATCCCATCTCTCTAATTAAAAATTCATCTTTTCAAATATTTTGGGGTTTTCAAGAGGATTGTCGTGAATTGTATGATCCAATATCTGAATGGTTGGAATAGTATTACCTGGAAAGCTCCATCGCAAATAAAAAATTTCAATACCTCATGCTTGCTAAGAAGTTTGGTGCAGATGGAGACTCATCTGCGACAAGCCTTCGAGGTTTGTATGATTATTCTTTCCATTGGAGAGGTAAGAATGTGAATTGGATGAAAGTATTGGTTGTGACACATCTTTCTTTCCACAAGAAAACCCTTAAAATTTATGTGCAAATTATTCAAGTTTTTATCTTTTTTGTTCTACATTGCTTTATATTTGTTTTAATTGTTCATATCTTTGTGAACACAGGTTGGGAACAACTACGGTGGCTACATGAGAATTCCATTATATTTGACCTTGATACTCTAGTTGGTTAGGTTAGGAGTAGGTCTAGTTGCATTGTAGTTTACCTCCACATCCATCCTACATTCATTTCTTGTATTTTATCTTGTGTTTTCTAGTTTTGATTTCACATAATGTTTTCCTTATCCATTTTATGTTTTGTGTTTTAGTTTTTCTTTCTTGTTGTATTGTGTCTTTTATATTTGTTCTATCGGTAAGGTCTTTGCATGGAGATGATCTATTGGCCTGAAAAGGAATGAGGCAAAATAGAGAATGACTTCGTTACAATTCAACGTTTAGCTAACTCTCTGTCATTCTTCCTTGTCTGGGTTACATATTTTGGTCAATGTTGTTCCGATAGAAAATATGATCCTTGTGTTAAAAAATCCTTTTGTCGAACTATGACCTCCCTATTTATTATGGAAACCTCATGCCTACACTCGTTTTTTTATGTTTTGGTGTTTTCAATATTATCCAATCAAGTAGAGAAGGAAAATGGGAAAATCTAAATGATAAAACCAATATCATAGGTCTTACATATGCTTCTTTGAAGGGACAACCTATCATGCTCTCAATAAGTTGAGATAGATTCTTCCCATGAAATAAATATGTGTCAATGCATAGTCCTATATAAATAAATAAAGGCAAAAAAAGAGAAATACTTCCTATGTAGAGAGGTGAAGAAGAAACTCTATCGGGGTACTTTCCAGGCTAGCTGGTAGCAGAGAAATATTTGTGTCCCTAAACTGACTCTGTCGAGGTATTTTCTAGGCCTACTGGTAGTAGAGAAACACCAGAGATGAAAATCTATACCTCGAAAATCTAAAGCTCGTGAACTTCATTACCATTCCTTAATTCAAAACATTGTGTGATATCTCATTTTATGTTTGTGTTTAACTGAGTAAATAAATGAAGGGGGACATGTTTATGCATGGGGTAAGTGGGAAATCAATGGTAATCAAAACTATGAATCAATACTTCCTGAAGAACTAGAACCTGCATGAAATAATTGATGAAGGAAGAGAAGATGGAGTTCTACGAGTGTGTCACCAATTTTTTCGCCACGACAAACACCCTCCAAAATATTTCTCATAATCGAATTTTGGATCCTACTGTGGATCTTGTGATCAGTCATTCCATATTCACTTTTTGGTTAGTTGATGCTTTTTGAGCTCCCTCTTTGATTGGAAGTGTTTAAGTCACTTTCATTCTTCTACAAAAGATTGGACAATCATAGCATGTTCCATTGGGATTGTGCATGTGCGATGTCCAATTCATGTTGACAGTCAGTGCTCATTGACAACGACAATTTATCACATTTTAGCTAAATTCACACTTCCATTTCAGGGAGGTTTGCAAACTATTTCTTTCATGCCCCTATGTTTTCGAGAGTGTCGTTTTCATGTTTTCGAATATCATTTTTTCTTGCCTTTTCTTTAATTAGTGTAATTTTTATGTTATCTTTGCTCCGACATATGTTAATTTCAATGTCATCCACATATCACAAGCTTCATTCACGCTTTAGAAATTAGCATATTTTCGCATGTTATTTGTCGCAAAATGTATGCATGCATGTTATGGTGGCTTCAAGGGGTTATATATGTTTGAATGATTTGGTATAACCATTTAAATAACAATCACACTCATTCTCAAAGTTTTAAGCACTGTCACACAAGTGTCATCACAGTCATCGAAAATTGTATCTTAAGTGTTGTACTTTTCGTGAAGCAATCACAAGGTTGTGGCATTGAGAGAAATATGTTGTAAACATGTTCGGATGATCTATGTTTTTTTTTCCATCAAAGTGTTTCAAGTGTGTGATCACAGTCAATTCATATCACCATTCACATCAGTCTCTTATGATCCACACTTAGCCACTTTTCAGAAGTTCCCCAACAACCTAGCCTCATCCAATCTTCCACAACTACGCATGGTACAGTTCCAACCCTCAAGATGCATCCTTTTCCCTTGAAACTCCATAATGCATAGTTCCTTATTTCCAGTACTACGCACTTCGCAATTTCATTGCTCAAGCCCTACCTTGCCTCCTAGAACTACGCAATTCATCTTCCCAGCTTGGCCTCAACTGTGCGCTCTGCAATCTCTAGCCTCAAGCTCATTCCTTGAGCTCCTGATCTACACAACTACGCAATGGCCCAGCCTCCTCTACCTACCATAACTATGCATTTTCCCAAGTAGTGCAAAACCCCGCAGCTGAGCTCACTGAGTCCAAACTCTGTAGTTTTTCTCCCAAGTCTTATCTGAACTGCACACTGTGTAGTCTAAAGGCTCAAACCTCAACCGTGAGTTCTTGAACTGCACAATTGCACAATTTCCTGAGCTTATCTTCCCTCTAGAACTATGAAATTATCTGAAACATTGCAAAATCCCTCAGCCTATCACATTGAGCTCTAAAACTGTGGAATTTTCTTCCTCGGCCTAGCCTGAACTGTGCATTGTGTAGTCTCAAGGCTCAAGTTTCACTTCTCACTTCCTGAGTGGTAGAAATGCTTATTTACTGAGCCTATTTCCCATCTTGTCACCCGGTTCTGGCTCAGTTAATGGATCAATGTGCACCCTCCTAGATTAGGGGTTTATCGGAATGATATCACCTTGTCATGAATGAATTGCAGATTTAGGAACTATATCATGTTATGGAAAGATGATGAAGAAGGATGTGGATAAGGATGACATGCTAGAAGACACATATGTAGTTAAAGAGATAAGATGATCAGTGGGCGAGTAGAAAAAGGAACATCAAACTCAAACAAAAGATGAATATCAAGATCACATGGAAGACTCTTCATCTTCATGTCATAAGGAGGAGGAAGAAGAAGAGCATGTACCATATGTTCAAGAATACATAAAGAAATAAGAAGCAAGTAGGATAACTTGGCACTATCACATCATCATGTAGTCCATGTCATCAGTGTCATGTCATGTCCTGTCACAAGTCATCATATGTGACATCATTATTCTGGATAAAGTAAATTGCATTCAAAATGTATTGTAAAGTGGAAGTCCAAAGGACACACATGGAATATGAAGATTCATGTAAGGTGAAAAGTCATAGGAATTCAAACAATCATGAGGGTACTCAAATATTCAAGGAGGGTGAAGCATCACCCCTTGGTTATATGTACACCCTCATTGTATGAGCAAAGGACTTTTTCACCTTGCCCTGTGGAAAATAATTAGAGAGATAAGCTAGTTATTTTGTGGACCAAGGATTGGCTCCAACACTCCACTATTGGAGCTAGTGATGTTAACTGTATACATGTGTCTTGGAAATTTTACTTAATAATAGAAGCCTTCAAGGCCATCACGTTCTTGATGCATGCATTATGAATGTTTGTAAGACTATTCTACAAATATTTGTATTTCATGTGTTGCTTTCACATGTGCTAAGGTATTTAAACTATTTCGGTTATTTTAGTACTTGTCTTATTGAGAATTTGTTGTAATTTTTGTTATTTTTGTCCTTTCCTTGTGGACTATTCCGCAGGATATTAGACAGACCTTTCTCATTCATTGGCTATAATGACCGTCGCATCCTTTTTGGACTATTTTGTTTGATGTTGGATTATTGTTGTTTGTGTGTGTCTCTGCTTGGGTGGTATTATTACCTCTCTCTTATAGGCTCACCTTTTTCTCTCCCCTGCAGCAAAAGGACTTTGACACACATACAATCAAACATTCACCAGGCACACCCCCCTTTCTTTTCAAAATCGCATTTGCACTCCTCTCTCTTGCTGACAGTTAGAGCCAAGGACTATCTATAATAATATATTGCAACCGGTTTGATGTTCCGGATGGGGCTCCTACTCAAAATAATGTGAGGTATAATTAGGACTTCACATCAGGAAGACCCATGGTTGTTGAATTTACAACACCTTCAACATGTTCCCATATGGTCTTCCTTTTAATTAACCTAGTTCATAACTTATGGATCCACTTTGATCTCATATATATATATATAACCTGCAATAACATCAAATTAAGCCATACATGATAGTCTTACCAATACGCTCCAACCATTTTAAAATTGGAACTTAGGCTCTTTTATGGTTTATATCTTTAGTTTATACCTTACTATTACACTTGGGTTCTCAAGTCTTCGTCCCCTCCCCCAGTTCCCTTGTCAACTAGGACACATGGTGCCCAACCAAGACCCACCTTACCTATTTCATTTGACAGTCAAGTCTAGCAGTAGGGATAATTCACAACAATCCATTGGTAGATCTATCATCTCACCTGCTTTTTCTAGGGTGGGATACCCTCCTTGGAACTCATTTACTTTTTTAATTTTCATCCTCTAGTAAGTTTGCTTCTGTGGGAAAAGGATTTGACCTCATCCCCTCTGTTTTCTTTGTTATTCCGACATTACTTGTTTTACCCTAATTTCTACACACAAATTATCTCATCCGATAGAGGGATTTGGGTTCCAAGCGAGTTGGTGGATGGTAAGAAATTTAAGTCTAAATCAAGGGTTTTATTTGTAATCTCATTGTCCTTCTTTTATTTAGTAATAGATGAAGTATATTCTATTCTAATCCAATTATGTTGGGTATCTTGTGTAGATTGAAGGATTTCATTTTTACCCCTCAATCAGTGCACAAGACCTTTCCAGAATCTGTGTTCCTACAATACCCTTGTGCTCATGGGGCTTAGTTTTAAATTAATCCCAATATGGTTTCAGGGGTGCGTATTAAATGACCCAAAAGGGTACTTGTCCTAAAATTTCCTTTTTGATTTTATCATTGAATGGTTACATGAAATTCCTTCGTGTTTTAGGCAATCATTTTATTTTTCTTCTACACGTCTAGAGCATGGGGAATCCCTTGGAAAATTTTTGATTAAATATTTGCTCGACTAGGGGTATTATACCCTTACCGGTAGTTTCTCATTTCATTGTTTTTCACTTGTTTATTGATATTATAACCTTATTTTCCTTAGTTTACTTTGGTATCTGACCTTTGTGTAATGCATTGAGCATGGCATGTGGAGATGGTTTCGATTCTCTCATTTTCCTTATGGATTATTAAATGGAGACATTACAAGGTATTTTCCTTGCAGCTCAAACCTATAAGCCTAGTTTTGAGTTGTCCCTTCCATTTGAAAGTACAAGGTTGGTTTAATTCCCTTAGGGTTTATATTCTATTATGTCTTCCTTAGGTTTATATCTTGTTATGTCTTCGATAGGGTTATACTTTGTATAATAGTTATGGATTAATTCAAAATGTTTACTTTTATTTTTCTTTCTAGGTTTTATGGTTGAGTGATAGTAATTTGTGCTGGTATTTTTGTTCCCTCAAGTGGTACCAGGAATTTACCTTGGAAAACTCATGTAGCTATCTCACCTTCCCTCATACCTTGTTAATTTGGTTGAAGATAATGTGTTGTATAACATTTATTTACAGAGTTTCTCATGATTTTACTAACAAGGCATGTATTAGTTTGTCATAGATATGCATAACTCTGACTTGACTTCTTAGCATCCCTACTTGAATTCTCTCCTTGCAAGTAAGAGACCCTGACTCCTACTTGGACCTTATTTACTACAAGTTAGATGCACTGAGTATGAGTATTTTTGTTGAGACTGAGTATTTCGGTTTGGCATATTCGGATTCTCTATTTCAGGGTTTCTATGTTTTATTTATAGGCATTCATGGAAATACAGGAAAAGATTAATGTAATGTTTTTTTAGTTTCTTTTATGAACCTTTGTATCTTTGATAACTTGCGAGTTAGTTATTTCCACTCACTGAAGTAATTGTATTAAGACGTTTTATTATTATTTAATACAATGGATTTATATTATTTGGAATGCATACTAGTTGCATATGCTATATTTTCTTATATACTTCATCATGTGTTTAAATTAAAATATGTCCTTATATTACCAAGAGTATCGTAGCTCTTACAATTTTGTTTTCAGATTATGGTTTTATTTTATCTCAGTATTTATTTTTCTAGGGTTTATTATCCCACTTTGGTTTTGTTATTTCCATGTATGAAAATAAACATCTATGAGCATAGTTCTGTTTATTTGTTTCCACTTGTGTATATATATTTTCAAAGGTGCTTCAACGCTCAAGTTCTGGGGCAATATGATCCATCACATAGTAAATTCATGTATTATTATATGCTATCTAAAACTATTTGACCACGACTCATTTAATAAGTAAGGATATCATTATTGTATGTTGTTGATCCTTGCATATGCTTTTTGTCTTATTTCTATAATTTCCACTAAAAAGAGAACTTAGATATTTCACTCCTAGAGAATTTAATTTTCATTGTGTGTTTATTTTCTATAGATAAATAAACGACTCGAAGGGATTTCCTTCCCTAGAAAAAGTATGACCTTATAATTTTGATATGCATAAGATGGTCTTGTAACCATAAAAACTCGTTTGTGCATTTTGCAACACCTCTACTTGGGAATAACCTTAATATTTTTTATTTATTTATTTGTTTATTAATTGATCTATAAGATCAAACCATAACTTACCCAAGTAACATAGATATATGACCTTCCCTTATTTGGTATCATAAAATTATATCCTTAACAATGAGTTCCATGTTTAAATAAGTTTTTTCTTGAATATGTTTGAACCGATATATAACACTAGCTACACTTGTTGAGTTTCTACTCCATGTTTCCCTTGGTTCATAAACTACTTGTGAATCATATTCATTTAGTAGATAATTACACTACTTTCTTGTCATATTAATATAGTAGATAGTCAAACTATTTAGATAGCATATTCAATTAGCATTTCTTGCATTACACACATTCATCCTTATTGTATAAGGTTTAAATTCATGTTCTTTAATATACCATAGCATCATAATCACTAATTGGGTTCATCCAACTATTCTTAGTCATGATTAACCTACAAGCATTTCATTAGTTTACCTCATGAGTAACTTGCATGCCATTCACTGGTTGGTATATACATACTTTTACAATTAAATGACTACTTCCCGAGTTAAACATTCTTAATAGGGAATCAAATCCTCTTATGTCATAGACATTGCACTTATCTAGAAAATTACCAACTCCCTATCATTTGTTAGATAAATATCTTACCATATTCACTATAAATTTTCACATAAGGCATTATCAATAGTCATTAACAAATAAGTTCCATCAGTTTAATAATAATTAGTTTTCATGTCCGTCAATATTTCACTGAAATTAACACAATTCTCTACTGAATAATAGGGCCAACATTGCTCTTAAATCCAGTTAACAACTTATACAAGAAATAAAACGTTCCTCCCAACCAATGAGTCACACTTCAAGCAACTTTGCCCGAGCTCAAACCTCTTGCTTCGTTATTCTTATTTTCAATGGAAAATAATTTCAAAATACTCTCACTCTTATTTTCAATGGAAAATAATTTCACTCTTATTTTCAATGGAAAATAATTTCAAAATACTCTCACTCAGTGGTATATATCATTTTATTCCCATCAACATCTTACTTTTAATGTTTTCCCACATTTTGGCTTTACCTAGGTTTTTTCTCAAAGTAGAAAGAATAGTTCATTTTTCCTTCATAAGAAGAACTTCTCTCTTTTTGTGCTTATCCTTAACTTTTTATCCCACTTACCATTTCTCTCTAGATAATCTTATGTGCGTAATGTCTCTTTCCAATTATGTTGTTTCCATTGTGGCATAATTTCTCCCAGGAATGTTAAGAGAATGTGGGAAGGTCTACCATTTGGACTTAACCACTAAACAATTTCGAGAACAACAAAAAGTCCAGATTATTGATTTTGTGCTATTTCTGATATTATTTCCAAAAGAAAACATTTAATCATCATAAAATCATCCAAATTAAGTCATGGCCCCAAGGCCAGCATGTCTAAACAATAATTACAAGTAAAGATAAAATAATCATGTGTAGCACAGTAGTTGCAAGATGGGTTTCATCATAATTTTTTTCATAATCAATCAACTTAAGTCAGGGTCACACTATTAGCATGTCCAAACAATATGTACTTGCAATATTTACAAGTAAATATAAAATACTCATGTCTTTCACAATAGTTGTACAAGGGGTATCACAACATGCATATTGAAATATTTTATGTATTATCCACTTTAAAAAAATGTTATTGATAGTTTTTAAACGCTATTTATCAACTTGATTTGAAAAATGGAATAAATTACACATTTGGCTCACAATGGAAAGCGAAAATATAAGAAAATACTTATTTTCAATTATTTTATTTTTCTCTGTATAAAGTTGATATAATATTATGTTTTTTAATAAAAACATTGAATTATTTTGTTTATGGATTATACTGAGGTTGAAATTGGTTAAAATTGAAGTATTATATTTTTCCCAACATTTTTTTTCTTTGTTATTACTATTTTTAAATTTGTGGAAACAAAAGCTTCAATAGAACTTTATTATTTATTGAATTAGATTTGATATATTTTCTTACATTATTCTTTAAAAATATTTTATTTTATATTTTAGATATAAATTGAATTGGAATATATATATACATTTTCGGACAGTGCTTTACAACTCAGTATGAGAGAGACATTGTGATGTGAGTAAATAAGTGTAAACATTTAAATATATAGCTTCAATATAGGAGAGAGGTGGTGTATTGTTTATAAAATATATCATTGAATCAAAATAATAATAATAAGGTTCAAAGTTCAAATCCTCGTGGGTTAGACCAATAAATAAAATAAATGTGGGTTCAATTTAAAATAAAATAAAAATATTAAATTGATTCAATTTAATTTATTATATTATAATTTTGTTCTTATTAATAAAAAGATAAACGATTTTCTAAAATAAAAAAATTATAATGCATATTGCATTAAAATAAATTTAACTAATAATAATTCATATTAATAATGAAAATTTCACAATATATAATAAATATATAAAAACTTATAATTAATAAGTGATATATATATATATATATATATATATATATATATATATATATATATATATATATAACGACACACTTACGTATATATATATAATAATTATCAAATAGAATAATTAATACATACCATGAATTATTTTATAATAGACAGATAATACAGAATTATACAAATATAAATAATATTATTAATAATTAACAAAGATTCATTTTATCCATTAATTACTAAGAGAAAAATAATAGATCTACCAACTAAAAAGACAAAAAAAATATTTATCTGTATCTACCCAGAGAAATCAAATCTCAAAATATACAAATATTTTTAATATTTATATTTTGAAAATTTTGATTCAAAAATAAAATAAAATTATACTAGTTAAAATAAAATAAAATATATTTTACGACATAGACCATGGCACCTTTTTGTTCCTCCCCTTCTTTCCCACTGGTTACAGAGGATTCTCACATTGAAGGATGTAATATCCCTAATCTAAATACTCCCGTAAAATACTCATTAGTGAAATATTCACCAATGATTAGATTAATCATGGCACATTTTTGTTCCTCCCCTTCTTTCCCACTGGTTGCAGAGGATTCTCACATTGAAGGATGTAATATCCCACTGTAAATACTCTCGTAAAAAACCCATTCGCCAAAAAAATATGTAATATCCATAACTACAATTCGACGTAAACTGATTTAATAAATATTTTTTTCTCATGGGTTCCGAACGGTTAATACTAGGAGGACCAACATTTAAAAAAAAAAAACAGATGCCACGTTGTGAGGTGAAAGGAGGTTGAATCGTTGTCATTAAACAATATATATATATATATATATATATATATATATATATATTCTGAAATCTCCAAAATGCACGCACTCATTCACTAAATTCGCCCTTTGTGAATTTTCTGGGTTACCATCATTCTGGAAGCTTTCTATCGCTTCCACCGTCACGTTTCTGGGATTTTTGATTCAGAATTTTCGTCGACTTTAACATGGTAGCGAGGATCCAGCTAGCATGAGGAATGCACATAGGATTTCATAGAGATTCCACTCAAGGGATAAGTTTTTTTTTCCATTCTTCTCGGAAGAAGAGTTTGCATTCGAATCTTTTTAAAGTAAAATAAAGTATCCATTGACTTGAAAAAGGGCTTGGCATGAGGAATGCACATAGGATTTCATAGAGATTCCACTCAAGAGATAAGTTTTTTTTTCATTCTTCTCGGAAGAAGAGTTTGCATTCGAATCTTTTTAAAGTAAAATAAAGTATCCATTGACTTGAAAAAGGGCGCACATAAATATTGTTTGCATAGGTTATGCACATTAAAATATAAGTTATCTGTGTGTGAATTATTGAAAAGATTGTATGGACAGATTGATTGTGTAAATTGCATGGTTTATGTGCATTAAAAAAAAAAAGTCAACCTTAAAAAGGTTTGTTTAGTTTTCATGCACAAAATATAAGTTAAATATATTTATTTTCATGAAAATATTTCTGGTTGATTTTTTGAAAAAAATTAGTGGCTTGTATGTGGAAGATAACTAGTTACTTGAGTCATTTTCCTTGAAAATATTACCTATGAGCCTTGTATATAAAAGAGAAATAATTTATGATATTTTTTGAGAAGAATGTTTTTAAAATTTGCACATTAAAGATAAAGAAACCATGCAGTTTTATAATAAAATAAAACAATTGAAGGGATGTATGTGTTTTTGATGAGGTTTGCTTAAATTCATGCACATGACAAAATAAGATATGGATGGTGTTTATTTTAAAAAGAGAATTCACATGAATTTTGCACATAATAAGATTTAGGAAGTCATGCTATTTTTCATAAAGAATGTATGTGAACTTTTCTTGATAAAAGATAAAGATGTTGGAATTTGAGAATTCCAGACAAACAGTAATGGAGAGAATAATCTCCTCTCTACAACACAGAGAAATTTAAACAACTTGAGCAGGAGACAGAGTTTTAACACTTTGAAAATTTCTATTTCATTAAAAAAAACTATTACAGACTTCCTCACTGAGAGGGATTCCAAAAATCCAGGACTGCTACACACGCAGTTCCAAAGTTAACTCTCTGTACTTCAAACAGTGCTCTCTGTCTCTTTTAAAAGACAATACTCTGTCTTTTTTTTTTTTAACAGTCAACACACACTGCTGTGTATTTCTTCTTTTCTTCTCTTCCGCGCTGCTGTGCGAAAACTAAACAAAATGCAAAATTAAAATTGCTCGCGGGCCTTTTTACATTATATATATGACGCGGCGGGAATAAAAAAAATATAAAACAAAACACAAAGGAAAAACCTTTGCGCAACAATAAATTCAAATGTTTGACTTGTGAGTGGGACCACATCGCAATCGCAACCAACAAACAAGCGCAATCGGAGCGCACAATGTAAAAGTTCCGATTTCGATCCATAAGTGGATGCGATGACACATATCAAGTCCAGTTTATAATATCAATCGGGTCCGCCACTCCAATCAATGTGCAATCGGGCCCAAAACACAAAACCTTCCGATTGCGATCAATGATCCGGATGCGATGGACCATTAAACTCCACTTCATAAACCTCATCGGGTCCGGAAATTCAGTTGGTGCGATCGAGGCATGCAATAGAAAAGTTCTGATTGCGATTGAACAACCGGATGCGATTGGCGCATAAACTGTGGCATATAATACAATCGGGTCCGGCCTTCAATCGGAGGTCATAACATATCTGCTCCGATTGAGCCTTACGATTGAGCCTTGCGATTCCATTCAGGTGTCGCCACGTGGTCAAATGGACCCACGGGCCTCCGCTGTTGTGAGGGCGATTATTATATGGTTTCGGTTTGTATTAAAACGTTCCATTGCGGAACTCAACACATCTGCAAGACATTTGATTATGCGATATGTGATTATTGGATCGCATCGCATCGCGGCTCCATATCAACAAGACACTCGGTCCTTGTAACATTTGCATTGCGATTTGCGATTGTGATCGCATCGCAGAACTCCTCATCAACAAGACATTGTTTCAAAAATAACTTTGGTTGTTGAGGGCTTTAAAGCCCGAAACGACTGTTTTTAATTTAGTCTGCTCCTCCGTAGTTCTGACCTATGGCTTTCTCCATTTCTTTTCCAAAAACAACTCTGCCCCATCACAAAATTAATTTCATCCTTACGGATTTCTCCATGCTTCTTCAATACAGAGTGCTGCGCACTCAATCTCTGTTGCTGTTGCTGCTGCCTTTGTATTTTGTTCTTTGTTCTTCCTGCCCAAGGCACGGCAGGTGACTTTAATATTTTCAACAAAAGAAACTAAGTTATTTTATGATAAAAAAAAGAATCGCATGGAGTTATGTGTGGAAAGTTGGACTATTAATTTCTTGAATTTATTTACATGAATCCTATGCATTATATTCCTAAAGAGAATCACTACACTCTTAAAGAGGAATATGTCTTTATTTTATTAGATTGTCTTGATGAGAAATATGTACAAATAGAACTATTAAGTTTGATATTTTTGAAGGGAAATAAGTTATTTGCATGCACAAAATAGAAATACTATGTTTGATATTTCTTGAAAAGAAATATGTTATTTTCTTGCACGAAAAATAGAATATTGTGTTTTATTGCAAATGTGATCTTTGCATCCATGAAAAATACAACTATAATGTTGGATTCTTTGAAAAGAAATATGGCATGGAAAGAATAATTATTATGAATTATATGGAAAAAAATATCTATAGAAGTTCACAAAACAATAGCCACGATGAAATTCCCTTTAAAATAATAGGTGTTTGTATACATAAAATATTACCAATGCATTAGTGTTCTTGGAAAAGAACGTTGTGTTTTGTCCTTGGTTATTTATGTTGTTCTCGCATGAAAAAAATAAGTTATTATATTAACTTCCTTTAGAAAGAGAAATCCATTTGCATGCATAATAATAATACATTCTATGCTGGAAAGATTACATAGATGGATGCACAAAAAAATGGTTGAGTGGTTAGTTTCTTTAAATAAATTTTATTCAATTATATGTACAAAGATCATGGACAATTGTAGTGTTTCTATTCTTTGGAAGGAATGTGTGCTTCTGTGAGGGGAATATTAGTTAATGTGGCATTTATTTTATATGCATGATTTGAAAGTTTTATACTTATGTTTAATTCATGTATAATGTTGTTAAAGGAAGCATGACATGATATTATATTTACATTTAATGTATGCACATGACTAAATGTTGAAGAACCACTATTAAAGTTTGATTATTATTTGATTAATACTTTATATAATCATGATATCAAATTTTGTTGATGTTAGCAATGGAAGAAAAGGATGGTGACTTGTGCAAAGGATAGATTATGTTTAACGTTATGGCAGGTAACGAGATAATGGTCCATGCAGATTAGGCAGTGTGAGATGAGGGGTGGGCCACTAATGGAACAACCAGTCCACAACAATATAAAGATTGAATATTTGAGGGTAAATTATATCATGATTATTGTAATAACTTTTAGCTAGATATTTTTTATTTAAATGATATTTCTTTGTAAGATTTTATGAAAATGTTTAAGGAATGGACTCCCTTGCAAGCCATTGAGTGAGGGTTCAACACTCTCACGAGCGCTTAATAATAAAATTAAACATTTGTTGGTTTTCACCCTATGTGTTTCTAGGGTATAATTGTATCTAATGATGTGGTTTCCTGTTGTGCTACCTTTTTTATGTGCATTCCTTGCATAAGTTGATGTTTATAACATCAATTATCTTATTCACTTTAATATAGTTAAAGGAATCATGAAAATAATGCAGGTTACATCAGAAAGTTTATGTTAATATGCTACAACAGTGGTTGTTAATAGTTATGTAACTTACTATTCCTTTACTAAAGTTATTTTATGTAATAATGAAGATTCTATCTAATGGTTAATGAGGAATTTAGAATAATAATTTGGATATTTACCTTTGGGTAAGTTGTGTAAAACATTTCTAACTCCATGAATTTTCATGCGAGGTTACTAGGGGATGTTACAAGTGGTATCAAAGTTGAAGGTTGCAGCACTAGTGCCTTTTGGGAATTGTTAAGAAAAAAATAAGTTGAGGTATGATACTAGTGGGAAACAACTCAGGTATGATTCTAAAAAACTACATATAGATATATGCAGTAGACTAATTTTGAAATGAGATGCATGATGCATGTTTTAACCACATTGAAGAGTAGTAAGCAATAAAGTTTGATGCAAAATTGTGTTCAAGACATTTGTATCTTGATGAGGATAAAATTCAATAAAAAAATTGTTGCACCTATGAACAATCATGAGCACTCACTAGTAAACGTGAGAATTAACTACCAACCTTTGCATATATGACAATATTAATGATACATTTAATAAACATAACTAAAGTTACCATGCACTACTTATAAAAGATGAATGCATATAGTGATTCTATGTGAGACAAATGCATGAATGTAAAAGGTGGGAGGGTTTTTCCTTGAAGAGGATAATAATATATTTTAAAGGATATTGAAAGAACCCATTAGATATTAAAAATAAACAATGAGTTAAGTAGTGAGACTTGACTATAATAGTTAGTTTTTGATTGATTCATGTCATGACTACATTAAAATGGTTGGTAGCATTGATTAGTTAGCGTTGCGTGACTAACTATTAAAACTTATATGCATGAATTGGTTTTGATTAAAGCTTATTGCAAGTTGTAAACAGGTGATTATGGTAGTTACTTCATGTGTTTGTTTTTTGGTAACAGTACACTGTGACAAATTTAAAATGTTTGAATTCTTACCCTAACTATTATTGTCATTTACAAATTAATGAATATTTTCATATAATTTTATGCATTTCAATATTGTATGAATGAAACCAAAATTACTGCGGAAGTGAATACTTGTTTAAACAATGCATATTTATGGCTAAAAGTTCTTGAAGGTGAAAATAACTTGGATCATGATAAAATAATGTTGTTAAAGTGATTAATTAAATGGTTCTATCAACTTAATGATAGTAGTAATCAGATAGGATGTTGATTTCCTTGTTGTTTAAGCCTCGCAACTCTACGAATTTATAATTCGAGGGTAGTGTTAATTGGTATGCATTAATACTTGTTGATTAGATGCAAGTGCATAAATGAAATGACATATTGCATGAGTTAGAAACTATGGGAATATTAATGATTAAAGTATTGTCCCCTTAATTGTTTTTTTGAAAAAAAAACTTTAGGGAAAACTTCGATTTATAGTTTCTTGGATGTAACATCAGGAAGATGTATCCTTGCTTGTTATTCTTGCTATAAACCATGAAAGTGGTTTCTGAAAAGTAACAGGATCAATACCTTTCTACATGTTCAATTATTGAGAACATTGATGCCTGCAAAATGCATTCTAAATGTATTGATAGAATTTCTTATGTATAAAAATATTTTGTAAGAGGTAAGGTTTTATTAAAAAAAATTATGACTAAAGTTGTTAATGGTATTAAGCAGGGGTAGCTTAATGTAAACATGAGAACATGTGAAGGTATATCATTTCCATGTGAATTGCAAATGTAAATAAGAAAATATAATTTATTATATCCATGATTGTGTTATTTGGAAAAATCATAATGTATACGAGATATATGTAAGTTATGTTTCCTGTTAATATAGATATTGTGGACCCATACAAAGGGTCAAGTATGAATGCATGATGTACGTAAATTTCCCTATATTAATGTACATATGGTAAGTTATGAAAATTACAGTGAGAATAGGCGCTAAAGAGAATTTCACTTAATAGATAGTTGTGGACAGTTGTGAAAGTCCAAGAGGCCTTGGGTTGATGGTGGTTTTATGCCTAGGAGGGTTGATGGTGCTTGTCTTCCCATATTTCCTCTCCATAGAGATATATGATCTCAGTAAAATAGTTGGCCAATATGGCAAGAGGGGAAAATTCCTAAGGCACCTCTATTGCTCCCTCATTTATCGAAATATTTTTACTTTTATTATCAGAATATTTTTACTTTTAATAAATGATTGATATCAAGTACCATTTGATTGCAACCGATTTAATAAATATTCTTCTCCTTTTCTCATGGCTTCAGGATGGTTAATACTAGGAGGACCAGCATTTAAAAAAAAAAAAATTGCCACATTGTGATGTGAACGAAGGGTGAATTGTTTTCATTGAACATTATATATATATATATATATATATATATATATATATATATATATATATATATATATTATGAAAAGCAAAAAATCAAAGCACCCATGGGTCAGATTCTCGCTTCATGCATTTTTTGGGTTGCCATCATTATCAAAGCTTTCTATCGGTTCCACCATAACATTATCTTTGCATACCTCTGTTGGTATTTTTTATTTAGGATCTCAGCCGGCATCAACACAATAGTGAGGATCCATCTAGAGATGATAAATATTTGTACATGAGGAGTGCACGTAGGATTTCATAGAGATTACACTTAAGAGATAAGGCATGTTGTCATTCTTCTTAGAAGAAGAGTTTTCATTCTAATATTTTTACATTTCAAAGAAAAGAAACTATCCATTGACTTGAAAAAGGGTGCACATAAATATTGTTTGCAAATATTATGCACATAAAAAGATAATTTATCTGTGTGTGAATTCTTGAAAAAATTGTATGGCTAGATTGATTGTGTGAATTGTGTGCTTTATGTGCATAAAACAATAAGTCAAACTTAAAAAGGTTTGTCTAGTTTTAATGCACAAAATATGGGTTAAACATATTTATTTCCTTAAAAATAGTTGTTGTGTATATCTTGGAAATTTTTCATGCCTTCTCTGTGGAAGATAACTAATTTCCTGAGTCATTTTTCTTGAAAATATTACCTATGAACCCCGCACATCAAAGAGAAATAAGTCATGATATTTCTTGATAAGAATGTGCATGAAATTTACACATTAAAGATAAAGAAACTCTAATATCCCTCTTATAAAACTTCTATAAAACTCATTTATTAAAAGTAAAAATATTCTAATAATAATATGTTTGTCATGCAGCAATAAAACCCTTTATAAATTAGTTGATAACTATTTCAAGAGATGTTTTTTCGGGATAATGCACGTGGCTAGGGCTTTAAGAATACACAAGTTTGTGCATCGTTATAATCGATGCAAAGAAGCACTGTTCTGCAACAGACCTGAGCGAAGTAATGGTAGCATTTCTAGGGGGGAGATATCCCCTCCTATCGGAATGTAACTACAGGAGAGTACAATGGAAAGCAACCAGGTTCACAGTGAGGTGCTGACCCTAACCTGGGACCTGTTCTGGGCACCCAATGGCAGGCCAAGACCAAAGGACAATGCTTATCAAGAGCCACAAAGAAGCCACACTTTGTCATTCAATAAAATAAAGTAGAGAATTATCAAAGCTACATGAAGTACCATGCTTTAATTTGTAAATTTATAAGAATCTGGTCGACGAAGAAGGATTTAATTAAATGGATTCAACAAAAATGGGAACCCAAAGGCCACATTGATATGAAATTTAGGGCAAGAGGCTTCTTTACGGTGATATTTGTTAGGTCTCTGTAATTTTCAAGATTGGAAAATACAAACTGCAAAGCCTACATATGAACCACTTTGGGATTCCAGGATCTAGCCCTCCTGAATCCAGAGAGGGATCTATCTATAAGTGCAAAAATTGATTTATATTTAAGGTCTTGGTATGATATTAGGCCAGTTATTAAGAACAAGGGTTTTTGTTTGGTTTTGGTTGGGCGGGGATATGATGAAGGTGAAGGAAGTCTATATGAAGGGTGAAGGTGTAAATAAGTGGGAGAATGGTTCAGCTAATAAGATAGGCAAGAAGCAGTTTTAATCCATTGGGATATGGAGTCATAAGAGGGTTTAATTGAAACAGAAAGGTTCAAGAGTGGTCCATGGGGCAAGTCATCTATGTCAAAGGATCTCTTTAAGTTGATGTTATGGAATGGAACAATAAGAAATGGAGTGAGGGAAATCAAACAGATGAATAACAAAGACAACCTAAAGTCAAGTAAGTACTTAGAAACTATCCTGCTTTTGGCATGCACTTAAGAAAGACACAAAAGTAATCTAAGATCAGGTAAGTACTTTGATAATATCCTGCTTTTGATACACTTTCAATAGAAAACATTTAAAACACTTAGAATAGCTTAAGATCAAGTAAAGATTTTAACTTAGCCTGCTTTCAACATATTCAAAAGGAGAACATTCATGATAAACATAAAAAGTAGTCTAAGATCAGGTTAGTACTTGGAAACTAGTCTTCTTTCAGCATACTCTTAAGGGAAACTTTCAACCAACCTTTGGAGAAAGAACTAGAAGACAGGGCAAACCATAAACTTTCCTAGTCCAACTCTACTTAGCAAGTAATAAAAATAGCATTCAAGAACAATGTTTAAATTTTAGACAATAATACATGGGCTCACCAACATTCCTTAACTTCTTGGACTGTATTAAATCATTCTTAAATACACAAAGGAGGAAAACATAGAGATAAAGCTTATCAGTGAGAGTAGGGTACTTTTAACAGTAAATCCTAGCTCTATATTTGTTTTTTCTTTATCAGAGAAAGGTGGACAGAATGAAAACATAAAGAAAAATAACAATTACAATGAGAAACACATCACCATTGACATAGACTAGGATCCCATAAATCAGCTTGTATTTTATGTTCAAACCAGTTACAATAATCAAGTCTAGTAGGTTTCTTCAGCTTCAAACCTATCCTCTTAGCTTATGTATCTTCAATTATAAACAGGGCTTCAGCAGCTTTAGAAAACTATTTACATGCTACAGATATCCAAAGACCAACCTTCATCTCATCTTCTTTAGAAGTATTTATAGAAGAAAGAAGAGGTGGGATGAAAAATAATATCTCTTGTTCAATTAATATAATTCAATGCTTCTCGGCCTTTAAGGGGCTCAACAGAGAAGATTTTTTATATTTCCTTTGTATTAATTGGTTTTCATTAAGTTTTAGGCTACTTGGCAGAGTTTTTTATTTTAAAACTCTTTAGGCAGTTTAGCAATAACTCTGGCAAAAATATCACTAACTAGGCAATAATTCTACCTTCTTCTGATTTATTGAAAGCTGCAGGTGGCACTTTGGTAGATGGAGAGGATTCAATTAGCCTCTGATGTGGAAGTGGAGGCCTTTTGGACTAATAAAACTCTTTGTTTTTCCTAAAACACCTTTAATGTACTTTTGATCTGTGTTTTAGGCTTAATTAGGCTTAATCTTTGCCTTCTAGTCTTTGTCTTTAACACTATCTTTAACTGTGTGGATTAGGCCTTTGATTCTCGAATTTATGCTCCCAATCCCTTTAAACTATGGTTAAAATCATTAATTCTTCCTTTATGCACTGATCTTATGTTGTGACACTGATACTCTTTGTCTGTTTGATATTCACTATGTTTTTGTTGTTTTGCAGGCACGCAGAGGTTTTGTGACTTCACAAATGCTCATGAGGCATGGAAAAATCATAGTTTGAACCCTTGTAAATTCTTTTTCTTCGTGAATAATGGCTTGGGGGATCGTCATCCCTGGCCTTTGTTTCTTTTTAAAACTTTAGAAAAAACCTTAATAACCTGCAAAAAACGAACAAAGTTAAGAGAATCCAGTGAAAAATAGGTTAAAGGTTGCTTTGAAGATCTTGAGTGCGAGATTAAATCGTGGCCGTTGGATGAAAACAACCAATGGTCGAGATCACTTGACGGGGTCAATTGGGAGGCGGTTGGGTGAATGGTGGTAAGATTAAGTCTGGGCCGACGATTTATATTGATCAATGGCTGAAATTGATCGGGAGTTATAATGCGGAGAGGGAAATGGTATAACGGAATGGAGGAAATTTAATAAAGACCGTTGGATTATAATATCTGACGGTTGAGATCGTTTGACGAGGTGTTTGGGAGTAAAGGGGAAGGGCGAAAGACTCGGGATCGGGAAACAATCAGAGTCGTTGGATTAAAATTATGGACGACAGAGATCAAATGAGAAAATGCATTGCGGAGAGTGGTGGTTTAGCAGAAAACCAGAATGGTTTTCGCATTTTATTTGGGTGGTAAGCGGGTTTCACAAAAAAAAATGCAATTCGATACAAATGCTGACACGCGTCCCTTTCAAAACTGCCTATTTCGGACTTTTTTCGGGCGTTAACATGTTGTCGCATAAATTTTGTGAAATGCTACGTTGACCGTCAGATCGAAGGATCCAGATCTGACGGTGCGGATCGCACGCGACGGAAAAAGTTGTGGTTCGGGGGAAAGTAGTGGGGTCTTGGTGGCAGCTCGTGAGTGGACAGGTGTTTTACGAGGCGGGAGGTAGGTCCCAAAGGAGTTGGTCCTATCAGATTACATCTCGATCGTTAGATTCTTATGACAGACGGTTAAGATTCGATCTTGGGGTGGAGTTTAAAAGGGAGGAAAGGTAAGCCGAATAGATGGGCGGAGATCGGGTTAAGTCTCGGTCGTTAGATCTTAGGAATGAACGGCCCATATTTAATGATGGAGCGGAGTTATAAGAACAGAGGAAAGGGACGGGAAAAATGAAACGGGCGGCAGAAAGAGTGAGGGTCGTTGATCTGGAACGATCAACGGTCGATATTGATTTAGAATTAAAATGTCGGGGAATGGAAAATATAAAGAAAAAAAGAGGTTTAGAAAGGGTTTTTAAGCCTTTAGCGCCCGGTTGTGGGCTTAAGGTCTCATGAGAATAGGGGGTTACAGGAGTTAAGCCCTCGAGGGCTAAAAACCTTTATAATGGAAAAATATTGTTTTAGGCCTAAAATAATGATTTTTAAGCCAATTTCGAGATTTCGGTAGGCAAATGAAGGCATTTTTAAACCAACTGAGAGGCAGATAGAAGGTTTAAAATGGGTTTTGGTTGATTTGGAAACCAAATGAATGCTTTTGGAGGGATTTTTATGGACGAAAAATGGATGAAAATGGGGTTTATTTATGAGTGAAAGGAGGGGTAAAAATGTTGGGAAAATGGGGTTTTAAGCAGTCTTTCTCTTGGTAAACAGAAAATTTTCTAGGATTATGAGGGAAACAACAGTGAAGATTATCTCAAAGGGTAAATATCATCATAAGACTTCAAGAACTCACAATTTTTGACATGAATTGTTTCTTGAAGGCTAAAAAAGATTTTAGCCACCATTTGATATGACAAATTTTTATAGGTGGCTAACAGCGGCTCCAACTTGGGATGGCAGCTCCTTGAAGGTGTCAAGAACCACATAAAAGAATTCTCTGGAAGTAGATCAGTGGCTTTGTACCTTGAAAACCTTTTCCTCTTCTTTGATCAGTTGCTTGTAAGATGATTAGAACATTTGATATCAGTAGAAAAAATTATTCCCTAAACAACTACCTACACACCTACTTTCTAGCATTTTTTCTTCATAAAGGTGCATTTGGATTTGTAGACCTTTAAACATCAGCATTTTATTTTTTTATTGAAAACATAAAACTATTCTAAGTCTACCCTTATTTCTCCATGAACTCAGATTAAACAGTTGAGTTCATAAGCTTCTCTACCTAACTGCTATTTGTCAAGATTAGACTGTCTGACAGACTTTTATTCTCTAAATTCTAAAACAGAAATTTAAAAGCAGCCAAGCCAGGATTAAGCAGTCTAACTTTCTGTTGGTCTATGGCATAAAAAAAAGTTGCACATAGACTAAAATTTGTAGAAAATTAAAGAAAAATGGTGAAGGCTTAAGATCTGAAAACTAAAACATCCTTCATTATTTCTTCAGCTCTGTTTTTTGGCTTTTTTGAGCTACCTCCTCTTTCTTTTCTGGTTCAAGTTTTGGGCATATTAGAACCAGTTTGTTTTCCATCTTTAGCTCAATATTTCATCTAATTAGAGCCATTCTTCTTTTGATATTCATAGGTTCAGATTTTGAGCTATTTTGAACCTTCGTTTTTCTATCCTAATCTATCTTACTGATAAGCCAAGATTGAGTTGTTTGGCTGATCTAATTCATTAACCTATCAACAGTAAATTGAAAAACTAATTATTCATGATTAGGTTGTATGACTAACTAGAAGTGTGTTCGTAGGAGTGGCATTTGAGCTCGCACACTTTCAGATTTTGTTTCTCTTTTTTGGTATGGGGCTGTACCTTTCTTGTTTTCATTCTGCCCTCTTTTCTATTTTCTATTGTTTTTGTATTTTTCTTTTTTCTTCAAAGCAGAAATAAAAAACTAACTAAATGCTCAAAAGTTGAGCTTTATTGACATTCCTATCTAACCTATTCTAACTTGGAATATTTACATTTGTATATGATAGAAAAGTGCCAATATAGCCAGTTGAGTAGTGACAAAAAGGAATAGAGAAACAGGTTACTAGTCAAAGGTATCCATAGTAAAGGTATATATATCACTTATTAACTTTGCGGGTCGAGGGAAAGTAGTAGGGTCCAGGTGGCAGCTCGTGAGTGGACAGGTGTTTTACAAGGCGGGAGGTAGGTCCCAAAGGAGTTGGGCCTATCGGATTACATCTCGACCGTTAGATTCTTATGACGGACGTTTAGGATTCGATCTCGGGGCGGAGTTTAAAAGGGAGGAAAGGTAAGACGAATAGATGGGCGGAGATCGAGTTAAGTCTTAGTTGTTAGATCTTAGGAATGAACGGCCCAAATTTAATGATGGAGTGGAGTTATAAGAACAGAGGAAAGGGACGGGAAAAATGAAGCGGGTGGAAGAAAGAGTGAGGGTCGTTGATCTGGAACGATCAACGATCGATATTGATTTAGAATTAAAATGTCGGGGAATGTAAAATATAAAGAAAAAAGAGGTTTAGAAAAGGTTTTTAAGCCTTTAGTGCCCGGTTGTGGGGCTTAAGGTCTCATGAGAACAGGGGGTTACAGGAGTTAAGCCCTCAGGGGCTAAAAACATTTATAATGGAAAAAGACTGTTTAGGCCTAAAATAATGATTTTTTAAGCCAATTTGGGGATTTCGGTAGGCAAATGAAGGAATTTTTAAACCAAATGAGAGGCATATAGAAGGTTTGAAATGGGTTTTGGTTGATTTGGAAACCAAATGAAGGCTTGTAAAGGGATTTTTATGGAGGAAAAAGGGATGAAAATGGGGTTTATTTATGAGTGAAAGGAGGGGTAAAAATGATGGGAAAATGGGGTTTTAAGCAGTCTTTCTCTTGGTAAATAGCAGATTTTCTAGGATTATGAGGGAAACAATAGTGAAGAATATATCAGAGGGTAAATATCATCATAAGACTTCAAGAACCCACAATTTTGGACGTGAATTGTTTCTTGAAGGCTAAAAAAGACTTTAGCCACCATTTGATATGACAAATTTTTATAGTTGGCTAACAATATTTACCAACCTCATTGATAAGAATGAATATTTGAAGGAGAACCATATTTTTATTATAATGCAGGGTTATTTATGAGGAAATGGAAAGAATGTTTTTTTTTTTTTTCTAAGTAACACTAAATCTATTGATATTTAACATAAAAGTACAAGACTGCCTCTGTCTCAGCTGTGGAAGCCTGAGCACAGGGCTTGACTGCCATGAAAATTCATAGTTTGGACTGCCCACAGTGGGGAAACCAATCCATTTAGATTAAGTTTCGCCGCCCTCGAAAGGGAAACGGACGTTACATTCAAACTGTTTGTCAAAAATATCAAAAAGATAGCATGCCACTCTGCAAGCAGAGGGATAAAAAGCATGAAAACCAGAAATAGCATAAAGACCTTGCACCTGGAGAACAAAAACCTTTGTGGCATATTTTGATTACTGTGCATCTGTGGAGAAGGGTGGTTCTTCAACAATCCTGCAACCAAACTCGTCGCTGCTCCTCCCTTCATCAGCTGAGGAAGGCATCTTGTCTTTGTCCATGCCTTCCATATTCTGGACCTGCGTAGAAACATTTGGGGCCAAATTTAATTGGGCCAAGGAATCCTTGGCGAATTCTGCAGGTGTTGGGCAAGGTGCAGTGGGTCCATGGAAAGCGACTGAGGGACCAGGCATAGCAGACGTAGATGGCACCAAGCGGGAAGATTCTTCACAAACCGTAATCGTGATGTGAGCTCTGAGGACTGGTCGTTCAAACATACAGTCGAAGGTAAACTCTGCGCGTTGAGAGGATTGGCGAAGGGAGGGAGAAGAGAACGGGTGAGGAACGGATGGAGTTGCAGAAGGGTGGACCGGCGGCGCTTGGGCGAGGACAGAAGGAGATGGAGGACGCATAGAGGGAGGTGCAGAGAGGGGGCCACGAGGTCTGCCCCTGCGACCTCTAGAATTCGAGGAATAGTGACAGGAGAGATCATCCGACGAGGAATCAGAGGCGGGAGACGAGGGAGCTCGATGAGCTCTGCCACGACTGGAGCCTCTGCGGCAACACATGTGATGGCGGAGGGAGAAGGCAGATGAGACGGGAAACAGAGCAGAGACTGTGGCAGGCCAAAAGAACTATACAGCGAATTTGAAAAACAGAATTGACTGTGCGAGTAATGGAATTATGGGGTGGTCTCCAGACAACATAACAATTCACACCGTCGGCCTGTCTGCGCTCAAGCGCTAGGCTCTGCACAGGCAAACGGACATGAAGCTCGGTGAAACACAGTAGCAGAGCAAACAAGGCAAACTCCATGCAAATGATGCCAATCCATGCCAAGAGCCGGGATGAAACAAGTGAAAGGCGCGCTGCGAAGATGATTCCAGAGAGAGCAATTAAGGTGGCGTGGGGTGGCGACTTGAATGCCACTGTAAATGAAAGTGTGGGAGGCCAGATGGCCTACCCAGAAGTACTGCCTCGGGAGGTGCTGAGGGACGAGAGTCCCATCATGAATTGGAGGAAACCGCATCCGGCGAAAATGGAAAGAATGTTATAACCCTAATCAAGAACAATTTCTGGTAGCACCAGTCTGGGTTAGGCTATTTGCACTGCATGTCTATTTTTGGGACCCAAAAATACTATAAGGTATTGGCAACTCTCTTTGAAATTTTGTCAAAATAGCAGAAACCACGCGCAAAAGAAGGTATACCTCGTTTTCCCAAATCTGTGTATACATTAATATAACGGATCCCTTATCATAATTGATTGAGTTTTAATATAAAGGAGAAGTCTGGAAGTAGTTTCTTGACTATGAGAACATTTCATTTAGATTTCGGAGATGCCATGAGTATGGCCATTTATTTAAAGCTTTCTTGCTAAATCATCCGGACTAGATAGAGGGGAAACAACCAGAGGTGGGAGGGGTAACACCAGAAAAATGAGATGAATTTAAGTTAGTCGCAAGCAAGAGAAAGAATAGAAAACAAAAGGTAAATCATAACATCAAATCAACCCATGAAAAATACCAACCAAAACAGATACGAAATACTACAAGAAATGGGAGAGAGATAAAAATAATTCGAACAATCAACTAAAGAAGGACAGGGCCAGATACCCCAAAAATCAATGAAAACTAAAAGGAAGCCCCAAGCAGAACCATCATAAAAGGAAGAGAAATCTCAAACTAAGGAACAATCTGTGATGGAAGTCAACGCAGCTAAGGACTACCTAAGCATAGAAGAGGTAGTATTAAAGAAACTTCTACATGAATGGAGGAACCTTTATGAGTGATTCGTACGAGAAGACCAAAAGAAGCTCTATAGGGAAACATTTGAACAATACATGACCAATCAAGGACAGAGAAAAATAGAAATAGAAAAGACATTGAGTTCACAGAAAGGAACCTCTCAAGAACCCAGTAATCAAGAAAAAGGAGGAAAGAAGAGAGGAAGAAAGAATTTATAGGAATCTATTCAAATGGTCAGGGAAATGTTACTGAATTCAGGAAGGGTAATACTTCTATCAGTGTTATTCCAACAACTCCACAAAGTTTCCCAATGATAGTTCTCTCCTGGAATATGAGGGGCCTCAATATTAGGGGCAAACAAAGGTATTTACAAGAAATATTGAAGGTTGAGAGGCCACATGTGGTGCTCCTTCAAGAAACCAAAGTATCAGGGGAAATATTAGAGGAAACACTGATGTTTCTAAAACCAAAATATGAAGTAGTATCCAGTGATGCCAGAGGAAGCGTGGGAGGAATATCAATCCTCTGGAATCCAACAAAGATTAGAGTAGAAGGGTGGACATGACTACCTCGTATTCTAACAGGTCGTTTTAGGAAAATAGGAACAAAGAAATGGGCCCTCATCTCATCTGTTTATGGCCCCCATATTCTAGGAGAAAAGGCTTCATTCCTTCAAAGCATAAGAAGGTTGAGGAATCTGCATAATGAAAATTATTGGCTGATAGGAGGATATTTCAATATGATCACCTCCCTAGACGAGAAAAAAGGAGGAATTCGAAGAGACGAGCCATAAATGTAGATGTTCAGGGACATGCTAATTGATTTACAAGTAGTAGATATACGAACAATCAATGGCAAGTATACCTGGAACAATAGATGAGGATGTGTTCATCAAGTAGCTTCGAGGCTAGATAGGTTCTTATCTTTGGGATACCTTATAAGCAGTGATGTCTTTTATGAGGCCACCATTCTTCCCAGCCTAGGATCGGACCATTGGCCGATCTATTTATAAATAGACAGGAAGTAGAGCAACAAGAAAATATCATTCATATTTGAGGCTTTTTGGTTGAGAGACCCTAGCTTCTTAGAAAAAGCAAAGGAATGGTGGGAAACAAGTTGAATTCAGGGAAGGAACAAGATGCATACATTCCAACTTTTCTTAGAAGACTTAAAGAAAAAAATTAAAAAATGGAACAAAACTGAGTTTGGCCATATTCAACAAGATAAAGAACATATAAAGGTTTGCATGAAAGAATTCCAGCAACAAATGATATTACAAGGCAAATCGGAGGCCCTAGTGGTTGAAGAAGGAAAGATTTTATGTAAACTAGAGGAACATGGGAAGCAGGAGTAACTTCTGTGGAAACAGAAATCTAGAATTCATTGGCTCTATGAAGGGAAAATAAACACCAACTTCCTTCACAAGGAAATGATTCAATGAAGACAACATAATTGAATCTTCTCCCTTAACGATTCAGGAGGTAATAGGCTACTACAACATCAGCACATGGAGACCCTTTTGGTGGAAAATTTTAAGAATATTTTAACGGAGTCGAACCAAAATAGAACTTAGTAAATAGAAAGAATACAACGACACATTTCCTGAATAGTCAGCCGAGATCATAATTTGGCTCTTCTATGGGTGATCACACTGGAAGAAGTGGAAGTAGTAAAAGGGCTAGAAAATAATAAAGCACCTAGACCAGATGCATTTATAGCCAAATTCTATCAAGATGCCTGGCCATTCATGGGAAAATACATCTTGGAATTAGTGGAGGAATCAGACAGAATTTGAAAGGTACATCCTACTCTAAACTCCACCTTTATTGCTTTAATTCCTAAACAGGATCACTCAAATGAAACTACTAGATTTATATCTATTGTGTTATATACTATTATATAGAAAATCCTTTCTACAATAATGGTCAACCGCCTCAAGCCTATCCTTCCTACTTTTATATCCCCTGAGAAGATTGGAATTTTTAAAGGAAGACAAATCCTAGATGGTATAATCACTACCTAGGAAGCCATTCATTCCCTTAAAACTCTCAAAACAAAGGGTATGATGATCAAACTCGACCTCTCTAAATCTTATGAATGCCTTAGCTGGAACTACCTTTAAAGTATTTTTCTATATACTATTATATAGAAAATCCTTTCTACAATAATGGTCAACCGCCTCAAGCCTATCCTTCCTACTTTTATATCCCCTGAGAAGACTGGAATTTTTAAAGAAAGAAAAATCCTAGATGGTATAATCACTACCTAGGAAGCCATTCATTCCCTTAAAACTCTCAAAACAAAGGGTGTGATGATCAAACTCAACCTCTCTAAATCTTATGAATGCCTTAGCTGGAACTACCTTCAAAGTATTTTTCATGGTTTTGGCTTCGATCCGAGATGGATTCAATGGATTCTCTCTTTCATCTCTTCCCCTATTTTCTCTATTTTCTAAATGGATCTCCTTATGATGCATTCAATGCCACTCGTGGTCTCATACAAGGAGATCTGACATCCCCTTTCCTCTTTATCATCACTGCAGAATGCCTGGGGAGATATATTAAAAATAAGGTGGAGGGAGGACACCTTAAAGGCTTAAATTTATGGGTATATGGTCTCACTCTAACCCACCAACAGTTTGTAGACGACATAATGCTCTTTTTCTAGGTGACCCTTAAATAATCTAAAGCTATCCTCTCCATTCTCCGTGAATTCATGGATGCTTCGGGAACCCTCATAAACAATGACAAATCCAATGTATTTTTTTTTTTCAATTACCATCTCCAATCGCAACGCTTTTTGGTGAGAACCCTTGGATTCCACATAGGATCACTACCATAGAAATACTTGGTTATTCTCCTTAGCCTCAACTCCCTCAAGGTATCTTATTGGAAATATCTTCTTAACCATATTCAATATCGTTTTCAAAACTACTCCTTTTGTGCCCTCAATTCCCCCAGTCAGGTCATCCTTTTAAAAGTTGATCAACAATATACCCCTATTTACCAACTATCGAGATTGGCAGCCCCAAAAACTAGTTGTACAAATATGGCCAATATCTTTAATAAATTTATGTGGCAATTATCTCAACAAGCGAGAAAATGGGCCCTTCTCTCTCGGGAAAAAATAATTAAAATTAAGAAAGCAGGAGGTTTGGGACTGAGAGACCCGTATATGCTCAACCAAGTGATGGCATAAATCTTATGCTAGCACTGGATACAGGGGGAAGGGGCCTGTGGAAACACATATGGGAAATGAAATATTCAATTCCACAATCTATGGAAGGAACATTGAGGGTTCAGAATACTCCAAAAGGATTTTCAATATGGAATTTAGCAGCCTCAAATAAATATTTTATCAAGCATCACAACTTATGGGAAATTAGAGGTGGAAACGCGACTTTATTCAGGGAAGACTCCTGGTAGCAAAGGAAGAAGTTGTTCAATGGACTAGATTTACTGGAGATTTCCTATTCAAAAATAGAATTAATAACAAAAAAATGGAGCATTTCTGGGATGGAGGGACAAATCATCAATGCAAGAAATGGAAAAAAAAGGAACAATGGCGTAACACTCTGGACACCCAACAATGGGAATCTTTTGAGAAGGAGCTAAAATCCAAAAAACTAACAGTATCAACAAGAGAGGATATTCTGAGATGGGGGTATAGAACAAAAAGAATATTCACAGTTTAAGAAGGATATAATATCAAAACAAATAACATACAACCTCAAGCCACCCACCTCTGGCAAAAAATATGGTCTGGAAATAAATGGCCAAAAGTTGAATTCTTTCTATGGTTAGTAAGTCACGAAAGGATACTAACTTGGGATCAACTTCAGAAATGATGGATGTATGGGCCATCATCATGTCGGATGTGTGAGAAACATACCGAAACCATGGAACAGATGCTAAACAAGTGCCTATTTATTGAACAACTTTGGCAGAACCTCACCTTTCTCTTTGAATAGAATGATAGAGATCGAGCAATCATCAAACATACAATAGAAAGTTGGATAAAAGGGGGATTCCAAAGTTCAGTAACCAATAGGGCTTGGTCGATATCCCTAGGTCTCCACATCTGGGCAGTATGGAAGGAAATGAACAGGAGAACTTTCAGAGATGAGACATAGTCAATTGCTAAAACATGGAAAATAATTTTTGATAATATCAGAGAAACCATCCTCGCAGATAAATGGAAAAATGATGATTGGAAAGTGAATTCCCAAGAGGCTCGCATACTAGCAAAGTTGAATCTCAAATCACAAATTCTTGCTCGTGCTTCCTGGAAGACGAAACACATGTCAAGCCAATTACAGGATAAATTCATGACACCTCCACAGGGATTCCTAAGACTAAACTATGACGGGGCCTCAAAAGGAAACCCGGGCCAAGATGGTGCAGGTGGAATTTTCATAAATTTGCGATGACAAGCGAGGAGGATTTATGTAATGTACCTGGGATATGCAAACAATAATGAAGCGGAGCTCTACGTGGTTAAACATCGTCTCCTTATAGCAAGAAGAGAACAATAAAATATGCTAGTAGCTGAAGGAGACTCAACTTTGGTCACAAGAATTCTCCAAAAGCTTCAGTAGGGAGTTGGGTGGGAACAAACTAGCCGCAGTTGGTGCATAGCATGACTCATACAGTAAATTAAGGATTTGATTCCAAGCATAATTTATCAGATACCTTCTCATATTTGTAGAATAGGTAACGCAACAGTAGACCTGCAAGTGAATTTGGGGTGCAACCATCAAGATAAGTACCTCGACAGGACTTGGGACATATCACTACAGGAGGGAGGCCTCGAAACTCTGTAAGAGATTGTGGACAGAGACAACAACTAAATCTAAATTCCCTGATCCGGGTGTCAAGGGATTCAAGGGAGACGCGAGGTGACAGTCGGCCACACGGTGAAATAATGATGAGACGGGTCAAATAATGTGGGCGGCTCGTCCCATGCCACATTAAACTCGAATTCATTGTGGGAAGAAGAAGGCATGTGATGTCAGAAAATTCTTGGGATCATCGCCACAACTAGAGGGAGAAAAAGCTAGACAAAAGGTGGGTTTATCATTTCATGTCAGTCACTGTGCAAAGGTTTGTGGAGAATCCAGCAGGGAAATTATGGCATAGGAAGGTTTCTTCAACCAACATGCAACGGTTTACCTGGTATTTTTCCTTCTCCCACCTAATTTTGTGCATGGTAGTCCTCTGTGATAATGAGATGGGAGGGAGGTATATCCTGTATCATATGAAGCTCTGTCAGGTTATTGAACAGGAGGGGAATCAACTATATCCTGGTTATGTTTTGTTGTTGAATTGGGAGGTTCTCCTATCTTGGCAATCACCCTTGATTATTTCTGTGAGGGGAGGGTTCCTATGATATTTACGATGTCTCAATGGTTTTTCTAGTTTGGTATTCGTCAATTTACCTATATGAATTTGTGTGTCCTGGTATCCCCTGCTTGGAGAACCACAACATGGCCTCACATTCAATTGCATTACGAAACCCTGAATCCCAACTCCCCCTATCAGCATATTTTTTTCTACAGCTTTGCATGTCATTTCAATGAACCTACATCTATGATTTATAGTGATTATTTGGGTGTCAAGGGCTCTGTTAACATCTTCAACCCAGGTTCCGACCAGTTATTGAATTATAGTAGATGTCATTGCTATTTGGTTGCCAGGGTCAGGGGTATGTTGTTAAATATTTTGGGCTCCATTATGTTGTCTATCAAGGGCGTCAACTCAATGATCCTGCATATGATATATAACGTTTATATGGGAATCAGGGGTTTTGTCGACCAGTTCTTGAATTCTAGTATATGCCATTGCTGTTTCGTTGGGGCCAGGGGCACTTTCTTAAATATTTTGGGTTTCATCCTATTGTCTGTTGAGGGTGTCAACTCAATGGTCCTGTACTGTAAGTCCTCGAGCCGAGTTCTTGCTGTGAAGAGGAATTTTTTTTAATTAAGATTATAAAGGCATGCACACCGTGCTTCGTCCTATTGTTTATTGAGTATTCTATATGCATGACTCTGTATTATCAGTTTTTGAGTTTTTCATTGGCTTCTAAGAGTAACTCTCACAAAGATAAGGGAATAGGGGCTAGCAAGCAAAAGAAAAGTAATAAGGCAGAGGTGGAGGGATGGAAATATACGACTATCAATAGACAGGAGAGGATTTTGTTTAGTCTGCCTAAAAACAATGATTTTGTTATGTTTCTTTGTACAGGTCCTCCTAGCTTCTTTCACCCTCTGGTCTCTGCACATCAGGTGGGAACCCTGCTATGGATTCGGGTGAAGGTACAACTGTTGGAAGACCCACCGAAAATGAAAATGGTGAAAGAAAAAATAGGTAAAGGAAATGCTGGAAAATAGGCCCATCTGGAAATACAGGAAAGCACAAATGCAAGTAGAATGTGGGACCCAGTAAAAGAGGAAGAAAAACTGGTAAGGAAATCATGGAAAACTTACTCCATGCCTATGACGTGGGCTAGGACAAGTTAAAGGCTTGATTTCAGGTTAGGAGTGAGACCTCAAAACCAAAGTTGAGGATGACATTCGAGATGAGGAAATGGAACCTATGGTGACTGATCCCAGGAATACAAGAGGAATATTGTCCATGTTCAAGAAGTCAATCCATCTCTATTGGAAAATGAAGAGTGTAATGGAAAAGGCCATTGTAGTAGTTCGAGAGGTAGGAGGTGACCCAAAGGCAGCTTCCATATTGGCTGATATGCATAGAGATATTCAGGCAATATAACTTCAGGTACATAACCAGAATGTGCGTCTAGGTCGAATGGAACGTCAACTCCAAAGCATGCATCAAGTAGATATGCCTAGATCAAGTGTCAAGGATCCGACACCTATTGAATCTTCAAATGGGTAATTTCATAAGTCTATTGTTTTTTATTTTTTGTGGAACATTAAGTGGGCGGATAGCATTTACTTTTTAATTTGTATGTCAAAATATATAGTAGATAATATACCTTATAAGGCATTTAGAGACAGGATTATGTTTCACTTTTGGTTGGCTTTTAACTCTTTTAGGTGGCCAACAGACTTGGTTTCTTGCGGGCAGGTTCAGGCTACCAAGCATAGAATCTGATGATGTAACATGTTGTTTTGTTTATATGAATGAATAGTGAGGCGCTACCAAATTTATAAACAAAAAAAACTAATTCAAGAGAGAGTAAGAAACAATTATAATTAAAATGGTTTTTGTCTCGTCTCTTGTAGGTGGTTTGAGGGAATATCACTCCACTAGTGGAGATCCTAATGTATGTCAGAGGTTGTTGGCTCTCAGTTGTAGGTATCTTTCCACCTCTCGGCTCTATGCATATTATAAGCAATGTTCCTCATTGTGTTTTTTTTGAAGAAGTTGTAATAAAACCATGCAACATGCTCTAAATGTAGTGGCTTAGCTATATAACTCTATCTCTACATCTTTATGCTTGGAATGATCTTGTAAACTCTTAATCTCGTTCGAGTTACATGAATTTCTAGTGCATGGTGGACACTGAGTGTTTTCTTTTTGAAATAGATTTCACAAATGTTTGTTACGTACAAATTACCTAATTTATTTATAGATAATATTTTATAAACTTATGGTGGGTACAGTCTCCTTCACGTCCCTTGAAAATATTCCATCAATTTATGGTCCTTAGAGGCTAAATAATAAATTTCTTATGCACATAGACTAGTTAGTGATTCTATAAAATATTCCAATAAATTATGATGGGTAGAGATTGAATAATGTCTTTAGGAAAATACTTTCTTGATTTATTGCAATGTAGGGACGTAGGTAAATTAAATTTACCTTGTTTAAAGGTTTTGTAAATGCTCATAATAGGTATTTACATTTCTTCGAAGATTTTCCATGAACTCCCAAAATAAGTTGTGGTAGTTTCCTTTTTATAACTATAACTTACATAAAATGTGAAAAATTACAAATACGGACATTAATTAACGATTCTCTCACTAATTCGTTCATGGAAATGACACATGCCCTTCAATTAACACTTTTAACCAGAAATAAAATGTGAAAAATTACAAGTACGGGCATTAATTAACGATTCTCTCACTAATTCGTTCATGGAAAAGACACATGCCCTTCAATTAACACTTTCTTCAAAAAAAATTAGATTGAGGTCCATTTGGTAGAATATTCTCAGCCTTTAATCTATGCATATTTAATTCTTTATCTTTTGTTGATATTAGTAATAAATGTATTGGGTTTATTATTTTTATAATGGGTATGTAGTTTGACTAACATTTTTGAGCCCATATATAATAGTTATTATGACAGTTTCTTTGAGAAAATAACAAGTGTTTGTATGCACTAAAGAATGACTATTACGATATATTTCTTTGTAAAATTTATGCATGTGCATTAATAGGAAAATAAATACATTTTTCATGTGGGAATAGAATAAATAATGCGTTAGATTTTTCGGAAAATAAATATATAATTGCATGTAAAAAGGAAATTAATTATTGTGTTATCTCTTAGAAAAGAAATATATATTGCATATAAAAAAATAATCATGGAATGTAGTTTTCATTCTTGCATTATAGGTTGAATAAATGGTTACAGGACATAAAAGTTTAGCTTAAACACATTTGCCATATTTACCTCATAATTTTGAGGTAGGAATAAAATACAAGCTTTGTGTAATTATTTAAGGCTTAGATAAACTTTTATATTATGCAGGTATATGATGCATAAGAAATATGCATAGATAAGATTTTATATTGAATGCAAATATGCACAAAAGAAGAGTTATTTTGCTAAAAGAAGAGTTATTTTGCTAGATGACACAAAAAAAGAAATAAGTATTTAAATGCACAAAAAGACTATATGGTATAAGGTAGTTAATTGTACTAATATTTGGTAAAATTCTATCTATTTCCATGGCTTCTATATACTAGTAGAATTTTAAAAAGAAATAAGTACTTGTATGCATTAAAATATTAAAGGAGTTGGGTTAGTTTTTTTAAGAAAGAAAATAGGATCACATACACGAACATTAGCTATTGTGATTAGCCTTTTTTTGGAAAAATATATGTAGTTTCATGCATGCTTAGTATATATTGTGTTAAGCTTCTTTTTGGAAAAACATATGCATTTGTGTGCATAAGAATCCTTGCATAAAATATAAAGTAATCATGTTAGCTCTAAGTCATTTCATGCAAAGATTATATAGAATTATGTAAGGAAATATATTATTGCATGGTTATTATTCAATTAATTTCTTGGAAAGGAATAGGTGCGAATAAATAATAATTACCTTAATAGTTTTTGAAGAAAATAATATGTATTACATGAAAAATAATAGATGTTATGTGTCAGATTTTTTACAAAAAAAAATATGAGTTCGCATGCATGAAAGAAAAGTTACTTGGAAAATAGAAATATGCACTTGCATGAAAGAAAAAGTTTGGTATTGGAGTTCTTTGAAAGGAAAACTTCAATGGAACGCACAAAACAATAGCTATCATATTAATTTTATCTTAAAAAGAAGTTGTGTTTGTTTTTCTACCATTTTGAAAAAGAAAAAAATGTGTTTGATAGAGTGTCTACTATGCACTTGATCTGCTCAAAAATAAATGTTTTTTTTTTGCATGAAAGGTTTAGTTAGCTTCCTGTAGAAAGAAAGATGTGATTGCATGCAAGACAAATAGTTATCATGTTATTTTCTTTTGGAAATAAGCATGTTAGCTTTATCTTCGAAAAGAGTATGTATTTTCATAGCTATTGTGGATAGGTCTCCTTTGGTAAAATATGTTTTTGGAAAGAATATGCATTTTCATGCATAAAAACATTTTTCATTGTGTTAGTTTTTATTTTACATATTTTTATGCACCAAAATTAATAGCTGAGGGGGCTAGTTTCTGTTAATAAAGTTTATGTAATTGCATGCATAAAGATCAAAACTATTGTACTAGAAAAATATATAATTGCATGCACTAACTATGGTATTGGTTTCCCTTTGAAAGGAGTATTTGTTTACATGCCCTATGATGGTGGATCTCAGGCTAGTTCTCATGAAAGATTGTTATGAAATTGCATGCACATGAATAGTATCTTTTATGTTAGATTTAATTTGGAAAGATTATGTTTTTGCATGCAAGATTATGCAGATTTATTTTGAAGAAATATATGTATCTACATGTAATTGTGAAAAGTTTATGTATTTTCATGAAAAAACATAGCCAGTGTGCTAACTTCCTCTAAAATAATAAGGAAAATTGTAATGGTTTTCTTTGGAAAAGAATGTGGAATCATGTCTGAGCGGAATAAAAATTAAAGTGAAATTTATTTATAGACATGCTTGATAGTTATATGTATGCACATGAATAGATGTTGAAGCATCCATGATAAATCTTAATTATTGGTTGATTAATACTTTAATTAATCATGATATCTAAGTTTGCTAACGACGAAAATGGCACGGGAGGATGGTGACATATACAAACGAAAGTTTATGTTTAAAATTATGACAGATAAAAGATCCATGCATATTGAGGAAAGTGTGTTGCATGATTATCCATTCATGGGAACATCGAGGCTGCAAAGACTTTGTGTTCAAGGATTTGTGGGTTAATGATATCATAATGATTGTAATAGCTTATAGCTAGTTACGTTGAAGATGATATTTCGTTGTCATATTTTATGACAAGGGTCAAGGTATGGTATCCCTTATAACCATAGAGTGAGGGGTGAACACCCTCACAAGCGTTTAATAATAAAATTAAATGTTTGATAGTTTTCACCTTATGGGGCTTCCAGGGTATTATATTGGTGTTCAATGATGTGATTGTCTATTATTTCACTCTTATGATGTTAAATCCTTGCATGAAATGATGTTTACATTATCAATAATGTCATTAACTAATCATTGGTAATTATGTAAAAAATTATAACTTATGTACTTTTCACGAGGTTTACCGAGAGATATTACAACCACGTAGTTTTATAATAATAATAAAAATCTAGTGATGTATCTGTTCTTAATAAGGTTTGCTTAAGTTCATGTACATGAAAAGATAAGTTAGGGACATTGTTTCTCTTGAAAAGAGAATTCACCTGAATCCTACACATAATAAGATTTAAGAATTCATGTTATTTTTCATAAAGAAAGTATGTGAACTTTGCTTGACAAAAGATAAATAAACCTAGTTATTTTAATTTTTAAAAAATTGCATGGAATTATGTGGGGGAAGTTAGATGATTAATTCCTTGAATTTATTCACATAATTTCTATGCATTAGATTCCTAAAAAGAACCACTAGACCCTTAAAGAGGAATATGTTCTTATTTTATTATATTTTCTATTTTGCTGAGGAGTATAAACTGTGATTTTATGTCTTTCAATCCCAACTTCCTTGAAACATTTTTTTAATTCCTTTGAAGTAAACTTGGTTCCATTGTCAATTCTAAAGAACTTAATTGACCTGCTAGTGCTCTTTTCAACAAAATATTTATGTTGCTTAAAACCATCAAATACATCAGTTTTTCTTTTCAGTAAATAGATTCACACCTTTCTAGAGTAATCATCTATAAATGTTACAAAATATGAATATCATCCCAAAGACACTTTAGTAGATGGTCTCCAAAGATCTGAATAAATGTAATCAATGATATCTTTACTAACATGTTTTTTGGTTTTAAGTTTATGTCTAGATTTCTTTCCATAAATATAATTCTCACAGAAGTTCAAATTCAAATATTTCAAGCTTGAAAGTAACTAACAATCAAGCAATACCTTCAACGCTTTCTCGCTCATATGACCCAAGTGTTGATGCCATAAACGAGTAGAGTCACTTGCACCTTCAGATGATACTGTTTCATGATCTGTTTTGGTCCTTCCTTCAAGTTTATAAAGGTTCCCAAACCTTTTAGCCTTCATGACTACCAGGATGTCTTTCTTCACCTTCCTAACTCCACCTTGAATTATACATTTATAACTAACATAATCTAACACTTCGAAACATATTAAGTTATTTCTAAGCCCAAGCACATGCCTCACCTCTGTTAATGTTCTAATAGTACCATAATACATTTTAATCCTAATACTGCCAATCCCAATAGTTTTGCATGTAATACCATTACCCATGAAAATCGCACCATCATTAATAGATTGGTATGAAGAGAACCAATTCCTATGGAGACACATATGATGGGAAGCACTAGAATCTAGCAACCAATTATAATGATGTTGAGAAATAGTATAAGTGGAAAATACCTCATCAAAAATACTTGCACTAGTTGCAGATGAATATAGCTTCCTTTGTAGAGTCCTTTTTAGGAGCTTGTTCATTTATTTTCCAGCAATCCTTCTTTAGATGCCCTGATTTGCTACAGTACCAACACTTCAACTTACTCTTCTTGCCTCTTGACTTCGATCTTGATGTGTCTCTCGAATTATGATCCTTTCTTTTTATCGACTCCTTGCTACCATTGCTTCTGATGTTGAGGTTCCCAGGCTAGATTGTCGTCAAGTTTCCTCAGACAATAAAGTTCCCACAATAACATCAAAGTAAATGGTATCACTAGAACTAAAATTGATGGAGGTTAAAAAATGATCCCAAGACTCAGACATAGAACACTATAGTGTAATTTCTATGTCTTCCCCTTCGAGATTTACATCTATACTAGACAATTGAGATAAAAGTGTGTTGAAAGAATTCAAATGATCATATATCTTTGTACATTCCTTCATTTGCAAACTGTATAACTTCCACTTCAAGTAGATTTTGCTTGTCAAGGACTTCGTCATATAAAGGCTTTCTAACTTGGTCCATAACAACACATCATCATCCAAGCACAAACAAATAGCATTGAGGTTTCTTTCCTCTGTGTCCTCCCAGTCGTCATTATCCATGTCTAACGGTTCCTTTTCCCTCCCTAACAATGCCTTCCCCGCTCCTTGTTGCATGAGTATATCTCACATCTTAACCTTCCATAGCTCAAATATATTACTCCCATTGAAATTTTTGATTTCAAACTTCGCACTCTGCATCTTCGCCATTAACAAAAACGTTTCCCAATTTAGCTTTGATACCACTTATTGAGTTGAGCAACGAAGGTATAATCTAATCTACAAATAAATTGAAATTGGAGAAAATAATGGCAAATAAACAAGATAGCAGAATAATCAAATACAAAGATTGACACAGTTTTTTTATGTGGTAAAACCCTCCATGAGGCTATGATAATTTGTATTTTTATTATTCAAGGAAGATGAGCAACAACCAACTCACATACATACATTATCCAACCATTCAATCCACTCTCCATTCCTTTTATGTTATCTTATTGCCTCTATAGACCTACATCTATCAATAACAACCAGATTTTTATTTTTTTTCTAAATCCGTCCAGAGCTTTTAAGGTCAATTTCAATTATAATTAAAAATTCTCGGCGACCATTAATATATTTTTTAAATATATGTCAAAACAATTAAAGAGATTGTGAAAGTTGTTCAATGTGATAAGTTGCTTGGTTTTTAAATTACTAATTAGAATCAACGAAAATGCCGTCAGAAGGTTCTAAATAACAGAAGCATATAAAAAAATGTTACATGCTTTTTTTTAAGCATTTGCATATGCTTTAAAAAATTGTTTGATGTTTTCCAGCAAAAGTATGTTTTTTTTAGAGTCTAGCCCACACAAGATTTTCCATGAAAAGACCAATCCCATTTCCTCTTCTTGCGCTTAGCGCCCATGTGAACACTTTTTTCCATGAAAAGATAAATCCCATTTCCTCTTCTTGCGCTTAGCGCCCATGTGAACACTTCCCAACGACCCAAAAATCTAGCGCTTCAGGACAGCAACTTCTTTCCTATTAAATATTAGGTGTGACGTACAATATCACAGTATACTGTATTTCAAAAGGAAGTGATTAATAAGTTAGTTTGAGTATTTCTAGGTGAATTGTTTCTAGAAGCCAGAGTTCTGAAATGATACCATTTTAAATGTTTTAAAACACTCGGAGATGCCGTGAAAAATGTTTTGATGCTTCAACAAAAATAAAGTATGCAATTTAGAGAGTGACCGATATAAGACTTGATGAAGGAATCAATCTAATCTTTTCGGATCGAGCTCAACGCACATCAGAAAATTTAGCCAGCTACTTTAAAATCCACCAGTACAACATAAAAGTATTCATGTTGTTGTTCGAAGTGTAATGTATATTAATTTTCTTCTTCTTGAAAGTTTAATTTAATTAATGTACTGATATTAATTAAATGGTAGGCTAAATTTTTAAAAACATCAATTCACATTAGAGTTGAGTTAAAACACTTTGTTATATATTTTTAATTTTTTTTTTAATTAATTTAAATAAAAAAATAAAAATGACATAATTATTATAAAGATAAATTTCAATCTTTAATTATAAATTTTAATTTTGATTGTGACTATAACTAAAAATATTTTAATTTAGAATTTTGTGTGGAAGTTAAATCCTTACAATCCACTTAATAAGTAGCATAGTTACAAATTAAATGGCTTAAATGATTAACAAACATCTAGTATCCATCAAACAATTTATTTCACCATACATCTCACATCATCAAAATTTAAAAAAAAACAACAAAAATTAAATAAATTATGATTTTGTTTTTAATTATTATTATTATTACTATAAAATAGTAAAAAAAGTTAATACTAGTACTTGCTCATTAGAAATAAGCCGACGGCACGCCGAAGGCGTGGCTCGTTGAACCCCCGCGCCGCGAAGGAGCAAACGACTTGACAGCAACACGACCCAGTTGTGGATTGGACAGCAGGAGGTAGGTTGCTCGCCAAGTGTCAAAATTTGACAGGGCAGAAGGGCGATAAGGGGAGCACAGAGATTGGCTGGGAGCACTGTTCATCCCAGCAAAGCTCATAATAGGAACACCTTCGGCGTAATAAGAGTTAAACATACATATATACATATATATATATATATTTAAAAAAACATATAATAAGATTTTTAACAATGAAGGTTCATCCAAGATTCTTAATTTGTAAATAGGTTTTATTACAATATCATGGGCCAATACCATGGCTTGCTAATACAACATGTCAAATTTTATTAAAAGAGCACAAAGATCACAATTACTTTATTTTAGATAAATATCAACCTCTCATCTCTTCATACTACTAAAAATGGTCATTTTCCGAGCAAGAAATCACAATCTCTATAGAAATTATATTTCCTGATTATGCCAAAAAAGTCATTTAGTCTATTAGTTAGACTACTTCCTAAATATATGTGTGGAGTTTAAATCCTACCATACAACTCATAATTATGGATAATTAGATTAAAATTCTAGTTGCATTATCCCAACATAAACATGCCTATGGATGTAAATATAATATGATTTTAGATAAATTACAAATTTTGGAATATTATTAGTAGTATTCACAAATCAAAGGTTGAGATTTGTTTTAAAAGTAGTTATGTCATTTCTACTATTTTAATTAAATTAATTAAAAAAATTGTCATATGAATAAGTGTCATATGAAATGACTTATATAATTTTTTGGACATATGGTATTGATAAGCCACAATATTGTAACAAAGTCTATTTATAGATTAAAAATCCCCATGATAAAGTGAAAGATGTATGCCTCTTTAATAATATTTATATTTTTTTCACCTTAACAATGTGAAATGTCTATCCACATTTACCATCCATTTAATATATATAATTGTGCTAGTAATTGTATTAAAATTTTGAAAATATTATTCTAAAATAAACACACTTATTGTTGTAAATATAGAAACTTGTAAAGGAACTACATATAAATAAAGTTGATAACATGTTGATAAAATACAAAGTATGAATAGAGTTTTATTATAATTTAAAATTTATATTAAAATTTTGAAACTCATATTCCAAAATAAACATATTTTGTCATGTAAGTATTCTAAAGTAATGTTGTAGAGACATTTTACTTATTTCATTAACTTTTATTATTTGGGTTTTAAAATTATTAAAAATAATAATTTTGCAAATTATTCACTTTAATTTATTCCAATTATAATATATTAATTTTAACTCTTCTAATCTTATATAGGAATTAAATCTTTTAAGATGTAAACATATTTTTGAATGCAAAATTTGAGGAAAGCTTTTCACTTAGAAAGATTTGATCCCACTCAATTTATATAAAAAAATTCACATGTCTATTGTAATTTAGGGCTTCTAGAATTTTAATTTAAGTAGGAAAATTAGGTAAATTAAATGGACAGTAAAGTACTATAGACATCAATCCATGATAAAATCAAAACACTTACTTCTTGATACATTTTATTTTACCAAAATTGAAAAAATCATAAAAGATAACTAAATTGTAATGTTTTTTTTTTTTTATTATTATTACTAATTATAAAAAGATTAGACAAAATAGTATTTTCACATTATTTCTGAAATACAATTATAGTCTTTCCACATTAAATGTGAAATACAATTTCAAGCAAGAATGTGATTTTTTGTTATTTAAAAAAACCTAGGGAACAACTCAAAGAAAACCTGGGGCACATGAATTTTATAAATTTAACAACTTAATTAACGGGAAAAAATGTTGTGAAAAAATTTCATTTTGTATATAAGTTTCCTAACCATGGATATTCACTCCCACCTTACCATGAAGATTCTTATATGTAAATAGGTTATGTTACAATAACATGTAAAATGGGTCAATACCGTGGGTTATCAATACCACATGCCAAAAAAATCATAACTTATTTCATATGACCCATAGTATTTCAACAAAGTCTATTTATAGGTTGAGAATCTCCATGACAAAGTGAGAGTAAATCCTCATGGTTAAATGCATATATATGTATAACTCATTTATTAGTTGTTTTTGTAATTAGTAATGATAAAGGTAAAATTATAATTTAGTTATTTTTTATGATTTTTTTTAATCTTGGCAATGTGAGATGTATTCTGATATATATATATATATATATATATATATATATATATATATATATATATATGAGTTTGGTATATTTTTACATGTTTTATAATATGTTAGATATGTTGTAATGTCATATTAAACATTTTGTAATGTCTTGTTAAATATCTTGAGTCATCAAGATTAAAAAAAACAAAATAAAATAAAAATAAATAAATTTTAATATATAGAAAAAAAATGAAAATTAAAAAACATAAAATTCTTCATCCGAGTATGGTAGTGATATTGTAATGTCATGTTTAGCATTTTGACTCAATGAAAATAAAATAAACATAAAGTTAATAATTATATTTATATTTATAGTTAATAGTTAAATTAGCCTAGATGTGTCTTAACTTGGGATCTATCAAGCGCCTAGATGCATCTTAACTTTGGATCTATCAAGTGTCGAGAGGGATCAACTGCCTTTTTTAGTGCAAAAATTGAGGAAAGATTTGCACCTTGACACATTTGATCTCTTTATTCTTGATTGAAATGGAGTTAAGATAAACGGTTTTAATTTTCTTTAAAATGATATACATAGCTATATAGAAAAAATGTTTGTGTAAGTATTAAGTTTTATGTGCTTATTAATTAAATTTAAATATAATATTTGTAATATCCCTAAAACATGATATCTATTTATTTGCATATATATTGCTTGCATATTTTATGCACACTGAAAGATAAGTAATCTGTGTTATTTCTTGAAATAAGAGATCGATATAACCTTTACGTGTGTAGAAGGTTAAAAATTCATGATATTTTATAGGAAAAGATATATATATATATATATAGCATGTAAGGAAAAAAAATTAATATTTTGATATATTTTGAAAAAAATAAGTTATTTGTATATATAAAAAATAATTATTAAAGTTGATATTCCTTGAAAAGAAATAAAATATTCACATATATAAAAATAGATATATTATGTTGATATTTCTTGAACAGAAAATAAGTTATTTCATTTAAAAGATTACTAGGGATATTCTTATTATGCCTATGCATTATATTTTTAAAGAGAAACATTGGACTCTTAAAGATAAGATGTGCTTATGTGCATAGGAATAATATCTAGTATATTTGATTAACTGGAAATGAATATGTGATTTTACATGCATGGGAAGTTGGAGTCATGCAGGTAAAAAAAAATTGAGAAAGATTTCACATAAAACCTTTGCATAAAAGATAATTGGTTGTGTTATTTGAGAAGGATTTGTTATTCATGCTATTTCTTGAGGAAATATTGCATATTTATCTATGATAGAAAAAGATTTTGTATTGCATACATAATAGCTAGTGAGTTAGCTAACTTTTGGTTGTGTTAGAACTCTTAAAAAGAAGAGAAGAGAAAACTTGTCCTTGCATGCATTATTGAATTAGATTATTGGAGATGAAAACTTGTAATTGCATGCTTTATTGTGTTAAGGTTCCTTTTGGAATATTCTTTAGAGAAACATATGCACTTGCATGCATGGAAACATATAGTGCAATCTTAAAATATTTATCATGTTAGCCTTCTTTCGGGTAAAATAATATGCATTTGCACGCGTAAAGGGATTAGATATGGCATTCGCTTTCTTTTGGGAGAATAATATGTATAGTTGTTGGGCTATATATTTTGGTAAGAGGAAAATGCCTCTTTGCATGCATGAAAGAATGGGTGTATGCATTTTAACCCTTGGAAAAGAAATATGTTTTTCCATGCAAGATTTAGTTAGCTTCCTTTGGAAGGAAATATATGCTTAACATGCAAGATGAAAAATCTATCATGTTATTTTCTGTTGGAGAGGACAAGTAGATTCATGCAAGAAATTAAAACTATTATGTTAAATTTGTTTGAAATAGAGCTTGCATTTTCATATATAATAGTCATTGTGAATAACTCTCATGTGGAAAATATTTTTTTGGAAAAGAACATGCATAAGTATAAAATCTATTGTGTTAATCCCTTTGGAAAAAAAACATAATAGTAGGCACCAAGAAAATTGTTTGTTGGGGTAGTTCTCTTAAAAGGTCGTTATGGATTTGCATTCACAAGAACAATATTTAGTATTTTAACCTTCCTTTGGAAAGAATATGAAAGTGCATGCAATATTATGTTAGCGTTTTTTTGGAAAGACGACGCATTTTCATGCAAGATTATGTTAGCTCCCTTTTGTGAGAAGTCTATGTTTTCGCATGAAAAATTATAACTAATGTGCTATAATTCCTTTAAAAGAATCTGGACAGTTATATCTTGGATTTTTTTTTTTGGAAAACAAATGAGTGCTTATGTGAGGAGAGTAATAACAATTTATCTGTAGACATGCTTGATAGTGATATGTTTGTTACTAACACAAGTGACATGATGTTAAAGAAGGCCTTTCATGACATTTTTTTATGTTTTATGTATGCACATGAATAGATGTTAAAGTGTCACTAATAAAGATTGATTATTGGTTGTTTAATATTTTATCTAATCATGGTATGAAAGTTTTCTGACAGAAACAATGGCAGGAAAGGATGGTGACTTGTGTGAAGGATAGTTAATTTTCAACATTGTGGCAGGTAAATAATTGTTAGTCCATGCAAATTGGCAAATGTCAATTATAGGATGATCCACTGATGGGAACCACAAATAATACCACAAATAATTAATGTTCAAATCTTGTGGGTAAATGATACCATGATGATTTTAATAGATTATATCTAGATATGTTTTGTTTAAGATTATATTTCCTTGTAGGATTTTATGACAATGGTCATGGAATGGACTCCCTTATAATCCATTAAAAGAGGGGTGAACACCCTCATGAGCGTTTAATATTAAAATTAAGCATTTGTTGGTTTTCACCCTACGAGATTTCCAGGGTGTATCAATGTCTAATGATGTGATTTCCTATCGTGCTACTTCTATGATTTGGATTGCTTGCATAATTTGATGTTTATAATACCAAGTATGTGATTAACTAATCTAGTTAAAGGAATCATGGAAATGATGCAAGGTTAGTTATGTTAATGTGCTAAAACAATGGTTGTTAATGGTTCCGTAGCTTTGATCCAGGTGGATATTGGTCGCCACCTGCCTATTCCACTTGAAGCCCACAATTGTTTCTTTAAATTTTTTAGCTTCGTTAATTGTAGCACAATTTACTATTTTTGGCAGTTTTTTTAGTACTAAACTTTCGGAGCCCTTTTGAGGCCCTAAACGACATTTTTTTGGAAAATCACAGTGATAAAAAGTGAGTATTTGACCCAAAATTTGTGTCAGTAGTTGTATTCCTCGGATATATCTTTCTAATGAGGTATCATGTGCATCAAACGAAGATCGTATGCCAAAGTTACAACCCCGGGAAATTGATGTACCAATTTACGCAATGGAGCCCATAGTTTGGTCTTTCATCTCCTAGGGTTAGGTTTTTGGATGTTTAGGGCTTCCCATTATTTCTCAATAATAAATAGGCCTTTGAAATTCATCGTAACATAGTTCAGAGTCATGTAGTTGCAACATATATTCTCAAATATAAGCTACTATCTCCCTATCCAGTTTATGTCCATTCTGCCTGTAAGCATATTTCAGTTATTTGATATTAATGAAATGAATTTTTATTTCTGTTGCATCTCTGCATTTTATGTTTAGTATTGTATTTTATTGTGTTTATTCATAAGTCCAGATCAAACTTACTATTCTATTACTAAAGTTACTCTATATGATGATGAAGATTCTATCTAATGGTTAATGAGGAACCTAGAATGGTAATTTGAATAGTTACCCGTGGGTAAATTGTGCAAAAACAATCTAACTCCATGTGTTTTCATACGAGGTTACTAGGGATGTTACAATCTTTTGAAATATAATGTTTATGAATATGAATCATTATTTTCATTTATTTGTAAAGTTCATTCTAATTTATAATTACTATTTATATTTTATTTATTTTTTTCATCTTTATATATAGAAATATTCTTATTTTTAATAATACGTATTTTAATTAAATTTATTATGTTTTTACATGTTTATTAGTTATATGTTTTGAAATATCATGTTTACTAATATGAATTTTTATTATATAAAAATATTTTTAATGTGATATGCATATTTAGCCAATAGACATGGTAGAATAGGGCTTCCATTTTTTCCATTCTTTAAAATAGACAAAATTATGGATGGTCTACAATTAATAATTTGATGATACTCTTAGTTACATACATGATCCATTGGTTGAAATGAAGGGTTTCCCAATTGTTTCTCAGTTTCAAACTTTCACTCCTATCTTGGCTTTACAATTTCTTAAACTGACACATTGTACATAAATATTCAAAAATTCTAATCACCATTATGTCACCAAATATCCATCGGATGGATTGTGCATTTAATCCATTGCCCTTATGTCCATGCAATCTTCATTATTTTCACTCTTTATTTTTTAAATTAAATTGAATTTTCTCTCTTCTTTAAATGCATGTCCATTTCATTCTACCTTTTTTCCACCTGTCTCATTCCTCCTGCCATTTGTTTTAATCTTAATATTTCCTCATCGTGACAATATTTCTCATTATGAGAAATCCCAACAACAAAAACAAATGTGTGTTGCAAGTGGAATCTCCTATGGATACACATATGTGTGCTACAAGTGGCCTCTACTATGGAAATTTTGTCACAAATTGTTGTGATGTTCTATAGAACAATATTTTATGCACTTGTAGAGTGCACTTGGATTTGTAGAAAAGCCTACTCAGCAAAGTTCCATTGTTTTAATCTTGCAAATTAAATTGAAATCATCTATGCATATTAGCTTTTCTTAAAGGTATATTTGTCAATATTTCAGGGATCAATTGCCTCTAATTTATTTATTTTTACATTTGTTCCTCCACTACCCTAATCCGATCATTGATGATGTAATATCCAAAAATTTTATCTTTTGTATTAGAGACGATTTTTGGAAGAGGATACAATTCTGACATTATGACTTAGGAGGAAAAGGTAAATTACAGCTCTAGTGGAATGTGGAGTCCACAAGAGAGAGAAATTTAGCCCAAGAAGGGAACTTGAACTCTTGTAGGAGAGAGAAAACAAGAGGGGGTGTGAATTAGGAGAGAGAAATAGTGGGGGGCGCCAAGGGAGAAAAGGAGGCCAACAATTATAAATAAGGAGAAGAGACCTCCATTTGTATATTTTGACAATTTAACTTCTTAACTCAGGTTTTCTTGAGTTTCTTAGCCAAGTCAACTGGTGTTGCTTAGCACGAGGGATTCTCAAGCGGGAATTCCACCTCTAACTTCGGTGAACTCTAAGTGTCACCCTAGGATAGTAGGGATAAGTCTACATCAGGACTTCTTAAGGAGCTACATTTCAAATAATTTCCAGTTGGTGAGTATTTTCATTGGGCACAAAAGTTGTTTAAAGCACCCCAATTGAGATCAGATAGATATTGCTAGAGTTCCAAGGATTTGTAGGAGTTTTTCCCACACATTGTTAGATATTTTGTGGTGAATTTGTTATGTTGTGAGGCAGGGATTTTGTAGATAAATTTTTCTCACTCTGAAAATTGCAAAGGGGTTTTTTGGCTTAAGACTACGCAAGGGAAGAAGGGAGAAAAATGTGTGGATAGATAAGGGTTGGAGACATTAGGGGAATTTTCAGGTCTAAAAATGTCCTACTAAGGAAATTATAAAATAATAGTGGAAATAATAAAATAAGATTAGATTACATCATCAATTTTAGAGGGAAAAAAACTTCTTTTTCAACTCATATTTTCAACTTATATGCTTGTGGGTTTACTCAAATTTCAAGCGAGAAAACTTGTTGGATGCAGAATTTAATTCCTCATATAAGGAGTACCCATGTTGCATACTTTTGATGGACGTTTTTGTACAAAAAATGAGAAATACATGAAAAAATATGATAGTAGGGTCCATCGAAGGTATGCAACTTGGGTACTCCTTGGATGAGGAAATAAATTTTGCATCCAATGAGTACTCTTGCTCGAAATTTGAGTAAAACCGTAGGGAGATAAGTTGAAATACAAGTTGAAAAAGTAGTTTTATTATTTTAATATTTTTTAATATTTTAATATTTTTTAATATTTTTACTTTTTAACCTCAAAAATGGTGAATCATCCCCTATGGTTGACATAATCATCTTGAATCCTATTGGTTCTTATAAATTTTATTTTGGTTGTACATTTTTTTAGGAGGCTAATTTTAGACCTCAAAAGTTCTATAACGTAGGAGGTGTTTCTGAGTGGAGAATCAAATGGAGTTGGGAAAAATTTCTCATGGTATAGTTTGGGTATAATTCAATAAGATCAAAAATTGTGGTGTGTTTTCTTGCTAGATTGGGTAATTTACTCTTGTTGGGGGTCACTAGGGGTTAGTGGATTCACCCCAAACCCTTTATGGGTTTTTGTGGGTTTGGTGAGAGGAAGTTAGGATTAATTTTATAGAATTTTGTGAGCAGTTCTGAGGGAAAAAATCCTAGTTTCATCCAACAGCTAATAGTAGAAATTGTTAGAGGAGGGCACAGTTCACCTTGGGACAATTTCCACCACTTGGGTGCGTGAGATATTTCTAAGTCTTGTCGGGTATCTATTGAGGAGGCCACATCAAAGTTTAAGTTCATTTTGGGCACTCTTTAGAGTAGTCCTTCGGTCCCCTTCCAGCAATAGTGAACAGTTCTTCCTGGGAAATCTTTCCAGCATTTGAGCATTGTAGTCACTCCTAGCTTCTTGCTATAGCTTGTAGTAGCAAGCTCGAGCTCCTCCGATCTCGTTTATTGTACTCATATTTATCAAAATTAATACAATGACTTAGATTTTTTTCTCATATTTCCATTTTCAAAGGTGTATGGTTGTGCATTTCTAAATGTTTTATTTATAGCTAGTTCATTTCTTCTATTATCTATGGTATTTTTCCATTTTGAATATTACAGTGGTATAAGAGCATGATCTTGGCCAGTGGTGGGGTAGCCGATAAGTTCATGGAAAATTTGGACATGTATGTACAGTGACGAGTTAAACCATAGACAACCCATGGCTCAAGGGAGATTTAGTGTGCAGGAATTCTGGTGTGGAATCTGGTGGAACGGTGAGAGATTGGCCCAGTTGAGGACGAAGATAGACCAACTCCATCCTCATCCTTATAGTAGAGACACTAGAGGTGCACAGGCCGTGGGGGTGCAACCATCTACACCATGTGGGGAAATTTGATAGAATCACGACACCAAATATATTCAAAAGGATTAGACAGGACAAGGACAGTTAGAGGGTATGACCATGGAGAAATTTTGGTGTGGATACCTAGATTTAGATATCGGGAGGTTGCAGAGGAGGTTGAGCATGAGGGTGACAGAACAAAAGGTTATGAGGAGCATGTAGATATACCCTGCGTGACGCAAGAGTCACCATTATTGGGGATTCCTTTGATAGCTCTAGCTGACACATTGGGGGAAAAAGTAGAGAATACACCCATACGGTCATTCATTGACGAGGTGCTAGGAGACAAAGACGTGTCTACTGTTGAGGAGATTTCATCTGTTGTGGATGTATCCATTGATGAGGTGTCTAAGGTCGTGTCGGAGTTTTTAGGTGGTAGCAACACACAATATATTGGTTAGGTTCCAAGAGACATATCCATAATTTATGAGGTGCTAGGAGACATATCTACCATTGATGAGGTTCCAGGAGACACTGAGGTATCCACCAATGTTGAGCTTCCAAGAGATGTAGTGATATTCGATGATGGACATCCACAAAAGTTTCATCAATTCCAAGTTAACCTTGTAGCATTTAAAAAGAAGGCCATGATAGTATGAGAGGTCATTTTGCAGCATAATAAGGAGTTGAAGGGCACAAGAGAAAAATATTTTGAGACAGTGGCCAAATTGACTCACATTGGGGAACAATTTGATTCCTTAATGGTACAACTAGAGTGCACGTTGGAGCATCAGAGCATCCCTCTTCAAACATACATAGATGGGGCTTGTAGCATTGATAGGTTGTCTATACAAGTTGATGAGAGGGAGGCCACTTTCCGTAGACATATTTTATGTGATGACCATATCAGTGAGATGATACGACATAAGTTGTGCAGGGGGGAAATCCATGTATAAGAATCGGTGCTCTCAATCCTTCCCTTTTGATTAGATGGAAAGATATTATGAGTTGGTACCTAGTGGAGTGAGCTAAGCATATGGATTTTATCATAAACCAGAGTAAGGGTCAGCAAGCGCATTAAATCACCGGGGATACTGGAGGCCCAGGTTAGGACTGGGATCTAGGTGGGACTATCTACCATTTACGAGATACACAAATTGAGTATGACTTCAGTGGCATAGTTGACCCAATGGTCAAGCACACACATTCACTAGGGGAGTTTCAGTCAGCACCAGTGGTTAGTGAGTTTGCGAGGGGACTCCATGGGTCATTTGGGTATATTTTTTATGAATGGGTATATGCATACTTTGGAAACAAACTGTCGAAGGAGGTGTCATTAGCAGGCCAACATACACTGCCTTTTATGGGACTAGGATTATCCACAGTTATATGGTGCACATGGGAAATGAAATAGCAGTTAAGTGATGGAATCACTACTGGTTCATAGGTTGATTCACCTCTCGGGCCCATCAAAGAGGATTTGGAGGGGTAATCCATGCATCAGAAGGTATGGTGATGCGACGGTGGAGGTGGTGATGCCGGGAGGGTGCATACCCATGCTTATTGTCCCAGCTTTGGGCCATGGAATCTATTTGGGTGTAGGAGTGTATAGCCTTGAGCAGTGTTTTGTAAGTGGCCATGGAGTTCCATGGTGGTGTGTCATAGTGTGTTGGATTGTGTTGTGGAGTAGGAGAAGTGACTCACATAGTTTTGATTACACAGGGGGAGTGCTAGGTACAATGACCCATACAGGATATGAGATGGTAGAAGATGGTACAACAGTATAAGGGGGTATCCATAGGTGAAGAAGGATAGGTCATAGTGTACAGTGGCATCATGAGGAGTATATGGATACTTGGTGGTATTTTTGGAAACCTTTGAGAAATACTGAGAGGGGAGGGGAGTGAATCAGTAGTGTGACTTCATCACAATTTTTACCACTTTAAACTTCTCTATCAAATCATGCATATATTAAAGAACAACACATTATATCACCACATGAATATAAAAAATGTAAGAAGCTAAATCAAACAACCATGACAGAAACTATACACAAAAAAACCATCAATCATAACCCCAAAAACAATCACACAAGAGAAACCCTTCACCGGGAAAAAATTGACCCTCATTACTACTGCGTTGCTTTGAATATTCTATTAACCCAAATGTGTCTTTTACATAGATTTTCCGACTTCCATCAATTAGGAGACTTAGTGTAAAATAGTATTGGAAAACACCCATTAGCGAAGAGACTCGATTATATAGATCAGATCAAAAGACTATGTTCTCGCATGGATCTACGGACTACCATCTGTTGAAACCCACCACAATCAACAATCCTCACCCAACATTTATTGGACTATCCAAATTCGATTGGATAGAGAAATTGTTCCTTTCGTTGAAACTTCAAAATAACTTCTTTTCTACTCTATGTGGACCTCGTTTCATATATTTTCACATTGGATCCTAAGACTTTCTGCTCAACTTGATTCAACTTTTCAATATGATCTCCAATAAAAATATGCCATGAATAAATCAAATAAAACACCATAATCATGTGATCTCCGCTCAAGAAAAATAGTGGACACAATCCATCCAACACAAACAGGACAATAATATTACCAACATAAAAGATAATCCTCACACTAAGCCATAATATCAAACTCTCACTCCGAACTATAATTTTTTCATAATACAATTAGCAACATACAATGCAATCGTTATGTTCCAAATGCACTAGCATCACCTGCAAAGTGAAATCAAGAGTCTCAAATATGAAGATATACTAAGCTCTCCATCAATACCAACAACTCTGCTACAACTCTGCTACAACTCTTTGTGTCTCTCATCTGCAATCTAAAACTTTGCATCAATATTATGCTTTAGCAAATAAATCTGTTCATTCTTCTTTCATTAGAACTCATACACTAAAGCTGTCATGCTCACCAATGGATATGAAGAATACTCACATTATGCAGCATTTTCTTACACACATAGACACTCATCCAAGAATCACTCAACTCCAAAGTTAATAATATAACACATGTAGGGAGAAATTCACTTTTGGACTGGGATCAAGAGTGCACCAATTTGATGGAATCCAACCATAATCATCACTACTAGTTCACTAAATATGTTCACACCCATTGGAGGACTCAATAAACCAATTTCTACCTTATCCAATTAATATATAATATTTTGTGAATTTCCATATCGAAATACATCCAATTTGTGTGAAAATCCCAAAGAAATTTTTGTGATGAAGCTCAACCACATGCACAAATCTGGTTGATCTTAGCTACAACTGCGCACATAGGAATCTCTGCATGTGATTGGAGCCTTTCAACCACACACACAAGCATACATGAGTGTTTTTGGGGCAGAGGATGGTCAGGAAGGATAACTCCATCTAAAAACCTTTTCCACCTATTGTAGCCCCTTCTCCAACATCTGAAATCACCTCCAAACCCCTCTTGATTCTTGTGCCACCTCTGCAAATAGACCAAACATGTCTCCTAAGTGTCACTTCCAAGTTTACCTAAAAGGACAACAAAGAAAGGTTGACTCGTCTTCCAAAAAATTATTTTCTCTCCTCTAACACCTGCACAAGCTGTAAAACATCTCAACATACTTGTAACACCTCTACAACACACTGTAGCACCTCAACAACATCCTCATAAAGCCAACAACTCAACCTCCAATTCCTACAGTAGGTTTCTGCACTATGTCATGGACACTACTAGTACATGAACAACCATCAACCACATACCACATGATTTGACCATCATAAGGTTGATATCAATGCAAACATAACCATCTCAATATCAACTCAACTAGCTGCAACCATGATACAAGAATGGCATCAATGCATTAGCTAGTCTACATATGGTTGACATCAATTCCAACATGTTCTAGCTACCATCATGAACACAATAACAATATCAGCTAGCTACACACATGAACACCACAATTCCAACAATCTCCCCCTTTGGAATTGATTGAAACCATACACAAACTCCATAACAACACCCTTTATCACTCCCCCTTTGACATCAATGGAAAAGGATCAACTCCATCTGATAAGGCAATAAGAATAAAAATACAAACACTGAAGCATCTAACCTCCAAATGGTTGAAAAATAATGTACATTAGCAATCATCCAGACCTCTCATATCAGTAGTAAGCAACACATATAACCAATCAATATTCAGAGCAACATATCGAAAAAAAAACCTTTAGCAACATGCAACAATATATACAAATGTAAGTAGCATCAATGAACAATAGTGTGCAACAATATCCAACAATATGTACATGAGAATAAACCCATAATTATCCTAGCAGCAACAAACACATGGTAATAGCCACCAACCATATCCAAATGCATCATTAATCTCTTTGCTCATATAATGAGGTAAATAACCCCAAGAATCATAACATAGTATGAGGCACGCCATGAACACTCCAGCCAGACCATGATGCCAACAACTGATGGTTGAATTAAATAAGAGAAAATAAAATTCCCCCCCTAAACAGATATTATCTCCAAAATCAGCTCCAATCTGCAATGAATCGCTTTCGCTACAAACAATGCTTCTTTGCCACAAAAAAAAGCACCATATGGACCATGACTATATGACATATACAATGAAAAATAAATGGTTTTAACAATGACATAAGACCTCATACATAACTTATATGACCATAACATGACCTCATGACTCATGACTAAATTACTCAATGATACATATAATACAAGTACATGGCTTCATGAGAATTTTACATGGATATAACAATAAATACATGGGTGCTATGATCATCTCCTATAGACTAATGATGCAAAAATATGACACATCATAGTTGTTACATAATCATAAGCCCATACAAGTGGCTGCAAAATAGATTCATGAAACTCCTCCAAGACATGTCTAACACCATGATGACTCAACATACTATTGACTGGAATCTTAACCAATACGTAATGATGAAATAATAAAAAGTTACATGGCTGTAATAACGAGCATATAATAGCCCATACATGGTTGGTCCATGTCTCATGTCATATTTATGCACCATGTGCCAATGAACTCATTTTAAACATGGTTGTACCATCTTTTCAACCAACTTTTTAGTGAAAACAAAAGCATATATATGGCTAAAAAATGTACTACTTTAACTCATAAAACATATGTAAGGAAGCTACAAATAATTGAGTGAAAAACTATGATATAAATTTCAAATAACCCATGCAAAACATATACCACGCATAGCTACCCCTGAGCTCAATATACCTCTAAAATGTAGGTTGATCCCGCGGACTTGAATGTGCATGAGGTTCAAATGAACTTGTCAAGCGTTGTTGAAATAACTTGTACTCCTCAAGCTACCATACTTCAATCATATGCTCCCCTTGAGGTTATGCACCTCTCATGAACTTTGCAGTCCTCTATAAATAAGCAAGAAATAATCATGGACTAGAGGAGGGTATGCTCTTCACTACTTGAAGAGTTGTTTCTCCTTTCTCCACACGGTCTTTGACTACTTATTTTCTTCCTTCACTGATTTTATGCTAGGTCCTCTTTGATTTTTCTTCTTTTGTCGTTTTTTCCTTTAATAATGGGGAAACAAGGAGTATCTTTCCATATGCCCAAAATTATGACATCTGTAGCACTCCACGTGTCCAATATATGAAGCGAGAGGATCAAATATATCGTTGTGCATGCTTTTTCTATACCTTTCATGCAATGCACTTCTCTTCCATTGGTTAGACCTACAATCTATTGCCTTGTGGCCAAACTTGTTACATGAATAGCAATAACCATAAAAAGAAATATTATACCTATTGGCCAATCCCCTTGCTTGTTCATACAGCACAAGCTCCATTGATTTTATTTATACATTCTTCTCCTACAGTTAGCTGCAACATGCCAAAACTTGTGACAATTTTAACATTCTACCTTATGCACAAAAGGAACAAAAGGACTTTGATTCCTTTGAATATTTACAGTTCTGCGATGATCCTCTCTAAGAGTAAAATATTTTTTGAAAGTAGGATCTCCTTGAGGTTTTCTTCTTTTCTATTATTGGTTTTGTTGCATAATTTGCTACTGGTTCTACTTCTTATTTCCTTGGTTCCTACTCTTGCTACTGGTATTGTTTGCTATAGGATTCTTGGGTTCTTATTTGTTATTTTTTCCTACATGCAAACTAGACTCACCCTTTTGAATTCCAAGACCAGATTTATCCAATGGTGATCTTTGGAACTCAAGAAAACTATCCAAGGCTACAATTATCTTCTCCATATTTTGTTTCTTTCTCAAGGACACCACTTCAAATTCTAATCTCTCACACTAATTTTCCTTTCCTTGGAACTGCTTCCTTGTACCTTCCTCATTTTTTTATGATTCTTCAAATTTAATCTGTAAGGTGACAATCTCTTCCTTCAATTTAGCCTCCTTATCATCACATATCTGCAATAATTTTTCTTGATCCTTGCATGTAGTTGTTAGTCTATAAATATCAGCTTTAAGACCCTTAATATCATTCTGATATTCACTAGGCACTTCAACATGATCAAAATCTGAATCATCAAAATTATAAGTTAACAGAAAATCATTAATATTTATACCATTGGATTCAAGATTTTGTAGTTTATTCTTATCATCAGTTGAATCATTTGCACTAGAAGGATGAGACTCTTGTGGCTAAGATTCTTGATTTTGTAAGCTCTTCTTCTTATTCTTCTTCTTGTTCTTCTTTTTGTTTCTCTTTTTCTCATTCTCCAAATATGGATTCTAGCTTGTCCCACATTTATTTTCATATTTCAAACCGACTAGCCTCTTTAGAACATCATTATGAAGATTCATGTATATTATGCATCTAGCTTTGACATTCAGATGAAAAAATTTAGGTGCAATTGGATCCTTGCCACAACCTTCACATACTAATATCCAAATGTTAGATCCAAAAATAATAATTGAGATTAAACATTCTTATTCCATACCTTGAAATTTGTTGTAGTGAGGAAAACCCAGAGGGACTTTACTCAATGAACCACTGACATGTCATGTGCATTCGTGGCATACTAAACAATATCCATAATTTGACTACATATTTGAAAATATCTCTAAAAATCGCATATTTTAACCCCCTACCAATACCAACCCAATACAATTTCCCAATTTAAAAAACCCCTACTTTCACTAGATATTGTAGGTATCGACTTTTTCATTAAAAATTTGTATGCCCCTTTATATTTTTTCATTAAATTTAAGCTCCATTTTTTGTACCTGCCAATATAAAAACCTTCTACGCCCTATTATATGCTCAATATATTATTTCTAATTTTCATCCATAAATATATCCCCCAATATGAACCCACGTGGTATGGTATTGTTCCCACAATGAATCCCCTATGGGACAAACATTCCTTGGGAATTCATTCTAGAAAAAGAAATCCAAATTTTCGCCAACAAACCCTAGATATATTCTATAGTGATCAAGTTGCAATGGAAAGCCCCCACTCTGATACCAATTGTTGGAAACCTTTGAGTACTACTAAGAAGGGGGTGGGAGGGGGAGGGGGGGTGAATCAATACTGTGACTTCATAACAGTTTTTTACTCTTTAAACTTCTCTATTGAATCATTCATATATTAACCAACAACACATTATATCATCACGTTAATATAAACAATGTAAGCAACTAACCATGTGAATAAATGAGTTGGAGTAAAACATGCTAGACACAATATGATTATTGTCCAATGATGTAAGTTGTTAATAGACATGAGAGAAACCACCGATGATGTTAATGGCTCTCAAGGTATTGTAGTACAATATGTATGGTGTAAATAAATGAGTTTAATTCGAGCACCACACAAAATCTTTCAGTTGAATGCCATTGATAAAAACCTGTCGCAGAGAGCGAGGAAAATTTCCACTGATGTATTCAAGCCCCAAGGTACAAAAGGGAGTTTCTAATTCAAATTCCTCGATAATGAGCTAATGCCTATAGGAAGTGACTCATCGTGGGAGGGCCTTCATGTATCCCCCATCAACCACATGAAATGAGTATCATGATTTGAGATAGAATGATAGTGATGTGGAACTGGTTCAGGAACGACAAACATGGAATGAAGACTAAGGAGTATCATAGAAGATGTCAATTGAATGAATTCTCTTGAATATATCGGTGAAATTGGATGGAGTTGTTATCATCGACCCAAAACCAAATGCGAAGGATTTGATACAATCTTATGAACCAAAAGACAGTTGTATTTCCCAACCCAACAGTCATGGAGATGAAGTGAAAGAGTGTCATGTTCAAGAGTGACTCACTGCTATTAATAGTTGGAGTATCCCATTTTCCCAATTTCCCCAACCATCGTTGGTCAGTACCACTTTATTTTTTACCAACTTTCATTCATTTATCTTAATTTGACTCCCAATCAACCAAGTTCCCTAAATCATCCTTATATGCAAGTGGTATCTTCCCCACCATAGATTAATTATGTGGCAACATGTTCAATACCTGCGTCTACTGATGATCTAGTAGGTGATGTAGTGCATCATTTATTGGGGGCATTAGAGTCTTATTTTTCCATTGGATCCTTTGATACGTTCTAGAGTGTTGTTCCCCCATATGATGAGAACCTCTTGGAAGTGATGGCCCTTTGGAGGTCATGATCGAGGTCTGCAAAGCAGATTTTTGTTTCTTGTGTCAAGCTCATTAAAAAATGAAACAAGGTCCCTTGAGCATAGTTCCTTTCCTATGTCAACCTTGTTTAAAAATGAAACATATCCCCCTCCAATTCGAGTCTATGATTAGATATCGTAAATTCCCAATCAATTTTATCAGTCTAACTGCTCCAAATCATTTCTTTTCAGCCCCAACACACCGTGCCCCTTTAGATAACTACATTATGCAGCAATTTTCTCCTTACTATACAACCGTTTATCCGCAACATATTTCTCCTTGCTGGGGGTGCACTAATTCTATAAATTTGGGAAAATAAAAAAATCGTGAACCTTCCTCTTCTAGAAGCTTTCGAGATTTTTTTTAACCATTTAGCATGGATAAGAAGCTCGAGTCCTATCTAAACTTGCCTTGGAGACTTCATGTCTTATCCCTTGAACTCAATTTCCCTTCTTAATTGGATATCAATCCTAGATTGGTAAATGGATAATAATTCCAAAGCCACCATCCCTCTCATATAAATTGACTACCATCCACAACATCAGGGTGGGATTTTGTAGACTCATCGTTCCCTCATGTTGATGCCTTGAATCTGAGAGAGTCATCATCTTCATGCATAGGGTGACATTGAGGTGTGCTTTGTGATAAGGACAACTCAACTTGGGGAGATCCTTACAAGATCAGCTACTATTCTTGTTTTTAAACTTTCTCCTATTTATATTAATACAAATAGTATCATTTTTTCCTATGTGTGTTCTGTTACATGTACATTCACATATTTCAATGCCTCATTGATTCTTTGAATAAATTAAATTAATTATGCTACGTAGATGATGTGGATCCTTGGCTTGTTTTGGTTGAATGTGTAGGTTCTAATTATAGGAATCAAAGCTATGATTGGAGCTTACAAGCCAAGAGAAAAGTAAATCTTGCGACAGATTCCAAGTAAGCCTCTTTCCAATTCTTCAATTTCTCCAAGGGAAACTCTATATTCTTTGCTTTATGTTGTTCTAGGCCAGTCCACTAGTTCTAGGGAAAATACTTTTGTCTACAATCGTAAATTTCACATAACAAATTGGTGACTCCAGATGTGCCTTCATCTATAGCTATGCCTGGTATAGGAATACTATAATCAGTATTATGATCTAGAAGGGAATGTAAGGTGGAAGATGATATCTTGTTAGTCGAATCCAATCAAAGGAAGTGACCATACTACTTGGAGGGGGTGTCGTGGGAATGGGAGAACTACCCCCTTGCACTATGGGAACAAGATAATTGCTCCCTTTTGTTGTGTGAACAAGATTATTTCCCCCTGTGTTGTAGGAACGGGAGGATTGTCCCCTTGTGCTCTTAGAACCAGAGGATTTTCCCCCGGTTCGTTGGAACCTATTATAGGAAATTTTGTCACATATAGTTAGTAGGCCTACAAATTGGATCAATCAACATCCATGAACATGTTTTCATCATCTCTACTCAAATCCATAAGCATGAAATTTCCAAAAATTTTGAGTTTATGGGATTAACTGCTCAAAATCGATGTTTTTAACCCCAATGCACCCTGCCCCTTTAGACACATGTGTTCGATGTCAATTTCTCCTTTCTACAATAATGTTGATCAAAGTTAGTTACTACCTTCTACAGGTTCGTCGATTCTAGGCATTCAGGAAAATTAAAAATATTTCCAAAGCTTCCTCTTCCAAAAGCGTTTAGGGGTTGTTTTAACCATTTAACTTGGATAAGAAACTCGAATCCTATCTAATCCTACCGTAGAGACTTCACCTCTTATGTCTTGAGATCATATTCCCCTCTTAAGTGGATCTCAAACCTAGATTGGAAAATGGATAAGAATGTTTAAACTACCACACCCTCTTATATAATCAATGTTATCCATAGCATCAGGGTTGGCTTTTGGAGAGTGATCATGCCCTCATGTTGTTGCCTTTAATCTAAGAGACTCGTCATCTTCATGCATTAGGGTCAAATAAAGGTGTGTTTTATGACAAGGAAGGAAAAGTCAACTTAGGGAGATCCTTACAAGGTCAAATACTTGATCCAGGTGGATATTGGTGGCCACTCGCCTATTCCACTTGCCCCCCCCCCCCCCAAATTGTTTTTTTTCATTTTTTCAGTTTCCTTAATTGTAGCACAATTTACTATTTTTAGCAGTTTTTCAGGTCCTGAACTTCCAGAACCATTTTGAGGCAATAAATGACATTTTTTGGGAAAAATGGGAGAAACATGAAAGTTCCTTTGATCTTTCTCACATTGAAAGTTGTGGTCCTCAGAGAGATATTTCTAACGAGCTATTGTGTGCGTCAAACGGAGATAGTATGTCAAACTTGCATCCCCGGGAAGATGATGTGCCAATTTACCCAAACGGGGCCCATAGTTTTGGCGCTTCATCTCCTAGGGTTAGGTTTTTGGATGTTTATGGTTTTTGAACCTCATTATAACACAATTCAGAGGCTTGTAGCCGCCACATCTCTTCTCATAGATAAGCTACCAATGCTCTATCTAGTTTATTTCCATTCTATCTGTAAACAAATTTCAATTCTTTCATATTAATGAAATGAATTATTATTTCCCCTGCATATTTGTATTTATGGTTATATGTGTATTCTATTGTGTTCCTACATAAATTCGGATCACTATTATTCTTGATTATAAACTCTCTCTTATTTCTATTAATACAAAGAGTATCTTGTTTTCCTATACATGTTGTGTTACATTTACATTAATGTATTGAACAATGTCTTGCTTATTCGTTGAATAGAATAATTGAATTATGTTACATAGATGTTGTAGATCTTGGGCATGTTTCATTCATGTGTGGAGGTTCTAATTATAATATCTGGAGCTAGAATTGGAAGTCACTAGCCGGGAAGAAAGTAAATCTTGCGACATATTCTAGGTAAGCCTCTTTCCCATTCTTCAATTTCTCTAAGGGAAACTCCATACTATTTTCCTTTTGTTGTCCTAGACCAGTCTAATAAGTCTAGGGAATTCACCTTTTTCCACAATCATAATTTCTGCATAACACCATACCTTGAAATTTGCAGCAGTGAGGACAACCATTCCTTGAGAATTCATTTCGAAAAAAAAAATCCAAATTTTCACCAACAAACCCCATATCTACTCTCTAACGATCAAGCTGCAACCGATAGCCCCTGCTCTGATACCAATTGTTGGAAACCTTTGAGCACTACTAATAGGTGGTGGGGGTGAAGTAGTAGTGTGACTTCTTAACAATTTTTACCACTTTAAACTTCTCTACTAAAAGTTTCATATATTGACTATCAACACATTATATCATCAGGTGAATATAGAAAAAGTATGAATATAAATCAAATAACCATGAGAGAAACTATACAAAATAAAACATCAAACATAACCACAAAAACCATCATACAAGAGACATAAGACATCTACTGGAAAACCCTTCACCAAGAAAAAAGCCACCCTTGTTGTTACGCTGCTTTGAATCTCATAATAAGAAAAATATGTCTTTTACATAGATTTGATGACTCCCATCAGCTAGGAGACTCAACCTAAAATACTATTGGCCAACACCTATCTTACAGGAGACTTGATTCTACATATTAGCTCGGAAGATTGTGTTTTCACAAAGATCTACAGACTGCAATCCACTTAAATCCACCACGATCAACAATCCTCACCCAACTTTGATTAGACTATCCAAATATGATTGTATGGAGAAATTGTTCCTTTCACTAAAGTTTTGAAATCACTACTCCATGCCCATGAAGTCACTACTCCTCTACTCTATCAAGATTCCAAACCTTATTTCATACATTTTCATACTAGATCCCAATCATTTCTGCTCAACTTGATTCAACTCAGCAATATGATCTCTAGTAGCATGACACTATCTATAAATTAAATAAAAAACACCACAATCATATCCTCTCCACTCAAGAAAAATAGTGGCCACAATAAATCCAACACAAAATGAGCAATATTATACATCAAAAGTAAAAAGAAACCTCACACTTAACCACAATATCAAAGCCGCACTCCAAATTGTAATTTTTAAATAATGTTTTTAGCAGCATACAACACAATGCCTATTTTCCAAATGCACTAGCATAAACTGCAAAACAAAAATGATAGTCTCAAATATGGAGCTATACAATTATCCCCATCAATACCAACAACTTTTGTACAACTCTCAACATCTCTGATATGCAATCTGAAACTCTACATCAATACTATGCTTCAGAAAATAAATTTGCAGTTTCTTTTTCCATTAAAACTCATATATTGAAGCAATCCTACTCACCAACATATCTGAAGCATACTCACACTATGCAGCCTTCTCTTACACACACATATGAACTCATCCAACCATCACTCATCTCCAAAGTGAAGAATATAAAACATGTAGGGAAAATTTCACTTTTGGACTGGGATCAAGAGTGCACAAAGTTGATGGAATCCAACCATGTTCATCACTACTTGTGCACTAAAGGTGTTCACACCCATTGGAGGAATTAATCAACCAATTTTGACCTTATCCAATTAATATAGAAGCTTCTGGAAATTTCCATGTTGAAAAACATCCAATGTGTGCGAGCAATCGGAAGATATTTTTGTCAATATATTTTTGATATTAAGGAGAGGACTCCTGGTACCTATACCTAGCCAGACAGTGAGTGGTTCAAGGGCTTGTTCACAGTGATCATGATGGCTTGGGATCCAACTATCAAGGGATTGCTTCATGAACACATAGTACAGAGATCAGGAATGACTCAGTTGCATATTTGGGACCCTTGTATTACTGGTGGTGATAGAGGTGATCAACAGTCAGAGGAAGTGCTTGTTCAGGCATTGCTTGAGGACAAGAAATTTTTGACAGGGAAAATCGTAATATCCCCAATTTTGATTTTCCGCATTAGAGACAATTTTTGGAAGAGGAGAAAATTTCGGCATTTGGGACTTAGAAGGAAAAAGGGAAATTTCAGCTCTACTGGAACGTGGGGCCCACAATAGAGAGAAATTCGACCCAAGAAGGGAACTTGCACTCTTGAAGGAGAGAGAAAGAGTGGGGGCCACCAAGGGAGAAAAGGATGCCAACAATTATAAATAAGGAGAATAGGACTTCATTTGCATCTTTTGACAATTTCACTTCTAAACACAAATTTTCTTGAGTTTCTTAGCCAATTCAACTGGTGTTGTTGAGCACGAGGGATTCCCAAGCGGGAATTCCACCTCTACCTTCGGTGGAATTCGAGTGTCACCCTAGGAGAGTAAAGGGAAGTCTATATAAGGACTTCTAAAGGAGCTAAATTGCATATTATTTCTAGCTAGTGCGTATTTTCCTCGGGCATAGAAGTTGTTCGAAGCACCCCAATTGAGATTAGCTATAGATTGCTAAGTTTTGAAGTATATGAAGGAGTTTTTCCCACACATTGTCAGAGATATTTAGCGAATTTTTTGGGTTGTTAGGAAATGATTTTGAGGAGCCATTTCTGTGACTCTGAACATTGTGAAGGGGTTTTCTAGCTTAGACTACGCAAGGGGAGAAGGGAGAAAAAATTGTCGAGATATAAAAGCTAGAGATAGGAGGTGTTTCTCAGTGGAGAATTAAGCAGAGCTAGGAGAAATTGCTCGTGGTAGATTTCAAGCATAATTCAATAACATCAAAAATTATGGGCCATTTTCTGGCAAGATTGGGAAATTTTCACTTGTTGGAGGTCACCAAGGGTCAATGGATTTAGCCAAAACCCTTTATGGGTTTTTGTGGGTTTGGTGAGAGGAGGTTCATATTATTTTTTCAGAATTTCATGAGCACTTATAATTGCATAATTCTTAGTTCCTTCCAACTTCCAACAATAGAAATTATTGGAGGAGGGCACAATTCACCCTGGGAACATTTTCACCACTTGGGTTTGTGATATATTTCAGGGTATTGTTGAGTATCTAGTGAGGAGGACACCATCAAAGTTTCAGATTGTTCTGAGCACTCTATAGATAATTCCATCCGTTTCCCTCAAGAAGCAACGAATAGTTCTTCTTAGGGATCTTTCCAGCATTTGCGCATTGTAGTCACTCGTGGGTTCTTTCCATAGCTTGCAGTAGCAAGCCCGGGTTCCTTTGATCTCATTTAATGTACTCATATTTATCAAAATTAATACAGTTAATGAGATTTTTTGCTCATATTTCCATGTTCAAATGTGTATGGTTGTGCATTTCTACATTTTGTAGTTGTAACTAGTTCATTTCTTTTGTTATCTATGGTATTTTTCTGTTTGGAATATTAAAAATGAATTATGTTCATGTCATCATCATGAATTTGTCGAGACATGATTTAATTTGGTAGATAGAGTTGAACAATGTCCAAGTAATAAAAAACTTTGTAATATGCATTGAAATGGTACTATGTTATTTCAAATTTGTGAATATATTTACTTATTGCACTAATATACTCCAATCCACTACATTTGTAATATTGAAGCCCTAAGATAATGCTCAATGCAGTATGTTGTGAATTTTTTTGTCCATGAAGTTTGATAGTTCATAACTAGAAGGAAGTTTGATTTGTTCCTCTCTATGTAGCCATGTAGCTGTGTTGATTGAATCTGTTTTAGACACCCACCAAGAGGAGGAATGCGAAATATATCCATTTACAAGGTTGAATGACAAAGGTCATAACCTAGTGGATAATTCATTGGGAGATTAACCCATTTGGATGGATTCCTTGGCACATTATGGGAGTGTTAGTTGGCTTGTAAAGCGAAAGACCTCACAAATGCGAAAGACCATGAAAACATCTACAGAGATGTTGATATCGTAGTAGTGATGGAAACATTTCTTGACCAAGATACAATCTCTTCTCACACTCTCTCTTAGCCTGATTTCTCATCAATCATAAAGGTGACAAGGTGACAAACATAATTGGTTCTCCTTTCCATTGCATCGCAATGTACAAGGTAGCAATCAAATATATAGTTTTCTTCATTTTCCCATAGTTATTTTAATTTGCGAAATCAAAACACCACATAAAAAATTTAATTCATGGATGATGTTTAAGGATGAGTGATGAAACTCCCCATCGGGTTCCGAGGTAGAGGGCATAGTCCATTTGTTTCGAGAAGTATAATGACACCAATACAACCCTTCTCCCATCATAGTAAAACTTCTGCATCTCATCATTTCCAATAGTTTTTACTATGGCGCACATCGTGGGGAATCATGTGGAGATGGTTCTCTTCCAACCTGTGTATTAATTGATTGAATTAAATGTCTTTGCTTCCTAAATGACATATCCTCCATTTTTGTCTCCTTGCCTCATACAGGACGAGGGTTGGTGGAAGCTTGTCGATATCTTTGTCCACATTCCAATCCAGGAATTGTACAGATGGATTAAATAATATTGGAAATATAACACTACATGAGGAATCATAGGAAGGATATCCTAATGAATCTTTCATTTCATATTTTGTACCTGCGTTGTCCATCTGGATCCTCTATTGTACATATATTTTGTCTTCTATCTGTCTTCTCAGATCCCAAATATTTTTTTTGCTTTAGGTTTTTGAAAACGGATTTTTTTTTTCATGATATACAAAGTATAATGTATTCACCTGGTTTACAATTGTATAATTGCGGCTGAGGGTTTTAAAATTTAATCATCATATAAATTTTATAGATTGTACAAAGACATAGGGTTAGTTGAAAAACTATTGAATACCAATACACGCTTAAATCTCTTCGGAGAACCTACTCTTAAAAACATATGAATATAGTACATATACGTATAGATTTTGATAGGTATCGTTCATATGAGTACAGATCAATACATATAAATTCTCATGCAAATTCTAATCTTCCAAATACTAATATAAATTCTCATGCGAATTCTAAACTTCCAAATACTTAGCTTATATGCATAATTAATTTTAGCAATTTGTTTGGATCTCTTGATTCTTGTATTTCTCCATATATATATTAAACATTTTAAATTTAACTTTGGGTCATGTAAATTCCTCCATTGAGATTATGAAACATCCATTAGCATTTTCCTCCATTTTTGTTAGTGGTTAGATACTGGAGTGAAAATAAATAAATTTGATTGAATGTGGTTATTTGTGGGTTGTCGTATGGGGTTTCATTGTTCAATAATTGTGGAAAAATCAATCATTAAAGTTTTCTTATATTAAATATCTACGTTATTTACTTTAGTTTTCAAAAAATAACAATAGTGGATACAGTGGATATGAAAATAAAGTTGAAATTATATATATATATATATATATATATATATATATATATATAATTTTTTTATTTTTATTTTTCTCAGAAAGAAAAAAATGTTGTTTATTAAATATATAAATAGTATATGCCAAGAACATCATACTCAAATGGTTGGATAATATTACAGCAATGAGATTTGTCAACATTGCATACACCCATTCGTAGACAGATATAAGCAAATGCGTAGATCTTAAGCTATCAAAGAAAAACATAATTCAACATAACAATGTTCTCGAATTCATACATTATAAAGCAAATAAAACAAAATTATGAATAGTATTGACTAGTCTATTCATCCTTTGTAAAAACATGATTGATTATTGATTGAACCCATAAGTTTCATGGCAAATGTACTCAGGCTCGCTTGCAGCCGAGTTAGCATCCTGATATATCTGCATATATATATATATATATATATATATAGCCTTTTGGAAAATGACAAGCTCGCTTGTTCCAACTTGCCAGAAGTTCACGTTCACTTGATTTCTCATGGGATGGGGACATCAGAAGCCCAGATTTGTAGTCCATCTCTGTAGTGAGAAACTTGCAAAAAACCAAAATTAATGCTGACACCCTTTTTTGAAAGACCATCTTACCTGGTATTATTCTCTCTGAATATGTGATTTAAGGGAGGCTTGTTCATTTTAGTTCATAGTTGCTTTGTTCTCATGACCCAACCCTGAGATCTCGGAGAGGATAGAGCTGATTTGCCAGATATGGAATCAATGATGATCCTAGAGTCTCCATAGATATGGACCTCTCTCAACCCCATGTTGTGGGCAGCCAATAATCCACTCCACAATGCCATCAACTCCGCCATATTATTTGTACCCTTACCTCCATTCCAGCATATGTGGACCCTTTCTGCCTGAGAGATTTTGATCCAAGCCTCGCATCCCATCATACCTTCCTGACATACCCCATCGAAAAAAATCGCAGGGAGTGTGATGGGATGAGGTATAATCGTTCGAGAGCAATCACATATTTTATCCTTAGTAGGCTCTCGGTCATTGATCCATTTCATGATAGTAGCATGTGTATGGGAGATGGAAAAAGGCTTATCTTAAAAAATAAGCTTGTTCCTTGCAAGCCAAACTTCCCAGACGAGGAAAAATCGTAAGGATTGGAATTTTCCAGATATCTTGTCCCATCTATGAGCAGTACCCATGAAATCCCCCGGAGTCCACAATGGGTCCAAATGATAGTACTGAATAGATTCCATATAATAATTACCCTTGGACAGGAGAAGAAAAGGTGATCCAACGTTTCCTCATGTTGAAGGCAAAGGGCACATCTTCCCCGCCTAGAGAGACCCTGTCTGATGAGCGAATCCCACGTTAGAATTTTCTTCCTCCAAACAAGCCTGCCAAATAACACGATCTTGGTTGGTATTCTTCTGTGCCAAAAGTTCCAGAATCCGTGGACTTATTATCATGAAAAAACTACATATCGATGTAAGAATAAATGTCCTTCACCACCAGAGAGTCGCCCTTCATTTCCCCTTCCCAAGCAATTTTGTCACCCCTAGTCATGTACCACAAACCAGCCACCTATATTCCCTCTGTATACCTTCTCCATTCCACAACATCTAGGCCGATAAGGCCGATTTGTGCAGCTGATTTCAAAATAGGAGCCCCATGTGCCCAATAGTGAATCACTTGAAATAAATGCAGAATGCCTCTGTGAGCAAGACGGTGAACAATACGTTGTTATGGAAGAGAATCAACAGACATCCCATAAATTTTTTCATAGCCCAATAAGATCCTCTGTCCGTTCCCAAGTCTCCAAGTCAGCCTCTCCGCAAATAGATGCATTTTTTTCCTGAATCCTTGCCAAATAACAAATACGGCCTGCGGAAAAGAAAATTGGTGACAGTATATTTTCATTTGATGATTTCGGACCATATTCCATTACCATTGATGGCACTCCACATGGATTTAATGAGAAGAGAAAAATTAAATTCTCTTGTATTTAAGATGCCCCACCCCCCATGTTGTTTTGGGCAAAAATAATAATTCGAGCTTGCAGAGATGATATTTCTTCGTCATACCAACACCGCCCCATAAAAATTGTGATAGGATTGTATTGATTTCTGATACAATTTGTTCTGGAATATAAAAGAGGTGTCCCCAGTACACTATGATTTGTGATAGAATCACTTGAACCATAATGTATCTACCACCCAGCGACAACCACTTATGAGTCCATTTGTTGATTTTGATTTTGAACTTCTCCACAATACACATTCAATCCCTCACATTATATCCACAAGGTTTGATTCTGTATCCCAAATATAAAAAACCTTCATTTGCCTTCTTAGTATGGATACCAAGAAAACTAGCAATGAAATTTATCTCGTCAACGTCGCCAAATTCACAAAGGAGAAAAGATTTTTCCTTATTAATGAACAGATCGGAGGCGTCTCCAACGCGAGTAAGCAAGAAATGAATGAAGAACCAATGATTTCTAATAAGCCAGCCAAATATAAGAAGATCGTCCATAAAGAGCAAGTGGGAAATACTTACAGTATTTGAGAAAGAGAAACCAGTAATAAAGCCCTCCCACATAGCCATATCCATAAGTTTGTTAAATCCATCCATGACTAATATGAAGATGAGAGGGGACAGGGTGCATCCCTGTCTTAAGCCTCATTCAGCACCAAAAAATTTGGCTGGCAATCCATTTATAATCACTGCATATCTGACGGATGAGATGCAAGCCATAATCCATCTCATGGATTCCATAGGGAGCCCAATCTTCATTAAAACTAGTCGAATGAACAACCAATCTACTCTGTCATAAGATTTGAGAAGATCAATTTTCGTAATAAGGGCCTCATGTTTTCTTGAGTGCATGGTGTGCAGTGCCTCTTGAGAAATGGCTATGGCATCATGTATAGATCGACCCCTTAGGAACCCATATTGCTCCATAGAAATGAACTTAGATAATATCTCCCTGATCCTGTTTGCAATAATATTTGAAGAGACTTTATATATTAAGTTGCATAAAGCAATCGGTCTGAAGTCCGTGAAAACTTTGGATTCTGAATATTTGGGTATGAGTGCCAAGAAAGTGGCATTCATGTTTGCAGGGATGTGCCCCATAATCTGACCTTGTTTCACAACAACTGTGATCTCCTTGGGCATTATATCAAATAAATAGGAATAAAATTTCGTCGGCTAACCATCCAGGCCCATACATTTATCATGGGCAAAAGATTTTAATGTTTCTGCCACCTCCTCCATAGATATTTTTGAGTTCAATACATTGAGAGCCACTACATCAAGAATTTTAGGGATGTGTTGTAAAACTCATCTCTGGTAGACATGGTCTATGTTCTGTTTCGCTTGGTAGAAGGTTGAGAAGTGCCTGAAAGTCTCCTCCTGTATTTCAGACATGGAGTTGGCACAACTCCCATCAGTCCGCTGAATATACCATATGGCATTCTTATTTTTCCTTTCATTGGCAATTTTGTGGAAAATTTTTATATTTAGATCTCCTTCCTTAAGCCAATTTATTCTTCTCTTTAGTTTCCATGTTAATTCTTCAATATTTAGTATCTCCATCTTCCTTTTGTGCAACTTGTCAATTAATTTGTATGTTTCTTCGTCAGGAGCCTTGTTTACAAAATCAGCATGTATGTCACTAAGATTTTTGAATATTTCCTTCAACTCAACTCTGAGCATATCCTTTTTCTTAATTTCCCATTCCTTTGTAATGCATTTGATCATTTGGATTTTTGCATGAAATATTTCCCAATCGAATATACCCTCATATGGTATATTGTCTTTCCAAGTCTCCTTTACGAGTTGGTTATATTCAGAATCATCCAACCATGCTCGGTTGAATTTGAAAGGTACCCCAGATCGTGTACTCTCCACTTGCATGAAGTTCCATAGCAAGAGATTAGACCCACTTCACTGCCCTCTCCTTGCTACTTTCTTTGTTTTAAGAATAACAATATCAATTTCTTTGTACTGCCAATTATTCTCCTTGCATGGTGATCATTGATTAAAGATAGCTTAGCCTTGTCTTTGTGTGCACATATGGTGAATTCCTTCCCGTCTTTGACAAGCCAATATTGGTTTGCCCTTCTCCTGAAAATGGCATCTCTCACATAGAGGTATGGGCTTCCCAAGATGACCCCACACACGTCGAATGGGACTACATCTACCTCCACCCATCTGATAAGTCCACCACCAACACCATGGATCTCAGGTGCCCCAATTGATTTAGCAGAGTTTCGACCACCATTGCTCTATCTAATATTTTCCTAATATAATCCCCCTCTACTCTTTGATTGTTCCAAGTTGGGAATAGAGGAAACGACTATATATCTTTTAGGTGGAACTTTTCAAAAATCCTTCCAATGTGATCCGCCATTGGATCAAGTCTAGCTTTGAGTCCCCTTGATTCATCAGAGTGGAGGGTAGAGTTGAAATCCCCGATGACAATCAGATTATCCATATATAGAATGCCATACTTATACAGCTGTGTCCAGAAAGTAGTTCTATTCTGACATGGAGCATATAACTTTAAGATATTGAAGGTGACATGGAATCCACGTAAACTCCCAGACATTAAAATACCTCCAAAAAACTATAAGCTTGATACTTTACATATGATGGATCCCACATAACAAGCAAACCTTCCGCATGTCCAACTGCATCCACAACAGTCGCATGCCAACCTGGTCTAATATTTAATATAGTGCCAATTTTTTTCGTTCTGCAACACAAAGTCTCCTGAAAAAGAGTAATAAAAGAGTCTGCTACATTTAGCAGTTCTTTTAGGCGAGAGTGTTTAAGACATATATATAATATTATTAATACATTAATATAATATTAATGACAAATCAATAATATATTAATCTGCACATTTATAAAGTCTTAATTATGCGTTAATCTATAAATTAATGCATGTTAATTATAATTGACTATTGTTGAAATGGTCATCCATAGTAAACATGGGCATCATAGTCAATAAAATTCACCATGACTACCATGGAAAACCATAGTTAACGTGGGAATCATGGTCTATATGTAGGTGACCTATAGTGAACCATAATGAACTATATTGAGCCATAGGAGATGGACATGGTTGACCATGGAGGCCTATAGAGGATGGTCAGGGTTAACTTTAGTCAAACCATGGTTAGCCATCAACAACCAGCATCGCAATGGTAACCATAGTTAAATCATGTTGAACTATAGACAAACCATACTCAAAATATGGTCAACCATATTCAAAACATGGTCAAACAATGTTTAACCATGGTCAAACAATGTTCAACCATAGTCAATCATGATCAATCATAGTGAATTATATTGAATCTTAGTGGATGGACATGGTTGACCATGAAGGCCTATAATTGATGTCTAAGGTTAACCATAGTCAAAATATTGTCAATCATAATCAAATTGTATTCAAATCATGATATTTTATAGCCAATCATATTCAATTTTGGTGGAACATAGTCAAACCATGGTCAATCATAGTCAAACCATGTTTAACCATAGTTTATCATGATCAACCATAGTCAAACCATGGTCAACCATAGTCATACTATCATTAATCATAGTCATTCATAGTTAAAACATAGTCGGTGATGTTTAAACATAGTGAACATTGATAACTATAATCAATCATGGTCAACTATAGTGAAAAAATTGTTAATTGTAGTCATCCATAGTCAAAACATAGTCAATGATGTTTAAATATGGTGAACACGGACAATCATAATCAACAATGATATATTATACTCAAATAAGTGTTAAACATAGTCAAGACATAGTCAATGTTGTTTAACAATAGTCACCCATGGTCAACCATAGTCTAACCACGGTAAATCATCATCAATTATCATCACCATAGTTGACTATGGTTAACTATGATTGACCATAGTTAACTATGGTCACCATGTTCAACCATTGTCAACCGTATGTCACTCTATTCAGCATGTTTGATCATCGTCAACCACAACCAATCATGTCCAACCATGGGAAACCTAGGTCAACCATGGTCATCTTTGATCAACCATAGTTTCCATAGTCAACCTTTGAAAACCATGCTCAACTCATACTCAAGATACCCAACCATGGTTAATATAGTCAAACATGATCAACCGAAATCACTAAGGTCAAACATAGCCAACCGTAGTCATTCATTATCAATATAGACAACCATAATCTATCATAGAAAATTATGGCCAACCATGATCAAATTAGTCTAATCATGTTAATCCATGGTTAAACCATGCTCACCCATATTCAATATTTAAAAATGTTTAATAATATTAATATGAATATGGTTTAAAACAAATTTATTAATATTAATAAGGTTCAATAAGCTTTTATTTATAAGCGTTAAATTGTTTAATAATATTGATACTCATATTAATAAAATTTATTAATCATATTAATATAAAATGTATTAATATGTTTCAATAAGGTTTTAATTATAAAGTTTAATATTGTTTAATAATATTGATATTAATATTAATAATATTTTTAAAAGTTTAATAATAAGGTTTATTAATAATATTAATATTAATTTTTATTAATAAATTTCAATAACATTTTATTAATAAGGTTTTATATTTAATATGATTTCTCAAAAAAAATAAAAATTATTTAATCAAATTTAAAATTTATTTAATATTTAAGTTTAAATAAGATTAATATTAATATTAATAAGGTTTAATAATTATATTAATATTAAGGTTCGTGAATCAGTTTTAGTATTTATATTTAATGAGATTTAAGGTTTATTTAAAATTTAGTTGTCATTACAATGTGATGAATAAAAAATTGTATACCTTATGTGAGCAAAAAATTCATGTTGCATTATGAGGAACAAAACTCAACATTGCACTATGACAAAAAAAAAACATCATAATATGACAAACTAAAATCAACATCACCATGTCATGAAATAAAAAATGATGTCACTTTATGACGAAAAATAACAATGTTACAACATGATGACATAGTCAAACATAGTCGACATAAACAGTGAATGTTTAAATAGTTAATCATCGTGAAGCTCACTGAATCATATGTTTACCATGGTCAACCTTGTTCACCTATATTCATCTTAATTTAAACTTAGTTTACCATATTAAACTATAGTCAACCATAGTCAACCTTACTCAGTGATAATTAAGGTTTAATTTTTTTTAATAATAATAATAATATTAATAAGGTTGAATTTTAATAATATTAATATTAATAAAAAGGTTGACTATATTATTAATAATAGTAATATTACTATTAAGGAAAAGTATTATAATATTAATAATTATAGCGACCAATTTTGGAGTCCGAAAAAATCGATTCTTTCTTGTATTCAATGTTGGACCTATGGGTTATGGGCCCACGAAACTAGGCTCATCTTGCCTTTGTAGTATTGGAACTCACTATCCTCTCTAAGTCTACCTTGAGATATTTTTTTATAAAAATATTTCACGTCTTCAAGCAGTGGGTAGTAGGGAAAATTTTAATGGCTTAAATTCCGAGGTGGGTTAATTTTTTTATGTTTTCTTCAAAAAAAATCTCCAATTTTCATTTTTCCTTAAAATGACTCACCTAAATTTTATAATACAAATTATTTTACCTTAAGAATTACCAAACTTTTATATAGACTAATATAAAGTCAATAAAAATCTATTATTTTTACAAAAATATCACCAAACATTTTACAACTTGCATATTAGGGACTAGTAAGATTCACCAAGGTTTCTAATAAACTTAATCCATAAAAATTTCCATGTTGGCCAAAACAATGCATAGAACCCTCATCTAAGGACCAAGGCATGAAACCTTGTGTCATATCAACACCGATCATAAAAACACTAAGAATTCTCTAGTCTCAGCCTCTCTCCACTTTACCCTAGACTCACTATCACCTCGAGATCCAATCTTGAGATGAGATTCATCGTCTGACTTGCTACACGTATCAGGATTTTGTTGTGCTGCATGTCCCCAAGGCCTCGAGAGATGAGACAACAAATGACAAGAAATTTCCCATACGTTAGGTCTCGTAAAATGATGGATCAACCTATACAATATGGGATTAGACCTCTCAAACTCCACAAGTCACGTTACCTCTCAATGTCTCGTTGCCCCGAGAGATGTAAAATCAGACGAATAAATGTTTGTTAGTTTGAAAAAGGTTTTGTTTGAAATTTGGAGCATGAGATTCAAGTCATCCTTGATCCTAACAGTGATCAACGATGGATCCTTTTGATCCAAATGTGTGCTTTGATTCTCCATTCCTGTTGAAGTAACTCTCACTAGGAATTCAAACCTGCAACTCTTTTTACTCTCACTCATACGTCTCTCCACTCGCACATACAAATATATCAATTAAAAAAGGTTTGCACACATAATAGTAGAACATTTAGATTAATATTAGATAGCGAACGAACTAGGGGTTCGACAAAATCGAATTTCTGTATGAATTTGATCTTAGACTTGTGGGTTATGAGTCAATTAAAATGGTTGATCTGGCTCGTTGCGGAAATCAAATCGCCACTTCCTTTGTCATATATCTTGAGATCATGTTGTGAAACCCCAATTTTATTGCTACAAGCTTGGTTGAAATCATTCCAATGTCTTTTTTCTATAACCACGATCAAGGTCGAAGGCGTTAAACCTTATCTTGTATTGAAAATGAGACTTCATAGATATTTTTCTCTTCACTTTACCCTAGAATCTCTAGATTACACTATTACACTGATATTTTAATCATTAGAGAGGATCTTGGCCTCGAACTTCACTACAAATAGCGTAAAACTCATTGTCTGTCGGACTTGTCAATTAACAGATTTCACATCAAATATTGGATGTGATTGGCATCATTAAGTATCTCACCACACCGTTCCAATGTCTTTGTGCCCCAAGGTCCCCAGAGATGGGACATCAAATACGTAATTTTTTTCATTCCTTGAAGTTGTTAACTGATAAATCGCATGTTGGTTCTCAAGTCATAAATGTTGGAAAGGAAGAGGAGGTAAGGCACAAAATAAAACAAATAATTCACACACATAATAACACAAGTTACGTCTCTTCTACTGATCACACAAAACTTGATGATTACAATGAACCTGGAGAAGGCTATTTAAAATTTTTTGACTAGCAACTCGCCTAAAATAACTAGACATGCAACCACACACTAAATTAGACTTTACCGAAAATATGACTTAACTTGACTTAAATCAACTTGGATGAGTTAACTGGCTCAGTTAATTGGCTCTCTAATTTTAGCCAACTCTTCATGCAGGATTAATTAGCTATCTTTAACACTCCCCCTTAATTACGACCTATAAACTAAGACATGACTCATGACAAGTCAAACATGCTTGTTGGTTTATGTCTCAGGTAGGCTTACAACACTCAAGTTTCCTATATGAAACTAAAATACATCTTTTTCTAATGTCTTAGTGAATATATCAACCAATTGATCACTGGATTTGCAAGGCTTCAAGTGGACTTCTCTGTTTCTCACAAGTTCTCTAATAAAATTATATCCAGTATCAATATTCTTTCGTTTTTGATGAAGCACACTATTCTTGGATAGTGTAATTGTTGAGGTGTTGTCACAATATATTGTTGTTGATCCTTGTTATTTCTACTTGATTCCATCCAATACTCTTCTTAACCACTACTACATATTATGCTTTTTCTAACAAAACTGTCACAACAGTTTTCTTCTTAGATTCCCATGAAATCACACCTGAACCAAGATGGAACACATAACCATAAGTGTTATTCCTATCATCCAAACTGTATAAAACCACTATTGATGTATCCAAAAAAATACTTCTTATTTGTGCTTGCATACAATATGCCATAATATGTATTTTCTGTTATGTATCTCATAATTCGTTTTCCTGCTCTCCAATGTCTATCTTTTGGAGAATCCATAAATCTATAAATCAAACTCACTTCTTCTATAATATCTTGTATTGTAGCTGTGAGTTACATGATGTTAACCAATCTTTTGAATAGAGCTGGATTGACATCTGATCCTTCATCATCCTTACTTAACCTATTATCTATTACAACTAGTGTAGGGAAAGGTTTGTAATTTTCCATCATAAATATTTTCAGAAAATTTGTAGCATATTTATTTTGATAAATACTAATTCCTTTTTCAGATTGCTCAACTTCTATGCCAAGAAAATATTTAATGAGACCAATTTTTTTAATTTCCAATTCTTTCTTTATGGTTGCTTTAAATTCATCCAATTCAAGGTCACATGTATAAGTCATGTCATCAACATATAAACAAACAATCAAAATCTGACCATGCCCATTTACTTTTTTGTACAAGGTATGCTCAATTTTTCTTATGCAAAATCCGCTCTTGATCATGTTGTTGTCAATTCTTCTATACCAAGCTCTAGGTGGTTGATTGAGTCCATATAACACTTTATTCAACCTATAAAATTTATCTTCTTTCCCTTCAACTTCATAACCTAGAGGCTGTTCCACATAAATTTATTCTTCTAGAATTCCATTCAAGAAGGATTATTTCACATCCATATAATATAATTTCCACTTGTTTTGAGTTTTTGTGGCCAAGACTCCTCTTATAGTATCCAATATGGATATCAGATCAAACGTTTCTCCCAAATCTATTATCAGTTTCCACGAGAACCCTTTTTCTACAAGTCTTACTTTAAATCTATCAATTTCACCTTTCTGAGCCAATTTTTTCTTATACACCCATTTCACAGCAATGATAATTTTATCCTTTGGAAAATAAACCAAATCCCATGTATCACTTTTTTCAATAGCTTCTATTTATTCATCCATGGCTTGCAACCAATTTCCATCTCTGATTGTTTCTTGAAACAAAGAAGGTTGGAATGACAACAATGAAAAGTTTGAACTACCATCCAAATCATCATAAATATTTTTCAAACTTCTCATATTTCTCTTACCATTTCTTGATTCGTCACCTGATTGTCTGCTAGGAGAATTTTGATCAGTTAATCTACTTGAAGATCCATGTTGTTCGGAAAATATTGCAGTCCTTGCTAGCATGACTGACGACAACAAAACTGAAAGTCGCCCCTAAGGAGAGTTGATCTACTATAGTCGTGGCTCTGTCAGCATTTCTCTGTAAAACTCCGTTCTCCTCCTCCATGTGGTCTTATTTCTATTTCTCGGAATTTTATTTATCAATTTCGAAGAAATTGACAAATAAACAAATACTCTGCAAACCTTGAAATTAAATTATATCTTCGACCTTTATATTCCCTCACCACCTTATAATAAGGTTGTCACCCATCGGAACTTTATATTAATAGCCCAGTACTTTTTGAATAAATGACTTTGAAATAGACCTTCGGCCCCGGGCCCACATATATATCAATGGCCAATCGAATACACGCGTTGTACCTTGGTTATCCTTCGCGCTACTTCCGAAAGTGACCACCGTCCGATGGCTTCCTCCTAGATCGATGGCGTTCAACGATATCGCGTGACCTCCCTGGTTGAACGTTAACATGTGATGGCGCGCAATGAGAGCGGTTTTCGCAGTCCCACCGTGTGATACGTGTCGGCTGCTCTATGGAATTTCTCTCAAATGGAAAATACCACTTATCTCCGAAAAGCGGTGCAATATGGGAAATCCGGTTTTGCAATTCCGCTCGCGGTTTCAGAACAGTGATTGACCACAGGTTTAAGTTAGGTTACGCTATCCTCCGTATGCTCTCCGTTTGTTAACTCAGGTCAGGATTCCAATAGTAACACAACTTTATCTCTTTATTAAGCGGGAATTCTACTATTATGTAAACAGAGTTCACGACCATGGTTTCTCTACACAGACCTCGCCTGCGAGTGGGATTAATTCAACAGGGTTTGTTCGGATAATTCACGAGAAAACGATGACCAGAGAATGCGGAAGTTATGCAACAACCCTACTCAACGATTTCACACAGACCAGTGTTCAATCGCCTCACAATTAAACAATTTCTTCACAAATAAGGATTTGAGACAATTCAATGGCCAATGATCACTGAAATTATTTAACTGGAAGCAATTGTTAACACACAGATTTTATTGCAGAAAAATCTCCTCTCTTTTTTTCTCTCTCAATACATCCGAGGGATACAATTTATATACATTACAATGTGTCTCTTCGGTTCCTCTGTGAGGACCGTTTAGAAAATCAAAAGCCTAATTACAATAATTCAACTAACTGAAACATGACAGATAGACTGAACTGAACTATTCGACTTCTACAAACTCTAACTAATCTAAATGAAATAGTCAGCTGAGGTGTTGACACCTAGCTATTACAATTCAAATGTTTTCGAACCCTCCTAGCCACAACATGTGGACAAAACCTCCTACATTGCTGGCTAGTGTCTAATGCCCCTGCATCAGACTCCCGAGGGCAATTTTCTTCATGGGCTCATGTCCATGATCTCTTCCACTGATCTGCCTATCTTCTGCAACATTCCTTCAGTCATCCAAGTGGCATCTTCCTCTGGCTTGTCCTTCCATTTGATTAAGTACTGAAAGTACTCTTGTCCTCTGGTCTTCCTGAACACTCTTTTGTCCAATATCTTCTCTAGTTGCAATGGTTGTGCTAGAGGTAGCTGCTCTTTCCACTCAATCTGTTCCTTGTCTGTTGGTCTTTCTTCTGCACCATCATCCTCATACTTGTACAAATCTGCAACATTAAAAATGGGAGATATTCCAACATCAGGAGGTAATTCAATCTCATATGCATTTGCAGAAAACTTTCTAAGTATCTTGCATGGACAAATCTTTTTGAACTTCAATTTGTTATACTGCTTATTTGGGAATCTATCCTTTCTCAAGTGTGCCAAAACCGGATCTCCTACTTCAAAATGAACTTCTTTTTTGCTCAAATCTGCTCTGCCTTTGTATTTGATGCTGCTGCCTTGTAGTTGTTGTTTCACTTGTTCATGTATGGCCTGGATCTCTGAAGCAAATTCCTCACCATCAACACTTCTTAGTTTTGCCTTTCCCAGGTTTCTTAACTCTGATATTCCTCTGGGGTGCATTCCATAAACAATATGGAATGGACTCTGCCCTGTGCTTCTGTTTGGTGAGTCATTATATGCATATTCTGCCTGGGGAAAAATATGGTCCCACTGCTTGGGATGCTCTCCTGCAAGACTTCTCAACAAATTTCCCAGACTCCTATTCACTACCTCAGTTTTTCCATCAGTATGAGGATGATAAGCTGAGCTGAAACTCAGTTTGGTACCAAGTTTCTTCCACATTGTCCTCCAAAAATGACCCACAAATCTGGTGTCTCTGTCTGAAACAATACTCTTGGGCAACCCATGCAATCTAACAACTTCTTTGAAAAACAAGTTAGCAACATGGGTGGCATCACTAGTTTTATAACATGGAATAAAATGTGCCATTTTGGATAATCTGTCCACCACAAAAAAGACTACATCATTCCCTCTCCGAGTCTTGGGAAATCCTAGAACAAAATCCATACTCACCATGTCCCAAGGCCTGTCTGGAATAGGCAAGGGAGTGTACAATCCTGCATTCGGGATTCTTCCTTTGGCATATTGACAGATTTTGCAATTTTTCACAAACTTGTCCACTTCTGTTCTCATCTTAGGCCAATAATAGAAGTGACTCAGCTGCTCATAAGTTTTATTAGTACCAAAGTGTCCAGCAAGTCCACCACTATGCTTCTCCTTAATCAAGTTTTCTCTCATGGAACATTTTGGTACACACAGTTGGTTTCTTCTGAATAGTAAGTCCTCCTGCAAGAAATAATCCAGCCACTAGCTTCTATCTGTTAGAACAGGGTTACAACATGCCTCAAATGCTTCTTTAAAATTTGGATTTGTTTTATACAGTTCTTTGAGAAAATCAAATCCTACAACTTCAAAATTAGTTTCTTGAACAAGCATGTGCCTCCTACTCAAAGCATCAACTACTTTATTTGCTTGGCCACTTATGTGTTTCAAAACAAAGTTAAAACCTTGGAGATACTCGACCCATTTGGCATGCTTATGCTTCAACTTTGGCTGCTGTATAATATACTGCAAAGCATGATTGTCAGAATATAATACAAATTCCTTGGACATCAAATAATGTCTCCACTTTTTCAATGCCTGAAAAATTGCATAGAATTCCTTCTCATAAGAGGAATACTTTCTTCTGGTGTCATTCAACTTTTCACTAAAATAGGCTACAGGCCTATCATCCTGACTCAACACAGCTCCAATGGCCTCCCCACTGGCATCACACTTTACTTGAAATGGTTTAGTAAAATCAGGTAGAATCAAAACAGGCTTTTCAGTTATCTTTTGATTCAAAAGTTTAAAGTTTCTTTCTACTTTAGCAGTCCATTTAAATGGCTGTTTACTCTTTCTTTATTGTCTCAATGATGGGTGCATTAATCTTACTAAAGTTTCTTATAAATTTCCTGTAAAAACTGGCAAGTCCATGGAAACTTCTTACCTCAAAAACATTCCTGGGTGAAGGCCACTCCACAATTGCCTTAACCTTTTCTGGGTCCATCTTCAATCCTTCTGTAGAAACAACAAAGCCCAAATACACCAACTCTTCTTTCATGAATGAGCATTTCTTTAAATTTATCAACAGTTTCTCTTGGTGCATCGTCTTCAAGACATGATTAAGATGCCTTAAATGTTCTTCTTTAGTTCTGCTGAAAACTAATACATCATCTAGATACACTATCACAAATTTACCAATGAATTCCTTCAATACTTCATTCATAAGTCTCATAAAAGTACTAGGTGCATTTGACAACCCAAAAGGCATTACCATCCATTCATACAGTCCTTCATTTGTTTTAAAGGCAGTTTTCCACTCATCAACCTCTCTCATTCTGATCTGATGATATCCACTTTTCAAATCTATCTTTGAAAAATATTTAGCACCACTCAAACAGTCCATTAAATCCTCAACTCTGGGCAAAGGGAATCTGTGCCTGATTGTGATCTTATTGATTGCTCTGGAATCAGTACACATCCTCCAGCCTCCATCTTTCTTTGGGCTCAATACTGCTGGTACTACACATGGACTCAAACTTTCTCTGATCAGTCCCCTGTCCACCAATTCCTGTACTTGTCTCCTGATTTCCTCATTTTATGTGGGATTCATTCTGTAGGTTGCCTTATTTGGCAGATTTGAACCAGGGATAAAATCTATCTGATGGCTGATCTTTCTCACAGGTGGCAGCTCATCAGGTAAATCATCCACAATAATGTCACAATAATTGTCTAGCATCTCTTGGATTTCTACTGGCAAATCAGAAATCTTTGTAGAAGTAAGAACTACCTTAGGTTTGAAAACTAAAGCAAAACTTACCTCTTCTTCTTCTATCTGTTGCAGATATTCCTTCCCACTCAGCAACAAGGTCTTTGGATCAATCACTCTGCTGGATGGCTCTCCTTCTTCCATGGGTATCAATGTATGGTGTACCCCATCTTTGAAGAACTTGTAAGTTTTCTTCTTGCCATCATGCACTGCTTCTCTGTCAAACTGCCAAGGTCTACCTAGCAGTATATGACACACATCCATGGGCATTACATCACACAGGACCTTATCTTTGTATTTGCCCATTTGAAGCTCTATCTCACACTATTCTTTTACAACCAGCTGGTGCCCTTTATGCAGCCAGGACACCCTGTAGGGAGTTGGATGCTTCCTTGTCTTCAACCTCAACTTCTCTATCACCTCAGTGGAAACCAGATTGTCTGTGTTGTCACTATCAATGACTAGCTAGCATCATTTCCCTTGGACTTTGCATATGCTCCTAAACAAAGTATTCCTTTGTGCAGGCTCAGTGAGCTCTTTGGTTTGCTTCAACAGGACCTTGTTAACCACCAAGGACTCTCCCCTCTCTGGTAAAATTTATTCTTCAATTTCTGCCTCTTCTCCAACTTGGGCAACAACAACATTTCTTAGGCTAGCACCCACATTCTCTAGACACTCATAGTTCTTGTGTCCCACTTGCTGACATCTATAGCACCTCAATTCTCTACCTCTGCCTCTGTCTCTGCCTCCTCTTCCTTTTCCTCTGTAAGAACCCCTTCTGCCCCTTGCAACATCCTCTGTAGATGAATTCTGAGGTGAGCTACTATTAGCTCCATCCCTGGGTGTAGTAGGCTTTCCTCTACCACCCTGACTTCACTTTCCCCGGAAAGTACCTCTCTTCTTGGCAGACTGCTTCCTTAGGAGTTTCTCCTCTTCTTTCAAGGCCATCTGGTAGGCCTCTTCCACTGTCTTAGGAGACAGAAGACCAATATCATCTTGGATCTCTAGCTTGAGACCATTCACATATCTGGCAGTCTTCTCTGGTGTGTCTTGAAATTTCCCAACTCTAATGCTCACTCTGTATAATTCCTCTGTGTATTCCTTTATGGTTAGCAACCTCTGTCTCGGGTTCTACATTTGCCTAAACAATGTTAGCTGATAATCACTAGGCAAGAATTTACCTTTTAATTTATCCACCATTCTGGTCCAGCTTTTGATAGGTTGCTTGCCAACTCTCCTCCTTTCTGCCTGCACTCCATCCCACCAGAGTGCAGCATGTCCTTTCAACTTTGTCACTGCAAACTTGACCTTTTTATCTTCGCTTATTTCTTCATAGTCGAAGCACTTGTTCATTTCATTTATCCAGTCCACCAGTTCCTCTGGATTCAATCCTCCTCCAAAATTTGATACTTCAATCTTGGGCTTAATTGCAGACCCCAGAACAGTTCTGAGGAGCCTCATGTCAGGAGGAATCTCAACATTTTCTTCTGCTTCTTCTGTTTCAGGTTCACTGATGTCTTCAGGATCTCCAGACTGTCTTCGCTCCATGGCATCCATTCTGGCCCTGAACCTCTACAAAATCTCCAACACTTCTGCGTTGGAAAAAGGTCTTCTTCTGCTGGCACCTCTACCAACTCGGATTGCCATGTCAGTTCTCTGAAAAAAAAACTCGGAAACAACAGCTCTGATACCACAAATGATGGCAACAAAACTGAAAGTCACCCCTAAGGAGAGCTGATCTATTGTAGTCATGGCTCTGTCAACATTTCTTTGTAAAACCCTGTTCTCCTCCTCCACGTGGTCTTCTTTCTCTTTCTCGGAATTTTATTTATCAATTTCGAAGAAATTGATAAATAAACAAATACTCTGCAAACCTTGAAATTAAATTATATCTTTGACCTTTATATTCCCTCGCCACCTTATAATAAGGTTGTCACTCGTCGGAACTTTATATTAATAGCCTAGTACTTTTTGAATAAATGACTTTGAAATAGACCTTCTGCCCCGGGCCCACATATATATCAATGGCCAATCAAATACACACGCTGTACCTTGGTTATCCTTCGCGCTACTTTCGAAAACGACCACTGTCCAATGGCTTCCTCCCAGATCGATGGCATTCAACGATATCGCATGGCCTCCCTGGTCGAACGTTAACGTGTGATGGTGCGTAATGAGAGTGGTTTCCGCGGTCCCACCGTGTGCTACATGTCGGCTACTCTATGGAATCGCTCTCAAAGGGAAAATACCACTTATCTCTAAAAAGCGATGCAATATGGGAAATACGGTTTTGCAATTCCGCTCGCGGTTTCAGAACAGTGATTGACCACAGGTTTAAGTCAGGTTACGCTATCCTTCGTATGCTCTCTGTTTGTTAAATCAGGTCAGGATTCCGATAGTAAAACAACTTTATCTCTTTATTAAGCGAGAATTCTACTATTATTTAAACAGAGTTCACGACCACGGTTTCTCTACACAAACCTCGCCTGCGGGTGGGATTAATTCAACAGGGTTTTTTCAGATAATTCACGAGAAAATGATGACCAGAGAATGCAGAAGTTATGCAACAACCCTACTCAACAATTTCACACAGACTAGTGTTCAATCTCCTCACAATTAAACAATTTCTTCACAAATAATTTTTCGAGACAATTCGATGGCCAATGAGCATTGAAATTATTTAACTAGAAGCAATTGTTAACACACAGATTTTATTGCAGAAAACTCTCCTCTTTTTTTTTCTCTCTCAATACATCCGAGGGATACAATTTATATACATTACAATGTGTCTCTTCGGTTCCTCTATGAGGACCGTTTATAAAATAAGAAGCCTAATTACAATAATTCAACTAACTGAAACATGACAGATGGACTGAACTGAACTATTCGACTTCTACAAATACTAACTAATATAAATGAAGCAATCAGCTGAGGTATTGACACCTAGCTGTTACAATTCAAATTTTTTCGAACCCTCCTAGCCACAACACGTGGACAAAACCTCCTACATTGTTGGCTAGTGTCTAATGCCCCTGCATCAATGACTATGTTTGGTGTCTGCTCTTGTGATTCTAGCTGCTCCTTTTTTGCTACATCCTCTTCTTCCATCAATGGTAGTTTTTCATCAATTGTTTTGTCTATGCTTCCATTCCATGAATCTTGTTCTTTGAACACAACATCTCTGTTGATTATGGTCTTCTTGGTGATTTATCTGTATATGTAAACTTGAAGGTTTGTGGTAAATTTTGCAAGTGAAATTTTAGGTTCTTTATGTTATTTAACAAGTTACAATAGCTCATTAAACAAGAGAAAACTCAGTTATACAGAAAATAATGGAGAAAATAGTACCATAAAAACAAACACAAAACAACAAATGATAAAGGAGTTCACCCCTCTTGGGCTACATCTCCTGGTCCAGCTTCCAATGTTGGGCCTCTTTCATTATGCTCAAGAATATGTGTTTACATCAACTTCCAATGCTCAGAATGAAAAATTGTAGTCTCCAATGGCTCGAGAACAATAAAAACCCATATTTGGGCTCTTTCTTCACTAAAAAAGGTAAAAACATTACTGATTTATGCTCCAAAGAAGTTTTTCCTACTAACTGTCCTCCAATTCGCACCCACCTGCAATCCATCCTACAAATTCCACCTTTTTCAACCACGTGGGGTGACAATTTTGCCTCGTGTCGGAGATATTTGTGTTAGTTCGGGTGAAAATTTTCACTTTATTAAATTGTCTAATAACTGCCACAGACCGATAAAATTGAGCCACTTGGTGCAATTACTTTCATCGGATCGGGTTGGTTCAAATCACCCCGCCAAAATTTAACCCGTGCCTATGAACCAAAGTTGGAGCTTCGGTTGGGTTAACATACCCCACCAGTTAGGATTTTAATTTTCCGTGCCATAGGTTTTAAACCAACCCACATACATAATTGTGGTTGCAATGGTTTGTTTGTGTTCATTTTTTGGAACCCCACTCAATGGCAAGTTCCACTCCCCGCCATAATCCAAACCATATTCCGCATATATTTTGGTTTAACATGGTTTTCGTCAGTGGTCAACCACGTTCTAGCTGCTACCAAATTTTTTCGTTATTGTGGTAAAACTTTCAATTTATATCTAATGAATTATGGTATGGGGCCGAGGTTAACCCCACACCCTTGTCTTCTTGCCATCTGTCATGGCTTGGGTGGACCAGGGCCAAGGGTCAACCCCGGCCCCGACCCCCAGCACCATATACAATAAAGTTTAAATATGAGTCGAGTACCATTGTTTAATCATTAACATGGTAGTCAGACTAGTGGAGCTTAGTGTTGTTGGTTGGTAGTTCTTGTGTTTGAATCCTGTGGAAGCCCTATCCAGCCATATAACAAAATTTTGCACTAACAATAGGAGGCCACGTAGTGGCCACCCACCCATTGGACCATGTGGCCTCACCTGATTTGACCACCTCATGACCCAATAAACCAATTAACTTGCACCATTCACAGTGAACTAGAATGTGAGAGTTATCATCACACCATTGGTCAATAGAATACATAGCCAATTTCTCAATCATTTCCTAGTCATTGTACAGACTTCTGACTAGGCAGCCTTGCAACATCATTTTTTTTTTTGGAAAATCATTCAATACGTGATATCAGGAGAATATGATATCAAATTTGAGTTAAATGAGTTTTGTTGGATTCAGGGAAATGATATCTTCATTTTGGCGTCGGATTCGAGCCATTTCGAGCACTTTAAATTTTTAGCATTTTATTGATCCACCAGATCATTCCTCTCCACTGGAATATTTTGGACCCTAAAATATTTCTTTAAATTAAAAAACAAATGAGGGCACAATTCCATCACCCTTCCAATCTCAATCCATTTGGCTTTGATTGGATTTGTTCCTTTGAGCCCCACACGAAGGTACTCCATGTTCCCTCATTTTGAATTCCTTATTTTCCTGTCAATGATGGTGTCTTGCTACAATTCTTCAAGATATTTAGGAGAGAAATATTTAATTGAACGAATCTAAACATTCTCTCCTTGATCTTCAATCAAAGGATGCACATTCAACCTTAAATTATCGACATTAACAACTTCATAAAGTTGGAAATATGAAGGAAAATCCAACCTAAAGGAATTATTACCTATCTTTTCCAAAAACTTGAATGGACTATATCCAATTGGTTTTAGTTTTTTACCTTCTCCTTAGAGTCTCTCTTTGCTAATGTGAAGCCAAAATTCATCACCAACTTGGAAACTGTGATCCACACGATGCTTATCATGTCTTGTCTTGTACTTGACTTGAATCTTTTCCAACTTTTCTTAAACTATTTGATGTACCAATTGAAAATTTTCAATGAATATTCTATCCTTATCTGTCACTATGTCCATCAATAGCAACATCTTTCTGAAAGATAAAATATAAAGGATATTTAGGCAAGTATCCCAAACATGTCTCAAATTGCGATGTTTGAGTTGATGATGCTTGGCCCGGTTGTAAGCATGCTAAAAATAATGCAAATGTATCATCGTTCTGTGCAATAACCTTGAAGAAGATATATCATTGTTTCATTCACCATATTTGTTTGGCAATATGTTTTTGGATGGAATTTTGTGCTCTTTTTCAATTTGGTGTCCATGATTCCCCACCAACTTGACCAAAAGTTCCCAACAAAGCGAGAATCTCCATCACTAACAATGGATGTGGGCAACCCAAAATGTACCAAGACATCCTGAAAGAATAATTGAGTAGTTTGTTCAGTTGAAGCCTGATTTTTACAAGGCATCAAAATACAAATTTTGTTTAACCTATCCACAACTACATAAAGGTATTCATGCTCTATCCTAGAGATAGGTAGACCTCCTACAAATTCCATAGAAACACTCTCCCAAGGACGGGAAGGTACTATAAGTGGTATATACAATCCCAACTTTCTATTGTTAGGCTTACTAACAACACATAATGAACATCCTCTTACAAATCGTGGCACACTTTCAAGAATATGGGACCAGTAACAATACCTCTGTAATTGTGCCACTTTCTTACCTACACCAAAATGACTAGAAATAAGATAAGTATGTCCTTCCCTTATGGTGTTGAGTCTCTCTCCCTATGGAATAAAAATCTTTCCAAAATGATACAACAAGTTATCATGCACATGATAATCCAATTCCTCTACTTGGTTACCTTGACACAAAGTCGCATATACATCTCTGAAATCATTATCTAAAGCATATTGTTCAACATAGCTTTCATGCATGACATAATTTTGCTTAAGAATATGGATGCACTAACAATTGGTCTAGAAAGAATATAAGAAACCTTATTATAGATACTTTTCTTATACCTTATCTCCAAGTGGAATTTTTGAAGAAAACCCATCCATATGAAGTTCCTCACTTGTTGTAGCTTTGTTTCTGATTGAAAATATTGTAATGGTTGATGATCTATGTGAATGATTGTTTCCTTACCCATCAAGCAATGTTTCCACTTTTTCACACTTTGTACCAATGCATACAATTCCTTTTCATATGTAGGATATTTAATCACTGCACCATTAAAAAATGTTGAATGAAAACATATGGGTTTACCATGTTGCATCAATATTGCACCCATGGAATAGCCACTTCCATTAGTCTGTATATCAAATTATTGTCTCAAGTCAAGAAGTGCGAGTACATGTATTGAATCGATCTTTTCCTTAAATGCATCAAATTATTTTTTTTGTTTTCCTCCCCACTGAAAAACATACTTCACACTTGGCGATGCATGCAATGGAGCTGCAATGGAAGAAAAGTTAGAAATAAACTTTCTCCAATATTGGGCTACTCCAAAAAAACTTCTAACCTAAGTCACTATCTTGGGCTTTGGACAATTAAAAATGACATCAACCTTGGAGGGATCTATTTTCAACTCACCTCATCCAACAATATGACCCAAGTAGTAAAAGAATTTTTTTCTGAATTCACATTTCGACATATTTAAAAACAACTATTCTTTCCTCAAGAAATCTAACACTTGCTTGACATGCATGAGATGTTATTCATGGGACTTACTGAAAATTAATATGACATATAAGTAGACTATCAAAAATTCATTTATAAAAGGCCTTAAAACATCATTCATTACACGCATTAATGTATTAGGAGCATTACAAATATCAAAGGACATAACCAACCATTCAAACAAACCCTACTTTATTTTGAATGTTTCATTCCATATGTCTCCTTAAGCGATCCTAATATGATGATAGTCACTCCTCAAGTCCATCTTAGTGAAATAAACAAGATCTTTCAATCGATCAATTAAATCATTGATTCTAAGAAGATGGTAATGCTTATTTACCGCAATCTTTTTCAATGCATGGAAGTACACACACATGCACCATATTCCATCCTTCTTTGGCACTAAAACAATAGGTGAACCACATGGAAATGTACTTGGCTGGATGATACCCTTATCAAGAAACTCTTGGATTTGTTTCTTAATTTCTGCATTTTCCATCACTGACATCATGTACATGCCAATGTTAGGAAGAGGACAATCTTGCTGCAATTGGATTTCATGTTGGATTCCTCTTTTGGGAGTAAATCCTTTAGGTTCTTGAAACATACCATCATATTGGTTATAAAACCTCAACCAAATCAAATTTCAACTTTGTATCACAACCTTGAAAGGCTTCATTCTCAATATCATTCTTGGGTTTGATCATTGAAAGTACTAAATTCTTGCTAGGGTTAAAAATTCTCTTCATTTGTCAAATGCTCACAAGTGAAAGGTTTAGTTTCTTGCGATGGGATCTCATAATGTACTCAATAACATCTTTAAACAAATGATACTTGTTTTCATGGCGATGAAATATTGCTCTCCTGTCATAAATATATGGGCTTCCTGTTAGGTCTCTGTAATTCATTAGCAAGATTGGGAGAGTCCAATCACAGAGTTAACATCATTTCAACCAACTTTGGGATTCTAGGATCTAGCCCTCCTGAATCCGGAGAGGGATCTCTCCAATATGCACAAAGATGGATATTGTCTTTGAAAAGCTTAGGGTAATGATATTAGGCTAGTTATGAGGTCCAAGGATTTTGTTTGGTCTTTTTGGATGATTGAACATAATTGCTGTCTAAGGCAGAAAGATCTATATGCAAATAGGTTCAAAGGTGAGAAGTTGCAAGCTAAAGAGTAAGCTAAGATCATGAAGAAAGATGATGGCAAGTTTCAATCCATTGGGCTATGGAGTCATAAGAGGATTTAATTGAAACATTCAGGTTCAAGAGTAATCTATGGGGCAAGTCATCTATGCCTAAGGATCTCTTTAAAGTTTGATTTATGGAATGGGGTGATACAATAAGAAAGGGAAATGACAGATGCAGAACAAAGAGCAGCCCAGGATCTGGTAAGTACTTTGAAACTAGCCAGCCTTTGACCAAGCTCTTAAGAAAAACATAGAAGCAAACTAGGATCTGGTAAGTACTTTGAAACTATCCAGCCTTTGATACACTTCTAATAGAATACAAATAAAAACGAAGGGAAACTTGAAGGCAACCTTTGGAGTAGAGACTAGTGGGCTGGGCTCACCATGATCCTCTCCTAGCTCTTCTTTACTTAGTTACTTCCAAGACGATCACATAGATAACACAGAATGGCCTAAGATCTGATAAGTACTTCGAAACTAGTCAGCTTTTAACACATCCTAAGGGAAACAATCAAATAGTTGAGCAAACAGGAAAGGGACTCAGGGCTAACCTTGATTTCCTCAATTCATCCTCACACAACATATATTGAAAGTAACATTTAAAAATAACATTCAACAGTGACAAAAGGATGAGGGAACGCCAACATCCGTGTACTTAGACTGAATTAAATCATTTTCAAATAACACAGTTGAAAGAAAACATTTAGATAAAGATTTCTCAGCCAGAGAAGGTTACTGATATACAGTAGGTCCTAACCCTGTTTAAACTGTTCGAGGCAAGATATATGATTTGTTCAATAAATTCGGCCTCTGATTGGGCATTTTGAGGCAATAGGTGGCACTGCAGTGGTTGAGGAATCAATTTGCCTCAAAGTATGGCGGTGGAGGCAGTATGTCTAATGAACACTTTTAGGTTTTCCTTTAATCTGTGTTCTGAGTCAGGGATTAGGCTTTTGATAACTGTCTTAGCCGTAATCCCCGCCAATCTGTCCACTAATCTGCTGCTCTGGTTCATTGTTGTCTTCAATATCTGATACTCTTTCTCTGCGTTGATTTTGACGGTATTCTTCAAGCTTTACAGGGATGCACAGCAATCAAGGCTCATGAAACCTTTCCATAAAAGAGTCTTAAATACAATTAATGCAGAATTAATGTCTTCCTGCCCTTGGAGGTCCCATGAAGAAATCAGGCTGTGTGAAACCACTCATTAATGTGTTTACACTTATGAAATAAGCTCCTAGGAGCTTTGTTTATTACTCTGAGGCTCACAGACTATTAGGTTACCGCAAATGTCATTATTAACTGCGTAAATAACTTCTTTTGGTCGCTTCGAGGCAAGATATATGATTTGTTCAATAAATTCGGCCTCTGATTGGGCATTTTGAGGCAATAGGTGGCACTGCAGTGGTTGAGGAATCAATTTGCCTCAAAGTATGGCGGTGGAGGCAGTATGTCTAATGAACACTTTTAGGTTTTCCTTTAATCTGTGTTCTGATTCAGGGATTAGGCTTTTGATAACTGTCTTAGCCGTAATCCCCGCCAATCTGTCCGATAATATGCTGCTCTGGTTCATTGTTGTCTTCAATATCTGATACTCTTTCTCTGCGTTGATTTTGACGATATTCTTCAAGCTTTACAGGGATGCGCGGCAATCAAGGCTCATGAAACCTTGTTGATAACATTGTTCTTCACCCTGCGGTCGATCCTCTGGATAAATCGAAAGAACAGGAGTCGTCACCCTCATCTTTCATATTTTCCTAAAACACGACGAAAGAACCTTAAACCTGCAAAATACAAACAAAATGAGAAAATCCTGTGTTATATGGACAAATCTGCATTGGAGGGCGTGCGGGAAAACGGAGCAATCGGAGCCGTTGATCGTATTTCAATCAACGGTCGGGAGCGTTCTGAAAAGTCAGCGGAGAAAAAAAAGGGGGACTGTACGATGGAATCGGGATTTCGTATAAGAACCGTCGATCTGCAGAGACCGACGGCGAAGATCGGTTTTCGAACGCGCCGGGGGAAGTTAACGGGTGGGCAAGTTCGTTAATGGTCAAGCAGATGAGGCGATTGGCAACTGTCAGATGGGAGGGCCCAAATCCGACGGTGGAGGTGGATCCCGCTGTGGGGCTATGGTCCGAAGGATAATGCGCGGGCGATGTGATAGCATGGTGGTTTTGGAATAGGGCGGAGGACACGTGTCGGCCGGCATATGGAATCGCTGGCCGACGGGATAAAATCGCCACCCGACGAAAAGTGGTGCGGGATGAAAACCATGGTTTCATGGAAAAGGGCGCGGGGGAGAGGGGTCCACCAGGTGGGGCTTGCTCCGCTCCGTCGGATCTGGGGAGCAGATCGACACCTAAGAAGGGCTTGGGGCAATAAAACATGTGATTTAATATTTCACGCCAAAACCTTATAAAAGATGGGTTTTCGAATGTTTTTAAAGGAAAAAGGACGGAGAGGATATTACATCTTGGTTTAGTGCCTCAGAAGTCGAGCGGTCGGTCCTGGCGCTCGGGCATGTGGAGGAAGAAAAGGCAGAGGACTTAGCCTGAGGGGTCTAAGCCTAATGCATAGAAAAATGTGTTTTCTATGGTTTTTCCAAAGAATTTCGAAAGGAAATATAATTCTGATAAGGTTTAAAAATGGGTTTTTTAACCTTGGGAAATGAGAGCAATGAAGGGATAAGGAATAACATATGGTTTTTTGGGGTTGTTATGAATAAAAGAAAATTGAAAAATGAAGGTAAGATGGAAGCAAGGGAAGGGAAAGGAAAAGGGATGCAGCAGTATTTGACTTGGATTTTCATGGAATATCAGAGGCTGGGAGAGGGAAAGGTATGAAGATCTGATCAGCAGTTTATGGTTTTACCAACAGACTTCAAGCACCAACAACTTAGACTCGAACTTGTTTCTTTGGTTATTGCAAAGGAACATTAAAGCACCACCGATATAATGGAAAATATAGAGCCACAACAAAGGGCTCCACTTGGGGATGTAGCCTTTCTTGAAGGCATCAAGAATTTTACCTGATTTCTCCGGGGACGCCAATTTGAAGCCTAATTCATTTGCTGTTCTTTGTTTTTCTTTACAACAATATCACCATGAAAGAAAAACAATTTCATCAATACTACTTACCTACCCAATCCTACTGATCTAGCATTTTTTCTTCATCAGAGTGCACTTGGATTGGCAAAATCTATTCACAACATTTTATTCTTTTGAAAGAAGGAAATCTAATTTATTTTTACTCCTTATTTCTCCCTGAACTCAGATTAAACAGTTGAGCTCAGATATTTCTCTACCTAATCTACTGTCTGTTGGGATTAAACTGTCCAACAGACTTTCATTCTCTAAATTCTACAACAAAAATTTAAAAGTAGTCAAGTCAAGATTGAGCTGTTTGACTTGCTATGATCTATGGCATAAGAACAAGCTGCACATAGATTATTATTTTGCAGAAATTTAACATAAAAAATTGAAGGCTTAAGATCTGAAAGCTTCTTATTATGGCCTTCCTTTCTCTTCTTTTTCATGGGGCCTCGATTTTTTCTTTTTTTCTGAGCTATGTCTCTCCCTTGATATTCCATTCGTATGGGGCAAATTAGAACCAATTTTTCTCTTTTATGACTCAGAAAATAAAACAGTTTTGAGTCATCTCTCTTTGGAAACTTTGGTTCAGATTTTAAGTTTGTTTGAACCTTAATTTCTATCCTAATCTATATACCGATGAGCCAAGATTAAACAGTTTGGCAAATCAAATTCGCTACCCTATCAACAGAAAATTGAAAGCTAATTAGTCAAGATTAAACAGTTTGACAAATTAGAAGTGTGTTTTGAGGAGTGGCATTTGAGCTTGCACACTTTCAGATTTATTTCTTTTTTTGGCATGGGGCTGTGCCTTTCTTGTTTTCATTTCTGCCCTCTTTTCATTTTTTCTCTGTTTTTGTATTTTTTGATTTTTCACAACTTTGAATGCACTGGTGGATGAAATATTCACAATGGAAAAAGAAAAATAAAAAGGCTGCAGAACACAAAATATTTTAGATAAAGTGGTAATAATAGACATCCCACATTGATGTATCCTCAACACTTGCTCAGAAGGACAGAAGAAGTAATGTATCATCACCAATTAGTTAGAATAGAGGTAGTGGGCCCAAAACAGTAGACTGCCAAATCTACTATGCTCCCTGCCTCTTCCTTGAGAGTCCAACTGACTACAACCCTGTCCCCAATCTGGGAAAATGTCAGCTCTTTGTTTTCTATCAAACATCTTCTTTGAGATTGTCTTTGCTTCAAGCGTTTGCTGTACACTTCATTTCATGGAAGATGAAGCTGTTTGATTGTATCTTTCCGATTATGCATTTTCCGCCCTATAACTCTTTAATTAATCTCATAATCCCGTACACCAGATTGTAAGAAAATTTCCAGACTCCAGACATACACAAGCCTGAAGGGCATATACCAATGGATTTCTTCAATGTTAATCTATCAGCCCAGAGTGCATGGATCAGCTTTGTGTGCCAAGACTTCTTGTTGTCCTCCAACAGTTTCTTGATTATGTTCACTAAGCTTTTGTTGGAAGATTCTGCAAGTCCATTACCTTGAGGGTAATAGGCTGTGGAGTGTCCAAATGTTATCTGATACTTGTGATAGAATTCAACCATTTTCTTTGATCCAAATGCTGCTGCATTATCTGTGATGATCTTGGTAGGACAGCCAAATCTGGAAAGGATATTGGTTTCTATGAATTTTATGATAACCGAATCATTGGCCTACCTACAAGGAATGGCTTCTATCCACTTAGTGAAATAGTCTGTGGGGGTAAGAATCCACCTATGCTGGGCAGAGGATGGCGGATGAACCTCTCCTATGAAGTCAAGACCCCACTGTTGAAAAGGAGCTTCAACAGTGATTGGATGCAGAGGAAGGGGTAATAATTTTCTCTTGCCCTCAAACAATTGGCATTTATGGCAAGTAGTTGTCATTTTGTGAACATCAGGAAAATGGGTGGGCCAATAGAAACCAGCCCTCAAAATTTTGTTGGCTGTTGACTTCCAGTACAAATGGCCTCCACACTCTCCTTCATGGAACTCCTGCTTAATTTTTTCTGCATCAAGCTCAGGCAAACATTTAAGCAATATGCTACTTGCATTTTTCCAATAAAGACATTTATCAATAATGCAATAGTTTACAACTTTTAACTTTAGGAATCTTGCCTTAGTTTTGGATAAACCAGGAGGTGTATTCAGATTAAGCAAAATATAAACAATATCAGCGTACCAAGGAGAATTCATAAAATGATCTTCAACAACAGGAGTTGAGAGTTCTTCTTGGTTATCTAAAGCATCGATCATATTAATATCAAGAAGAAGGCTCTAATTTTGCCATAAACTTGCTAGACCTTGGCCTTATTATTTGTGGGGTTTAATTCTAAATCATATTCAAGAATAACAGTTAATCCACTTACCTTTACCATTCATCCCCAGGTTAGAATGTCCCTAATAATCCATCAGACAAAGGCATGGATGAGGAGGATGTATACTCTGAAGTCCTTTAAAGCCTTAACCAAAGCAAAAGCTTGCTTTTCCATAATGTTATACTTCAAAGGGGCATCCCTCAATGCCTTGCTAAAGAATGCAATAGGTTGCTCTCGTCCTTGTGGATTTTTCTGTAAAAGGACAGCAACAATAGAATGTTCTGATGCAAATGAGAAGATATAAAAATCTTTTGAAAAATCAGGGCTTATGAGAACCGGTTTTTTGGTTAATGCTTGTTTCACCAGCTCAAAAGATGTCTTTGCTTCCAAGGTCCATTTTGTCCCTTGCTCCTTCTTCAACATGTTTGTGATATTTCTAAGGAGCTCTGCCAAGTTAGGGATGAACCTTCTCAAAAAGTTAATCTTTCCAATGAAAGACTGCAACTCCTTGATATTTCGAGGATGAGAGATTTGCAATATAGCCTCAATCCTCTTTGGATCTATCTTTATACCCTCCTCTGAAATAATGTGTCCAAGAAACTTACCTTCTTGGAGACCAAATAGTGTCTTCTTAGGGTTCAAAGATATTCCAAACCTTCTGCACTTCTCGAAAACTCTTCTTAAATGTTCTAAATGTTCTTCATCTGTTTTTGAAAACACAGTTACATCATCAAGATAGATAATGATGAAGAAGCCCAATTCTTCCGAGAATGCTATGTCCATGGCTCTCTGAAAGGTTGCTCCAGCATTCATTAGACCAAAAGGCATTTTCACATACATGAAAGTGCCCCATGGTGTAGTAAACGCTGTCTTTAATTGATCATCAGGGTGGACTAAGACTTTGTTATACCCTGAATAGCCATCTAGCAAAGAAATTATTTTAGACCCCACCACCCTTTGCAAAATATGATCCATCTTGGGTAAAGGGTAGTTGTCTTTCAATGAAGCTTTGTTTAAATTTCTGAAGTCTATACAAAGCCTGATTTCTCCAGTCTTCTTCCTAACTAACACCAGATTAGATACCCACTCAGAATATCTAATAGGGACAATAATACCAGCATCGTGCATCTTCATGATTTCCTTCTTAACCAATGGCAACTGGACAGGGTTTATTCTGCGCAGTTTCTGTTTGAATGGTTTTTGGTTCTCTTTAAGAAGAATTTTGTGCTGTATTATTTCAGTGTCATAGGATTTAAGATCTTCATAACTCCACGCAAAAACATCAGAAAACTCTTTTAATAGCTCTATGTATTTGAGTTTAATGTGAGCTGGCAAAGTTTTGGACAGTTTGATCATTTTTGGTTTTTCCTCACTGCCTATATTGCACTCCTCTACTTCAGTCTCTACAGGTTCCAGTTTTGGTTTATTGGCCACATCGTTAAAATCAAACAATTCTTCTAGAGGGGCCAAACCCTTGGGCAAACTATCATCCTTAGAATGCAGAGTTTCCAATTCCTCTGTTTCAGATTTTTCACTCCATTCTGTTTGGTTTGTAAGTTTGCTAGTTTGAAGGTTAATGTCTATAAGCTCAGGAGACGGTTCTTCTTCACCAAGAAAATTTTCTTCACTGCAATCTGTATCATAATCTGAATCTGAACTATGGAGTTCAAATTCATTTCTGAATTGCATGAAGTCTTCTATTTGTTTATCTCCGTCAAACACCTACCAATATTTCTTATTATCCGGGACAGCTGGTCTGAATTTTATCTGAGACGTGTCATCATATAGTATTGGGCAGGTTCTAGCAGCAAAGGCTAAATTGTGGGCTGCAATATTTCTTTTCCTCGGGACAAAAGTCAGGTTGGACTCCTCAAATGTTTTCAAAAGATCCATGACATCATTTCGATAGGCCCTAAGTCTGGGGTGATTTGCATTATACTCCCCATTAACTTGCCTAATGATTAATTCGGAATCGCCATATACATTGATTCTCTTGGCACCTAACTTTTTCAATAAATGTAAGCCTAAGAGCAGGGATTCGTACTCCGCTATGTTGTTGGAACACTGAAAGTTTAATTTACATGAAATACATTCTGTATGATTGTTTTCAGTGTTAGTGATCCAGACACCTGCACCAGCATTCGTTTTGGTGCATGACCCATCAAAATACATAGTCCAGAGAGGAACATTTTCAGTTTTATTATTTTTGTGTATCTCCTTTATATAATTTGATTCCTCAAGTTTTTCATCGGGTTGAGGATCGTCTTCTTGACTGTCAAGTTTTAAGTTTAATGGATTGATGACTTGCAGTTCAAGACCTGTGTTTAGTTTGCTAGGATTTTTAGACACAATAGACTGTTTCGGCAGTTCAGCGTTGTGTTCCTCCTCCTCCATTTCAGCCATTGATTCTGTTGAAATGATTTGTTTTGTAAGTGTTTCATCATTAAACATGATAAAAGAATCAAGGCTCGTGCTTACAGCGTACAAAGGAGAGTTTTGAGGCCGGTCTTGACTTGTCACTGTGTATTGCATGTGGGTTTCCCTGTAAAGTCTTCTAGTCTGATTAAAAACAGGGATAGTCGCATAGGTCATGTCCATTTGCATAGTTCCCTGTAACTTAGCCCCCCAAGATCTTGATAAAAGCATTCCATACTTTGGGGGTACATCAGCCACGACAACATCCATGACCAAACATTTGGCTGGAATCTGGGCTAAGTTAACACAGAGATCTTTTATCAATCCTAGACATTTAACTCTACTTGAGTCAAAGGAGTACAAGTCTTTGTAAGGTCTGGTAATTTCAAGACCCAGGCTTTCCATTACGGCTTTTGGCATTAAATTATGGGAAGCACCCGAGTCATGCATAGCATTGTGCAGAATTTTGTCATGAATGTTTAAGCTTACGTAAAAGGGAGGGACAGGACCCTCTTGAAACTTTCCTTCAATCTTTGGACCAAAAATAAGCTCTGGTTGGTCATCATTAAGATTGAGTGAATCTTCATTATCTTCTAAGTTCAAAGCTTTCAAAATTTTGGACCTATATACATGTTGGGCAGCTAACTCAGTCAAAGGAACAGAAATTTTGATCTTTGCAATTTCTTGTTCCAGGCTAAAAAGGTTTTGACTCTTTAAAGCATTGATTTCAGCCTTGTTTACTGCCACTTTATCAGCAATAACAGCTTGCTGATTTGTTTTATCTACAGTTGGAAAAGTTGTTTTACCAGGAGTACTAACCGGGGTGTTAGTACTGCTAATGTTTGCACTCAGTTTTTCAATATTTTGAGTGTCTTTCTCTTTACCACTACCAGAATTAACAGCCACTGTTTTTTCCTTTTGTTTGATTGTTTTAGATTTGGTTGCAGTGCTGTTCTGAGAAGGCTTGTCAGAGGTTTTATTGTTGGGGGTTTTTTGATTAGACCTACTTCTGAGTTCATATTCCCTTGAAGGCTCTATGACAGCGTTTTCCATGTTTTGATAGTAATTCTCATTATCATCTCTTCTGTCATCGTAAGGTGTATAAAGACCTTGTTTTTTATCGTAATGAACCTCAAAGTCATCACCATCTACCCCAAATAAGTTTATATCATCTTCCTCTGTTATTTGATCTGTTTGTTCAACCTCACTTAAAAAGTTTTGATGAAAGGGAGGAATGATCTGCTGATCATCTTCCCTAGGTCTGTTTGGAGGTTGATTTCTTCTAATATTCTGATTCTGGTTTTGGTTTCTGTTTTGAGGAGCGTTTTGATTTAGACTTGCTTGCGCTCTCTCTAGAATGCTCATTTTCTTCATCATTTCTTCCATCATTCTTTCCATCTTTGAGCTTGAAGTAGAAGGGGTGGGTTCCTCTCTAAAGGACACTCTCTTTTCTGTTTTCATCCTTGCCCTTTTCTCCATTAAGTTTACTTCCACAGAAAGGGCCCCTCTTTGCATGTCTTCAAGGGTTTCAAAATCTCTTTCCCTGAGTGAATAGGTCATGTCAGGATCAAACCCTTCAGGAAATTTGTTTAAAGCTGAGCCCTGAGGAGGTTTTAGTTCAGGGGAAAGTGCATTATAGAAACTGTTAAACCTGGTACAATAAGCTTGTACACTCTCCCCAGGGTTCCTATGGAGATTGTTATAGTCGGCAAGGACTTGGAGAGGGTTCTTACTTACTTCCCATTTGTTCAAGAATGTTTGATGGAAGCCTTGGAGATCGTTAATACTGTGGGGGGCTAAACCTTTGAACCATTTTCTTGCTTCTCCCCCCAAAATTTGAGCAAATAGTCTAAGTTTGACAGAATCATCATCAATTTCATTTCTGTCAAAGTAGTCATTCATCTTGTCCACATGTTGAGATGCAGTTATAGTATTGCTAGCATCATATAAAGGAATTTTGGACTGATAGTCCTGTGGAAGATTGACTAATGGTACAGGAAGGACTAAGGGAGCATACCATGCTGCCATGATACGTGGTGGATTTACAAGAGGAGGTGTGGGTTGAAGTGGAGTGGTTTGAACAATGGATGACGGGTGAACAGAAGTGGATGGAACAGCAGTAGATTTCTGAGCTGATCTTGGATGAGAGGCACCTAGATTATGTAGAAAATGTAAATCAGGGGGTGTTGATTCTCTATCCCCAGAGGGTTCACTTGTTTTGGGAGATGAAAGTGAAGACTCAGAGTCTAACTGGATTATATCATCAAATGACCTAGTCCTAAATGGATTCACTAAGTCAGCTTGTGATTGTTGCAGAGCTGAAATATTTTCAGGGACTGAATTAGCTCTCAAGGGTGATCTGAAAACAGTTAATAATTTAACCTTAGGAGACTTCCAAAGGATACTTTCTAGATTATCAACTATCTCAGATGGGTTAGGGTCTAGATGGGCTCTAGTGTGAATCTTTTTAGAAGCCACTATGCTATGTTGTTTAGACCCAAATAAACAAGAAAAGTTCAACCAGATATGACAATCTTGGAGAGGTTAACTAATCTGTTTTCACAATTTTAATCCTACAGTCCTCTAACTGAATTTGAATGATACTATAATGATAAGGGTTCTTCCCAGTGGAGTCTTCAGGTCTGCTTAAGGATTGTGGAGTCGCCAAGTGGAAATTTTTAGCTCCTTTCAGAGGTAAAAGGTCTTATGGTCCACCACCATGTTTATTTAATTCCAATCTGAAATATTTTTAGGTTTTTCTAAGTCATTTTTCAGTTTTGTGGTTGTTAAGAATATCCTAACTTTGTTTCAAAACTTAGCTAAGGTTGCGAGACAAAGGCAGTCTACTCTTATGGCTAAGCCAACTGATTTTTCAAGGTTAGACGAAGTCTTAAGAGAAACCTAGGGTTTACCTAGTTTGTCACTGATTCAAACAAGTTTCATCATAATTACCTATCTTAGGCAGTGCTTGAAAAGGTTGCTTTTTACTCTCAAAGTGTTCTTGAATAAAGGGTTTTCTGAGGTATTAAAAACACTCGTCCCCAGTGGAGTCGCCAGAAATGTTAGGTTCTGGTGGCTCTAGCTGGTTAATAAGGCAATTCGGGGTTCCTTCCCCAGCGGAGTCGCCAGAAATGTTAGGTCTCTATAATTCATTAGCAAGATTGGGAGAGTCCAATCACAGAGTTAACATCATTTCAACCAACTTTGGGATTCTACGATCTAGCCCTCCTGAATCCGGAGAGGGATCTCTCCAATATGCACAAAGATGGATATTGTCTTTGAAAAGCTTAAGGTAATGATATTAGGCTAGTTATGAGGTCCAAGGGTTTTGTTTGGTCTTTTCGGATGATTGAACATAATTGTTTTCTAAGGCAGAAAGATCTATATGCAAATAGGTTCAAAGGTGAGAAGTTGCAAGCAAAAGAGTAAGCTTCGATCAAGAAGAAAGATGATGGCAAGTTTTCAATCCATTGGGCTATGGAGTCATAAGAGGATTTAATTGAAACATTCAGGTTCAAGAGTGATCTATGGGGCAAGTCATCTATGCCTAAAGATCTCTTTAAAGTTTGATTTATGGAATGGAATGATACAATAAGAAAGGGAAATGACAGATGCAGAACAAAGAGCAGCCCAGGATCTGGTAAGTACTTTCAAACTAGCCAGCCTTTGACCAAGCACTTGAGAGAAACATAGAAGCAAACTAGGATCTGGTAAGTACTTTGAAACTATCCAGCCTTTGATAAACTTCCAATAGAATACATATAAAAACAAAGGGAAACTTGAAGGCAACTTTTGGAGTAGAAACTAGCGGGCTGGGCTCACCATAATCCTCTCCTAGCTCTTCTTTACTTAGTTACTTCCAAGACGATCACAGAGATAACACATAATGGCCTAAGATCTGATAAGTACTTCGAAACTAGTCAGCTTTTAACACATCCTAAGGGAAACAATCAAATAGTTGAGCAAACAGGAAAGGGACTCAGGGCTAACCTTGATTTCCTCAATTCATCCTCACACAACATATATTGAAAGTAACATAACATTCAGCAGTGACAAAAGGATGAGGGAACGCCAGCATCCGTGTACTTAGAATGAATTAAATCATTTTCAAATAACACAGTTGAAAGAAAACATTTAGATAAATATTTCTCAGCCAGAGAAGGTTACTGATATACAGTAGGTCCTAACCCTGTTTAAACTGTTCTTTACAGTGGAAAATGAAACAAATTGAAAACAGAAACAAAATACAAGTTACAGTGAGAATAACATCACCATCAGCATAGACCAGGATCCCATAAATCATCTTGTATTGATGCTTCAAACCAGTTACAATCTTCAGATCCAGTGTTTTAATCCATCTCTCTTCACAACCTAACCTATCTGTTACAAGCAGAGCTCCAAGAGCCCATGAAACCACTATTTACAGTCAAGAGTTCCCGACTCAATTACAATGCTTCAGCAATTACATTGAGAACCAAACAATCCAACCCCTCACTCATCTTCTATTGAAGTATTTATAGAAGTATGAGGAGGTGAGATCTGATGAAAAGATCTCAAATACAATTAATGCAGAATTAATGTCTTCCTGGCCCTTGGAGGCTCGATGAAGAAATCATACAGGTGTTCCACTGCATTAATGTGTTTACACTTATGAAATAAGCTCGGAGGGAGCTTTGTTTGACATTTGAGGCTCTGCGTACTATTAGGGTTACTCTTCAAACGTTCTGTCATTAAATCTGGGGCAGAAATAACTTCTTTGGCTGCTTCGAGGCAAGATATCTGATTTGTTCAATAAATTCGGCCTCTGATTGAGCATTTTGAGGCAATAGGTGGCACTGCGGTGGTTGAGGAATCAATTTGCCTCAAAGTATGGCGGTGGAGGCAGTATGTCTGATGAAAACTTTTAGGTTTTCCTTTAATCTGTGTTCTGAGTCGGGGATTAGGCTTTTGATAACCGTCTTAGCCGTAATCCCCGCCAATCTGTCTGATAATCTGCTGCTCTGGTTCATTGTTGTCTTCAATATCTGATACTCTTTCTCTGCGTTGATTTTGACGATATTCTTCAAGCTTTACAGGGATGCGCGGCAATCAAGGCTCATGAAACCTTGTTGATAACATTGTTCTTCACCCTGCGGTCGATCCTCTTGATAAATCGAAAGAACGGGAGTCGTCACCCTCGTCTTTCAGATTTTCCTAAAACACGACGAAAGAACCTTAAACCTGCAAAATACAAACAAAATGAGAAAATCCTGTGTTATATGGACAAATCTGCATTGGAGGGCGTGCGGGAAAACGGAGCAATCAGAGCCGTTGATCGTATTGCAATCAACGGTCGGGAGCGTTCTGAAAAGTCAGCGGAGAAAAAAAAGGGGGACTATACGATGGAATCGGGATTTCGTATAAGAACCGTCGATCTGCAGAGACCGACGGCGAAGATCGGTTTTCGAACACGCCGGGGGAAGTTAACGGGTGGGCAAGTTCGTTAAAGGTCGAGCAGATGAGGCGATTGGCAACCGTCAGATGGGAGGGCCCAAATCCGACGGTGGAGGTGGATCCCGCTGTGGGGCTATGGTCCGAAGGATAATGCGTGGGCGATGTGATAGCGCGGCGGTTTTGGAATAGGGCGGAGGACACGCGTCGGCCGGCGTATGGAATCGCTGGCCGACGGGATAAAACCGCCACCCGACGAAAAGTGGTGCAGGATGAAAACCATGGGTTCATGGAAAAGGCCGCGGGGGAGAGGGGTCCACCAGGTGGGGCTTGCTCCGCTCCGTCGGATCTGGGGAGCAGATCGATGGCTAAGAAGGGCTTGGGGCAATAAAACATGTGATTTAATATTTCACGCAAAAACCTTATAAAAGATGGGTTTTCGAATGTTTTTAAAGGAAAAAGGACGGAGAGGAGATTACATTTTGGTTTAGCGCCTCAAGACTTGAGCAGTCGGTCCTGGTGCTCTGGCATGTGGAGGAAGAAAAGGTAGAGGACTGAGCCTGAGGGGTCTAAGCCTAACGCATAGAAAAATGTGTTTTCTATGGTTTTTCCAAAGAATTTCGAAAGGAAATATAATTCCGATAATGTTAAAAAATGGGTTTTTTAACCTTGGGAAATGAGAGTAATGAAGGGATAAGGAATAACGTGTGGTTTTGTGGGGTTCTTATGAATAAAAGAAAATTGAAAAATGAAGGTAAGATGGAAGCAAGGGAAGGGAAAGGAAAAGGGATGCAACAGTATTTGACTTGGATTTTCGTGGAATATCAGAGGCTGGGAGAGGGAAAGGTATGAAGATCTGATCAGCAGTTTATGGTTTTACCAACAGACTTCAAGCACCAACAACTTCAGGACTGAACTTGTTTCTTAAAGGCTGCAAAGAATATTTAGCCACCAGCTGATATAATGGAAAAATATAGGTGGCTAACACTTCCCAAAACAATACCACATATGTCTAATGGCACTACATCAAGTTCTACCTCATCAATGAAGTTTGCACTAATGGCAAATTCCAGTTTGCATTTTCTAGTTACTTGCAACTTTGCATTAGCACACACCCAACCTAAAGGATAAGGTTTAGGATGAGGTATGGTTCTCAATTCAACCTTTTGACAATGTTTTCAGAAATTAGGTTTTGATGTGAGCCACTATCAACTAGAGTGTCAATTTTGTTATGTTTGTAGATAACTCTAATATGGAAAAGCTCGATTATTTCTTCTTTATTTTGATCTTCATTGTGGCTATTTTAAGAACTAGTACTAGCAATGGATCCCTTACCTTTCAATCCCATAATTATGACCTTTGTTTCATCCCCAAAATCGGATCCTAAATCATGTTGTGTAGTTGTAGCTATCGTTTGTTTTCTCTTGTTGTTAAACATTTTGGGTCTCATCTCGGGATGAAATTTCCAACAGTGATCTTCATCGTGGCCTTCCTTTGAACAATGATTTCATGTTAATTTTCCTCCCTCTTTCTTGATTGAAGCATTTTTCTTCCCTTTTCCTTTGTCTCCACCTTTAAATGGAATTTTTCTCCCCTCTTGTGGAACATTTTCCCCTCTTGTTTTTAGATGTGTTGCATGTAAACCTCATCTAAATTTATAGGGTTAAACATGAGAATAGTGTGTCTCAAATAGCTATGTAAACCTCCAATGTATCTAAGTAAAGTGTCTTGAGAGGATAAATCTACACCCAATATCAATCTCCTTCTAAAATCTTCTGTATAAATTTGCACACTTTGACCCTTTAATTGCCTAAAGTTTTTCCAATCCATGATATCTTTCTGAATGTATGCTAAAGGATAAAATCTCTTCTTAATTAATCCACAAAATCATTCCAATAAGTTATGATCTTACCTCTTTTCTTAATGTCCTTTTGTGTTTTGGCTTCCCACCAAATAATTGTTGCACTTTCCAACCTTAATGAAGCAAGATGAATTTAATTTTCATCATCCTTGATCATTTGTATAGTGTAATAAATTTCAAGATGACAAACCCAATTATCTAATTTCTCAGCATTTACCTCTCCATTATACATAGGAAATTCAAACTTTATGTCAAGTTTCGAAAATGGAGTTTTTCCATGCCCCTTTGGAGAAAGTGGAGGTTTTTGTGAAGGGGTTGATGTAGATGATGATGGTGGTGAAGATGAGGGTGAGGAGAAAGGTGGACATGGAGGTGGTTTATCACCATTACCTCCATTCCCTTTTGGAGGCTTGTCTCCATTTCCTCCATATCCCTCTCGAGGATTTAAGCTCTCATATTTTAGCCTTGAATTCCTCTCCTCATGTAGAACTTTCACCATATTTGTCAAGTCAAAGAAATCCTTCCTAAAATCCTTCTCATCTTTAGTCATATTTTTAGGCTCTCCTTGATGTACCATGACTGGTGAGGCATTTGGTGAAATTTGAGGTGAAACTTGTGATGGAGATTGTTGAAAATGTGCTCTCGTTGACCTATCTTAAGTACTTGCTCCCACAATATTTCCTTCTCCTCTTTTAAGCTTCAAATTTGTAAGCATCACAAACAATTGCAACAAAATAAAACCCTCAAAACAACCAAAGAACCAAATCTATGATACCAAAATGACCTGTATATGTAAACTTCAAGGTTTATATAAAATTTGCAAGTGAAATGTTAGTTTTTTTTATGCCATTTAACAAGTTACTATAGTTAATTAAAAAAGTGATTAGACTTGATTATACAACAAATAATGGAGACAATAGTACCATAACAACAAACAAAAAACAAAAAATGATGAAGGAGTTCACTGCTCCTAGGCTACATCCCCTTGTCCAGCTTCCAATGTTGGGAATCTTTTATTATGCTCAAAAATATGTGTTTACATTAATTTGAAATGCTCAGAATGCAAAAATATTCTCTCCAATGTCTCCAGAACAGTAAAAAACCCCTATTTGGGCTCTTTCCCCTCTAAAAAAAAATCAAAAAATGACAGATTTATGCTCTAGATAATCCTTTCCTAGTAATTTTCCTCCAATTCGCACCCACCTTAAATCTATATTGTCCTCTAATTCACACCCACCTGCAATCTATCCTACAAATTTCGATTTTTTCGGCCACGTGGGGTGACAATTTTTCCCTGCGTCAGCGAGATTCATGTTGGTTCAGGTGCAAATTGTCGCTTCATTAAATAGTCTAATAACTCCCATGAACCAATAAAATTGAGCCAGTTAGCGCAATTACTGTTGTCGGATCGGGTTGGTTCAAATGACCCCACCAAAGTTTAACCCACGCCTATGAATCGTAGTTGGAGCTTGGGTTGGGTTAAGATACCCCGTCGGTTAGACTTTGAATTTTCCGTGCCATAGGTTTTAAACCAGCTCGCATACATAATTGTGGTTGAAATGGTTTGCTTTTGTTAAGATTATGGAACCCTCCCCAAAGGCAGGTTCCAATCCCCGCCATACTACAAACCATACTCCACATATATTTTGGTTTAACATGGTTTCCGCTGGTGGTTAGTCCCATTCTATCTACTACCAAATTGTTCCATGTGTGTGGTATAACTTGTGGTGTATATTCGTTGAACTGTGTTATGGGGTTGTGGTTAACCCCACACCCATGGCTTCCTACCATGTGTCGTGGCCTTGGTGGACCGTGGGCCACATGTTAACCCTGATGCTGACCCCCAACGCCATTTACAATAAAGTTTAAATATGATTTGGGTTCCATGTTTTAATAATTAAAATGGTAGGCAGACTAGTGGAGATAGGCGATGTCGATTGGTAGGTCGTATGTTTGAATCCTGTGGAGGCCCTAACTAACCATATAACAATTTTTTGCACCAACGATAGGAGGAGACATGGTGGCTACTTATTGGCCCCCGTGGCCTCACCTGATTCGACCACCTCATGACCCCATAAACCAATGAAATTTGACCATTCACAACCAACCATAATGTGACACTTGTCATCACACCACTGGTCAATATAATACATAGTCAACTGCCTAATCACTGTACTACTGAATGGGAATCCCTGTAACTTCATCTTTAAAATTTAAGTTGTTTTTAAAATCAGTAAAAACGTGATATCATGAGCATACGATATTCGTTTTGACTGAAATGAGTTGAGTTGGATTCAAGGAGATGAGATCTTCGTTTTGGCACCAGTTTCAAGTCATTTCGAGTACTTTTAATTTTGATCATTTTATTGATCCAGTGGATCAATGACATGCTTATACAATTTGTAAGCTTTTGACTACTCACTATAACTAGTAAATATGATTTTTTCACTTTTATCATCCAACTTACCTCTTATATATTTAGGCACACATGCATAAGCTACACATCCAAACACTCTAAGATGAGATATGCTACAAGACATACGTGACCATGCTTGTTCTAGTACTTTGTTCAACACACTCTTTGTTGGGGATTTTTTTTATCACATAAATAGAACGTGCAACCACTTATGACCAATACTCATTAGGAAAGTTTCTTCCTTTCAACATGTTCCTTACTGTGTTCATAATTGTCTTGTTCTTTCTCTCTTCTACACCATTTTGTTGCTGTGTGTATCTGGTTGTAAAAAAAAAATGATTCCATGTTGTTTGTAGTAATCATGGAATGCCTTCTAATCATATTCTCTACCACAATATGACCTCAATCACTTGATCTTTCAATCAATTTGGTTATCTGCTAAGGATTTGAATTATTTGAACTTTGCAAAAGTTTCAAAAATTTGTTGCAGTAAGTAAACCCAATTCTTTCTGTTAAAATCATCAATGAAAGTGAGGAAGTAACAACTTCCACCAATCGATTGTTTCCTCATAGGTCCACACAATTATGTATGAACCATCTCTTGTGGTTTCTTTGCTCTGTATGCAACTCCTTTAGGAAAAATATCATGGTGTTGCTTTCCCAAGATGAAACACTCACAAGTACTAGAAATTTCCTTGATGGGAGGCAATCCTCTTACCATATGTTTATGCTGCAACAATATTAAACTAGGGCAGTGCAAGTGTCGAAACCCAAAGTTCCATAACTAATAATCATTAGAACATGCAATTGTAAATGAACTGACATGATCATTGTAATTCATAATTAGAGGAAAGAGTTTGTTCCTCGTCATCTGCTCATTTTCTACCATCTGCTTGCTTGGGGGTTTTTCATATATAACACATCTTGTCCTTGAAAATTGACTACATTTTCTTTCCATCAATTGACCAACACTTATGAGATTATGTTTGAGACCAGGGACATAATATACCTCTAAAATTTTCTTTGGCTCCCCCTTCTTGGTAATAATGTTTACCACTTTTCCATATACATCCACAATATTTGCAGTCCCCAACTTTACCTCCGTCTTCATAGATTATTCCCAATTTGCAACTAAATTATTGTTTTCTGTCATGTGGTTATTGAAACCATTGTCTAATAGACACACATTATCAGAAGGTTCATGCATGGTATGGAAATATTGGAACATATGTTATTATTCTCTGTAGCGATATTAGCTCTCTTCTTTCCTTGATCAGTTATATTATTCCTATAATCATGAGCATAGTGACCAAATTTATTGCAATAATAACATACCACCATTTATTTTTAAACTCTTTGATTATTTTTGAAGTTTCTGCTAATGCTTCCACTTTCATGTTCCTTCTCTTATCTTCCATCTCTCTGACCACCATGTGTTCTGCCTCATCATCTGCCAGTCGATCTACCTTTGTCTCGACCTCTATCTTTTGAAATATAAACCTAGATTTTGAAATCATTTTCTAAAATGGAATCCTTATTTATGTTTATCCTTGTCTCATGGGATAGAAGCGGTCCCATCAACTCATCAACTGTCAATTTTTCCAAATCCTTGGATTCTTCTATGGTTGATACTACGACGTAAAATTTGGTAGAAAAATATTTGAGGACCTTATCAACCACCTTTTGATCTTCTATATCATCACCACAAATTTTTAATTGATTTACAACAATCAAGATGTGATTCATGAATGAATCGATGTCCTTTGTTTCATTCATTTGCAAACTTTCAAAATCTCTTCTAATATTTTGCAACTTAAGAATATTGACTTTTGTGATACCTTTATATCATGCTGCGAAGGTATCCCATGTTGTCTTTGCTGAAAATGTGATGATAATTTTTTGGAACACTGCTCGGTCCACTCCTTGTTGGATAAGCTGCAACACTTGTGCATTTTTCTTTTTGTCTTTCTTCGATTGTTCCCTCTCTACAATACTAAGAGCTCATATATCTGCTTCACCTTTAGGTGTTGAAAATCCATCTGTGACATATTCCCAAACATCATGAGCCTTCAATGTGGTCTCCATATCAATGCCTCACACATCATAATCCTTCCCTATGAATGGAGGAAACTATGGCTGGAAACTGGATAAATCCACCTGCAAAATATTTCTCTTCAAATAATAATGAAAACCCTAAACTCCACCTTTTAATTAACCTCCCTTTTTTATAAAAAAAACCTTTTATAAAATAATTTCCCTTTTATTTCTATACAATCCCTTTAAAAAACAAACTTTATAAACTTACTTTATTAGCTTTTATTAAAAAAAATCATAAAATAGTCCTTTATAAATCTTATTACAAATTCCCTTTTAAAAATTATGATAAACACTTCAGTTTTATATAATTTCATTCACCCTTTATACCTTTGAAGATGAAGTTTCAATTTTTGAAAAATATTGTCACTTATAACTTGGAGAACCCACGTGACGTTTAAATCCTCGTGAAATTTAAACGTTACCTCATTTGACCTTTCAAACAACGACCTTTTGAATTATGGTCATGGGCTTAACTTTTTGTTGACATAATTGTTCATGACCATCAACATACCTTTCGATAGGGTGGAGCAACACCGATTTTCTAAAAACTATAAAATTGTAATTTTTCCTAAATCAACACACCTTTTGACATAAGTAACATGCGTTGATTTCTTGTTAACTATGCGACAATTCTGCAACTTAAAAAATTAAAAAAATAGTTGACCTTCCCCACTTGGCCTTCTTCTTTACTGGCACTGCTCGCTCTACATATCTTGCGATCCTTCCTCGGTTCTGATACCAATTTGTTGGAAAGGCAAAGAAGGTAAGGCACAAAATAACACAAATAATTCACACGCATAATAACACGAGTTGTGGCTCTTCTATTTATCACATAAAAGAACCCAGTGAGGGGTATTTAAAATTTATCAACTAGCGACTTGCCTAAATTAACTTGACATGAAACTATAGAATAAATTCAAATTTACCCCAAATATGACTTAACTTTACTTGACTCAACATGACTCAGTTAACTGACTCACTAATTTTAGCCAGCTCTTCATGCGGGAGTAATTATTTATATTTAATAAGAGATACGATTAATTTATCCCCATTCGAATGAATTGCATATTTGATGTGGAGCGCTACTATGGATACAACGGACAACACATCTTTGAGGGTGGATGCGTTGGGTCAGACAAGAAGTGGAGCTGAGAGTGGTCAAGCAGTGCAGATTCAATTTTGCTATCAGAAACCACTTCATAGATGAGGTGGAGGTAGATGTAGTCCCATTCGATGTGTGTGGGTCGAGTCATGCTTACGCATCCTCTCCTTAACAATCCAGCCATGATTTGCATCCTCTCCCGGTGGTCCAGTCATGCTTACGCATCCTATCCTTAACAGTCGAGCCATGCTTCACATGCTTCACAATAAGTTGAAGGCTTGAGACATAAATGGGAACACCAAACCACATTCTCCTTATCTATTTTCAATAATAGATCGGAATTTGTACACAATCATTGTTACAATGGTGGATATTTTCCTCAGTTAACCTTATAATGGGTGAAAATTAAAATTGGTAAACCTAGTGGAGGATAGCGTGTCAAACCATGCTACCACTCACCACTCACCATAAATACCTTTTTGCAACTACATTATGTGATGAGAATGCTGACGAGAGCTAGGCAACCTTTCCATGGTTCTATTATGAAACCTTACTACTACTCACCTTTCGTTGTCAAGCACATGGAGATGTAAGTTTGTTGAGAGGTAGTGACATGAAGGGCCTGACCCAGGCATCACTTCCTGTGTGAAACTATATCCACCAACTGTCGTTCCTCACTAAATAATTTGCTCCAGTTACAAACTGAAACAAGAAGTGGTGGGGTGATGGTCTATCTGGCATGATGTGGGTTTGTGGACCCTGCTAAAATTGGGCCCCAAAATTATTATAATGAGGAAACCCTGCAAAACCCAAGGTCCGGGAATGGCCCACGCTAAATTTGACATGGAAAGTGCCATCGGGGTCTTGAAAGTGGCCACGTGAACATCACGAAGGGTCCCTTGATCATCTGTGCTCTTATTATGTTCACGTGGCAGTGCAACATGGACTGTACATGGATGTTGCATCCTAGTATTGTGACGATGTGGATCCACATGATGATGATGTGGCAATGCCGCATGGGATAGATTAGAGGTACATGGTATTTTAATGTCAATGTGGTCTCATTCAAATTAAAGAGGGAAAAAATTAAAAATTAAAAGTTTGATTTTAAGAAAAAATTATATCATCGAAACACCCTTGACAAGTTGAATGCAATGGTGGCATCAGTTTTGCATTTAAACGACATTGGAAAAGTGGAATTTTGTGACTCCATATTGATAATAGACCTTGGAGGTTGAATCAATTCTTTAACGCATGTCTCCGCTCGATATGGTATTCACATATCAATCAACTATTTTCAACCATGGTCAACCTAGCTAATTGTGGTCAATTATTGTTAATCATGGTCTATGTTCGCCAAGATGTTTTAATCATAGAAAACTAATTTCAACCATAGTCATCTATGCTAAACAAATCCACCTCACATATGTTGCTCGTCAAGTAGAAAAATCACATCAATAAATGTGATTGATATACGTCGATCGAAATTTTCCACTTATTATACATTAATCGACATATTAAAATCATACCGATCAACGTATATAAACCACATTACTAATATAATTTTTTATTAAAAGTTGATTTATAATTAAAAACAAAATTACAATATTATTAAATAAACATTATATTTTTTATTATCATTTTAATTTAGCATTTCATTTTACAGTAATTACAATGTCTTTTCATACTAAAATTTAAAGCATCTCTTCCCAAAAAAACTTAACAAATACATATTTTGTCGATAGGTATATATATTCCAACTTTAGGTGGATGGATGCTTGTAAACCCAGAGGCGTGTTCTTTATGAGATTGGGTGGGCAAACGCTGTTCACCCCACCCAATCATAAAACTTTCTTATCACCCTTGTAGCCCATTATACGTTGAGATGTGCGAACATAATATTGGGTTTTTTTCTCCACCGTACCCTACACTCTGTAACCTATAACGTGCCACTCATTGATCTGTATCTGCGCTAGGCTATTCACTGTACACTCTAACAGGGAATACTAATTAGAAGTAATAGAATACATAGTGGGAGGAATCGAATTTGTGTGTGGTTGATGCTTCTCACCCATCCCTCAGACTTCTCATCTGTGTGGGAGGAAACTACGACAAGCTTTCTGAGAATTTTCCTAATGGAGAAACATTCTTCGGAAAACCAATAGGCAGATATGGCGATGGGAGACTGTCCATAGATTTCTTTGGTGATTTAATTCGTTCATATTACTATATAATTCGATGCTACTGCTCATTTTTGTTTGCTGCAACTCTAACTAATCAGACTGAAGACTATAGCGTCAATACAGTTAAGGAAGTAGGTGTAGATGTAATTAAGCCACGAGCTTATCCATGAATATATGTTTTATTTGTAGTGAAATTTCTTTGAAGAAATGAGCTATAGTATTGAACAATATTACCTTTTTTCATCCCAGAAACACTGTCATCCATATAGTTCCCATCATCCTCCACTGATGCAAGATAGGAACCAGCTTATGAATCATTTTTGTCACCCAAATGATCTTAGAATATTCTCGTTGGCTTCTTGTAAGGTGATTCAACTTCCATATAAATATTCTTGAGGAACAGTCAAGTGCAGAAGCGTATAATTCGAGAAATTCCTAAAAAAAAAAGAGGAAATATGATTCCCCAACCCATTAAATTAAAAAAATGAAAATGAGTAAATTGACCCTAGAAATTTCCTGGTAATTTCAAACCCGGTCTGAAAATATAAAAATCATAGTAGAAGCCGGCGAAATCAGTTTGTGTTTCGGCGAAAACTCACATATCAACAACATTTCAACTGAAAACTTGGTCAGACCTAAATTTTTCAATATTGTGCAAAATCTGCTCTCCTGATCAATTATCATTTTTTAGGTCCTTATATTACTAGTATAGTCCCTTATTGTTGTCAGTTTAACCCCATTATTGTTATTGTGGTACCCCTGTAACCCCCATATTGTTCTTATTTTCCCATTACATTATTATTGTTAGGTCGGCTAGGATTACATTGTGGCCCCATGGACTCCTATTTATAGAGAGGAGGTTTTGTCATTTGTACCATCCAAGAATTTTTCATTCTTGTAATGTATTGGACGTTGCCCCTTTGAAGTGGCTTATTTCTAAGGCATTGATATCTCTTTTCTTATATTTTTGGAGCTGGTTTCATAACATTTGGTATCAGAGCTTTAGATTTTATGGTTTCGCTGCTCCAAACAGGTCATCGTGGCATTTGCAATATAACTTTGTTTCTACGAAGGTTCAAAAGCTGAAATTTGTAGATCACAAAGCCGAAATCCTGAGGAACATCGTTGCAAAATTTCAGAGCTTGGTTCACAATATTTTCTGGGATATGATCTGTGGAAGTTAGAGAATTTTGCAGGCTCCTGAATTTAACCTAAACAGGTCATCGCGGAATTTTCTCTATAACGTTTTTTATACGAAGGTTCAGAAGCGGAAATTTTTATAGCGTGATAAAAGTGCAGATCTTGGTTCGCCATATTTTTGGAGATATGGGCTGTGGAATTTAGGTCTTTTTCAGGCTCCCAAATTTCATCTCAGAGAGGTTATCATGGGGAAATCATTATAACTCTCTCTCTTAGCATCGGATTGGAATTTTGTAAAACGTGGATGCAAGTAAACGGACTGTAGCTTCCTGTCTATCAATTTCAGAGCCGAAGGAGGAAACAGTGACACGTGGCAAGTCGTACAATTTCTCTCTACTGAACTAGTCCATAATTAGGTCATCGTAGGATATTGGGCACAACTTTGTCTTCAAGAATCCAAATCAAGTCACACCTATGGCATTCGAAAGAGGATTCATAGGGCTACCTCGGGGCCAGATTTCAGATATTGGAGATCCAAAATCACAGACTTAATTCAGTTTCAATATCGAGCTCCTCAAAAGAAAGAAAAAGGTGTGTATTTGTTTTTCGAATTACATAAGTCTCGTTTGAAAAAAAAATATTTTGAATTTATTCCAAGCGCATATTGAAGAATAGATATCAGTATTGGGTTCTAAAATGCCCCATAGAAATAATTCAACACCCATTAAGCCTTCAAAAGGCTCCACTATGACTCATGAAGACGAATAAGGACAACATGAGATATCAAAATTACAAGAGCAAGTGCACCAAATTTCGCTATCACAAAGAGAAACAAAAAATGAAATGGAAGTTTTGAAGAAAGGCGTGGAAACTAAGATGGATGGTTTGAAGAAAGGCGTGGAAGCTAAGATGAATGGTTTGGAAGCTAAGATGGATGGCATGGAAGTGGGCATGTAAGTTAAGATGGACGACATGGAAGCTAAGATGGATGACATGGAAGCTAAGATCGATGAAAAAAATGAAACACAACATGGAAAACATGAATTGTAAGGTAGCCAAGGAATTGAAGTTTTTCCTATACCCAGCACCAGAATGTCAAGTGATGGTTGCAAATGGAGGAACTATAAATTTCTCTGGAAAATGCCATAATATCAAGCTATCCATGGCGGAATATGTATTGAATAGTCCAATGCTTTCCATACCAATGGGAGGTGTGATGTTGTACTAGGAGTACAATGGTTACAATCTTTGGGGAGAGTAGCTTTTAATTTTCGAGAATTTTTCTTGAAATTTTTTTCGGAATGAAAGGAAATAGAATTATGGTGTATCACAGGGAAGCCAAGAAATATTATAAGCTCTAATGTCATGAAAAAGCTTTTGAAGAAAGAACAATGAGGCATAATTGCACAATTATGGTCACTAGAAGTTCCAACATTAAAATAATCTATTTCCCCAGATCTCCAAAGAGTCTTGGACAATCATTCCAAGGTGTTTGATACTCCCAAAGGACTCCCACCTATTTGTGATCATGATCATGCTATTCATTTGATTCTAGGAAGTGTTCCTCCAAACATCCAGCCTTACATATATCCTTATGTCCAAAAGAGTGAAATTGAACGTATGATTGCAGAAATGTTAGAGGTTGGTATAATTCAACCTATTCAAAGTTATTTCTCTGCTCCAGTAGTATTGGTGCACAAGAAGGATGGATCATGGCACATGTTTTCGGATTATAGGGACCTCAATTAACTCACTATTAAAGATAAATTTCCCATTCCCGTGATTGATGAATGATTGGATGAGTTACATGGAGCAATTTATTTTACCAAGTTGGATCTTCGTTCAGGATATCATAAAATTAGAATGAAGATTGAAGATATTCTGAAAACAACATTTTGAACTCATGAGGGTCATTATGAATTTTTGGTCATGCCTTTTGGCCTTACCAATGCACCTTCTACATTTCAAGGGTTGGTGAATTCCATTTTCAAACCCTTCCTTAGAAAATTTGTGCTAGTATTTTTTGATGATATACTAATCTACAGCAGGTCTTGGAATGATCATGTTCAACATGTTGACAGGGTGCTCAAACTATTGCAGGAGAAACAATTATATGCAAAAACATCCAAATGTTTCTTTGGAGCAAAAGAGGTGGAATATCTGGGTCATATTGTATCTCACAAGGGTGTTAAGGTAGACCCTAACAAAATTAAAGCCATTAAGGAATGGAAAGTCCCCACAACCATAAAGCAGTTGCGAGGATTTCTCGGGTTAACAGGGTATTATCGCAAGTTTATTAAGAATTATGGGAGAATAGCAGCACCTCTAACAACATTATTGAAGAAAGATGCATTTTCATGGACTCCTGAAGCAACTAAGGCCTTTGAACATGTTAAAGAGGCAATGTGCCTAGCACCGGTCTTAGCTACGCCAGACTTCACAAAAACCTTTATTGTGGAATGTGATGCCTCAGGAAATGGAATTGGTGCAGTTTTAATGCAGGAAGGAAGACCCATTGCTTTTGGAAGTCGTCCAATCAAAGGAAAGTATTTACAGAAACCTATTTATGAGAAGGAAATGTTAGCAATACTGCATGCACTAAAGAAATGGAGAACTTACCTAATGGGAAGACACTTCAAGGTAAAAACTGATCATGATAGTCTTAAACACTTTTTGGAACAAAGACTATCTTCTGAAGAGCAGCAAAAATGGGTCACAAAGATGTTGGGTTATGACTTTGAAATAATCTACAAAAAAGGAAAGCTTAATGTTGTTGCAGATGGACTCTCAAGAAAGGATGAAGAGGTGGAAGCATTGCTTTGTGCCATTTCTATTATCCAACCAGATTGGATAACTGAAGCAAGAGATGAATGGAAGAAGGACAAAGATGTATGGACACTCATTCAAAAGTTGCAGCAAGATCCTAGTACATCCGATACATTTAGTTGGAAAAATGATTCCTTATGGTACAAAGATCGCTTATATCTTTGTAAGGATTCCCAACTAAAACAAAATATTCTTCTGGAATTGCACACTTCTCCTTTAGGAGGACACTCAGGATTTTTAAAAACTTACCACAGGGTGAAGAAAGAAATTTTTTGGGATGGCCTTAAATCTGATATTCAAAAGTTTGTGGCGGAATGTTTGGTTTGCCAGCAGAATAAAGTGGAGACAATTAAGACCCCGGGACTTCTACAACCTTTATCCATTCCAAGTCAACGTTGTGAGGAGATTTCAATGGATTTTATCACAGGTTTACCTAAGTCCGAAGGAAAGAATGTCATCATGGTGGTAGTTGATAGACTTACCAAGTATGCACACTTTTGTGCATTATCTCATCCATTTAAAGCAAGTACAGTTGCTACTGCATTTATGGAAACAATTCAAAAGCTACATGGAAACTCGAAGATTATTGTAAGTGACAGAGATCCTATTTTTACAAGAAATTTTTGGACGGAATTATTTTCTTGTTTGGGTACTCAACTAGCTCATAACTCATCTTATCATCCTCAATCTGATGGTCAAACAGAGATAGTGAATAAATGTTTGGAAGGTTATATTTGTTGTTTTGTATCTGATAAGCAAGAAAAATGGGTCAAGTGGTTACCTCTCGCTGAATGGTGGTATAACACTTCCTTCCATACTGTAGCAAAAATGACCCCAATTATGGCACTTTATGAATATCGTCCACCGTCCATCACATCTTCTTTAAGGGAAAATTATAGGGTTCATGCAGTGGAGGATCACATCGAGCATCAACAAGAAGTTCTCCAACTCTTAAAGGATAATCTAAATTTGGCACAAAATCGAATGAAACAACAAGCAGATCAACATCGCAGTGAGAGAATATTTGATGCGAGAGACTGGGTATTTTTATGGCTATAACCATACAAACAAAGGTCCCTCAAGCAAGCTAAGAAGGATAATAAATCATCGCCAAAGTTCTATGGTCCTTACAAGGTGTTGCAAAAGATTGGTACTATTGCATACAAATTGTAGCTTCCTACTTCTTCGCGAGTGCATCCAGTTTTCCATGTTTCATGCTTAAAAAAGGTTATAGGGGACAAACTTCTAGTTCAAACAATATTGCCAGAACTTGATGAGAAAGGAAAAACCATATTGGAACCTGAAGCAGTCATGGAAACAAGAACTCGACAGCTACGAAATCGATCAATTTCAGAGTATCTCATCAAATGGAAGATCTTACCCACTGAAGATTCTACATGGGAGGATGAAAATTTTATATAGAAGCACCCGGAGCTACTCAAGCGTTGAGGACAACAGTTTTTTTGAAGGAGAGGAGCATGTTAGGTCCTTATATTACTATTATAGTCCCTTATTGTTGTTAGCTTAACCCCCTTATTGTTATTGTTGTACCCCTGTAACCCCCATATTGTTATTATTGTGCCCTTACATTATTATTGTTAGGTCGGCTAACATTACATTGTGGCCCCACTAGGATTACGTTGTGGCCCCATGGACTCCTATATATAGAGAGGAGGTTTTGTCATTTGTATCGTCCAAGAATTGTTCATTCATGTAATGTATTGGAGGTTGCCCCCTCAAAGTGGCTTATTTCTAAGGCGTTGATATCTCTTTTATTCTATTTTTGGAGCTGGTTTCATAACACAGTTAATCTAGATAAAGAGGCTAGAGATGTGTGCACAAATTTTTACATCGGAGAAGTTCATGAAATTTGTAGTTTTAAATCAAAGAAATTCTTTTTAATAAATTTGAGTTTCAATAGATTTGACACTATGTAATAGTAATTTAAGAACTATGTAATATTATTTAATATGGTATAATTTCACATTAATATGTAGGAGTTTCAAAACCAAACGATTAAATTGGATGGTTTTCATAGTTGACCATTCCAGTAAAAAATTTAGCACAATTTTAGCAATTTGAACAAAAGAAGTTCACGAATTAAAAAAAAAATGTAATTTTCATGTTTTAGACAACTCTGGTAACAATTTTTTTCGGTCTGAAATTAACAATTCCAAGTTGCAAATATTTCAATAAAAAAGGAAACTCACTAATTTATAAAATTTCTACCCTTATTTGACACTGCCAAAAAAACATCTCAAATTACATCTACGGGCTTATGAGCCTTATTTGACACTTTCGGATAAACCTCTCAAATTACATCCATGGGCTCCACGAATGTTTATACTTCAAAGTTAGTCATAAAATCAAGGGATTTATGTGCTAGATCGACCATGACTCTCACTCGTGCTTTTCAATATAATATCAGGATTTATTCGAAAGGAAATCATGTATAAGGATTTACATAATTTCACGTTCTCACTCAGGGGGAGAAAGAGATGTATCATTAACCTATGCAAAAGATATAAAAAAATGATAAGAAATCAATACGATTATATTTTGATATAATTAAGAAGTTTTTAAAATTAATGATAAATAAATATTTTATTATATTTTTAAGAATTTGTTAATGTAAACTTAAAATATATATTTTAACATATTTTAAGAATTAGTTAATTTAAATCTAAAAATAGTGAAGAAAAAAAAATGTATTTACATTTTATATTAATTTTAATAAAAAATATATATATTAACCTTTTTAATTTATAAATTTAAAATTAACATAACATTATTTTAATTTAACACAATTTTTATTTTAACATTATCATATATAGTCATAATATAAGAAAATATTTTCTTTAATTATGAAATAGTTCATTTAAGTTAAAACAATTGTACTTCAATTAAATTGAAATATTAAATAATAATAATAAATAAATATGTAAAATTGAAATATCTTTTTTATATGTATAATATTTATTACTATTATTAACTAAATTTATTTTAAATAGTTATATTTAAAAAAAAATCATATTTTATATACCTAAACCTAATTTTTACAAACAATATATTAAACTTTCTTTATATTATTAAAATTAAATTAATTAAATTCAAGTTTATTATATATATATATATATATATATATATATGCATTTCATATATATATATATAAAAGAAATGTATATCATTTTTTTAATTAAATATATTTTATATTTATATATAAAAAAAAATAGGGAGAAATGAGGAGTACTAAGTTTAAGCTCAGAAAAAAATGAAAATTTTAGCAAGATTATGACAAAATTCCACATAAATTATGTAGTTGATTTCAAATTGTATAAATTACTTATGAGCTTGTCTTAGCTTTAATTATGAGCCACTTCCTTCTAGTTCTGCTGCTTCAGATTCTCACGGTTCAGCTCTAGATAACGCTCACCCCAAACATCGATCAGAGTCAGGGTCTTGATCTGGCTCCAAATATCGTATTCTGGTGTTTATAATTTTTGTACATGGCTGGATACAAGCATGAGTTAGCAGTTGCAACTCAAATGGTTGTAAAACGCTTAGCCAACCCTGCAAAAAGTAGCGTGCCTTTGGATGCAGTCGTGATCATTGGAAACTCAGTCTATAATGAATGCTCAAAATACGGAGATTTTGAGAAGGGAATCTTCTATCAGAGCATGCATGAATTTCGGGGAAAAGAAAAATGTCGAAGGATTACTATGACAGAGAGTCAATAATCCATGATATTTATTCTGCAGTATTGATTGGAGCTGAGAAATTTGGAACAGAGGGGCAGGTATTAGAGGAAAAATTCAAGGATGTTGCCTCTCGTATAATTGGAAGTGCGATACATATAACCGATGCCAAAATTGACCCCAGGACCAAAGCACCAAAGGCCATCTATCTATTTGCAGCAAAATTTAATGTTTGTGTACATGACGCTAAAGAAAAGTTAGAAAGCACTGGAGGATGCAACATATTTGTTAAGAAAAGAAAAAAGAAAGATAACGAAAATTTGGAGGGAGTGTAAGCGAATTGCAGTAGAGTTTTGGTCATCATTCGTCATAAATTAGGGAAACCTAGAACACAACGAGAATGTTGTACTCTTATATTCTCGCCCTCGCTAACATTTATCTACCATGTCTACTCCTTATGGAATGACACGAGCGTACTTATAGTGTTTAAATCTAGCAATTAATTTTTTATCTCAATAAGAGATGTGTAGCTTAGATGGATCACCTTGCTCCAACCGAATGGGAGGTTCGATTGTTTTGCAGATCCGTTGATCAACATTTTCAATATAATAGTCGATCACGAACCTCGCAAAGATGGTAGCGAATGACCTTTCTTATACTAATGGATGACCAAACGAATCTTGAACAAAACACTTTTAACTCAATCATATAAATACCATATTAGGTTGCAGAAGCAGATCATATGATGCAGCTGGTTCAGCGCTTTAATTAGGGTTGCAATCTATATTCAAAAATCCTCTCTAGAGCTGTCGGAAATAGGATTTACAAATTAATAAACCAAAACTCGGGGTCCCTCTTGTCTATGCCCCAGTGCAGCCCACCTGAACGAATCATCTAACACTCATGAGAGTCGCTACTCTTCCTCATTCTCCTGCCAACGCCCTCTATGTAGCACAACCAGCTTGTTGGAGAAATAAGGGTGTTCACTAGCAGAAACTTGCTTGATATATAGAGTTGTTGACCATTGCTTGATAAATTTTCTTTACACAATGAAAAAATATACTTTAACTTCAATGGAATTTCACATAGAGTAGCCAAATTTGGCAAGAGATACTTCTGAGCCTAGTGTTATATTCAAATGAGCATCTCTTTCTCAAGTTTTTTCTTTTCTTAAAAATTTATTTTCTTTCTCATTATTGGCAAGGAGCTCCATGATTTTTTTATTTGATCCAATGTATGTGGGAGTTCATGAATCCATTTTTTATGCTTCTTGAGTGCAAAGGGTTTCCTTTCCTTCATTTTCTCTCTTCATATTTGTCATTTGTTCATTCTTATCCCACCTTCGTACTTTCCCCACTTCTCAAATGTTATATAGTAAAGCATAGGATGAGAAGGGAGCACGAAGAGGAAGGATACCATCATTACTATGCCATTATTATGGGAAAATTATGTTAGTGTAACTTTCTTTTTAATTTTAACCTTCTATTACATTCTTTAAAAGATATATAGAAACTAAAATTTCCATATATTTCACTTAATTATTGTTTTTCACATTCTCCACTCCTCAAAGTTACTTTGCACATCTAGATGCAAATGCTAGTTGAATTTTGTTTTTTAATATTAATAGATAGGGAAGCTTCAATCCTGGGTGAATATGTCATGGATGTGCTTCATCCCACAGTCAAGGCCTTTGGGAGCTCAAAGCAATGCAAACTAATTTTAGTTAAAAAAAAAAAAAAAAAATGAATGTGGCACTAAAGCTCTCACCATGATAACATGTGGTTAGGGAAAATCTGAATGTATGTTCGTTGATATTCGTCCCTTGCAAAAACTCCTAGTAGAGAAGAACGTAAGTAATGAATTGTGTACAACAACCAGCAGATTTGTCTTTTTTCGTGACCTTCCTAGACCCTCGACCCTCACCTCCAACCAAATTATTGGGACTATGGTGCACCATGGAGTTGGAGTATAAGTTAAAAACTCAAATGAATATCTTGAACCGCCTTAACTCTAGCGAACTGGACAGAGGACTATTATAAGGTTTTTAAATGGAGGAATGAGTCTAGTCAATTATTCCGAATTTCCGAGGCTATTCACATGGCATATGATATATTTGTTTGAAGCCTTAACTCTTCAGTTATCAAGCACAGTTACTGTCTTTGCATACTAGTAATATTCCATTTCTATAGTATTCAAAAGAATACGGTTTTGATTCTATCCGTTGTATTCTATTCACTGTTTATGGATAATACGCTTGATTATTCTTCAGTTATTCATAGAATTAAATTCAATGACATTTATGGTTTTGTTTTCCCTCCAATGGGTTTTTCTTTTGCACAGAAAAAGAAATTGAATACTTTTATATAACATCTGTTTTCGTGTATTAATCTATACAGTTTTCTACCATAGAGTAGTTTAGTAATAATCGAGGTCTGTAATAAGCATAAGTTAAAATTACAGATTTTCAATTTGAAGCTTGTAAATAATTATGCTTCTGTGGTTTTACTATTTTTTTCGTATTTCTTTTCCTGTTTTCTAACATGATACATCTTGATGGTAGAATTTAGTAATTTTCTTTATTCTTTGTAACTATATTTACAATGTACTTTGTTTCTTAGTAGAATAGTTATGGTGACCAGACCACAATCTGTCCATGTATTATCATAGGCAGTGAGGCAACTAACCTAGAGCCTTATCAAGGGTTTTGGGTTAATGGTCCTTAGACTACCCCATACCAGTTCACCAATTTTATTTATTTATTTAGGAATGTCTGCAACAGAAAATTATCATGAACAGTATTCCTGTTCTTCCTAATATTCTTATAATTTATCTGTACCATTCATCAATTAAAATAACAGAATCATCCAATTAATATTAAATAACATAATTATCCAACTATTACTTACATGTACCCCTGCTGACTGATAACACACCTCCCTTCCACGAGAGAGGCTATTACATCCTCCAACTCTCCCTCGTGCTTCAAGTCTGAGTCTAAAGGTTGATAGAACCTCGGAAGAGACCTCAGGACAAGCCAGTCCAGTCTCCAATTCCAGGCGTGACAGAAATCTGGACTATTCCTCTAGTTTCCACCAGTTCCAGAATATCTATCCAGAAATTTCTTCTTTTTCTTAGACTCCGAACAAAACCCCCAAACCTCACCAGGATTATGCTCTTATCCTCAGAGGTGGGTAACTGTTTGAACTAATTTTCTGTTCAACCAACTCTCATATCTAGAGAATTATTTTTATTTACCATCAATGTTTTACTTTTATGGAACAATTCCATAATCAGTATTTTTATTAACCAAAACTAAATTTCTGTTCAAAATATTTTAACAAACAAAATAATAGTAAATGTTTAAAATTCTTAACAAGTATCTTAACCATAGTTTAAATAATTAAACCAGTGGTTACAACTTCCCACCTTGGAAGTGAACATCATCCCTGGTGTTCTCATTCTGCTCCTACAAAAAGTTCAGGATAGGCTTTCCGAACAAAACTTTTATCTTCCCAAGTAGCTTCTTTCGGGCCAAAGTTCTTCCATTGCACTTTAACCTAGGCGATGGCTCGTTTCCGGAGCATGATTTCCCTCCAATCAATTATACTGTGAGGCTTGACTAGAAATTCTCTGTCCAGTTCTACCTGCAACAATGGTGTTAAATTAGTTTTACTCATAAATCCTAATATCTTTAATCAATCTGGAATTCATATTATACCTGAATATTCTGTCAGTGGATTATATGTTTCGAGTCGTGAATGTATTTTTTCAATAATGATACATGAAAAATGTTATGTACTCATATATGTCCGGGCAGGGCTAATCGGTAAGCCACAGGCCCTACTCGTTCCAATATTTAGAATGGACCGCAAAATATGAGGGCCAACTTGGCACATGAAGCCCACCTTAGAGTTATTTTCTTTGGCTTAATCCTTACATATACATGGTCCCCAACTTCGGATCCATGATATGTCCCTTTTTTATCTGCATATACTTTTTGTCTGTCCTGGGTTACCTTCAAATTTTATCGAATTTTCTTTACCTCTGCCTCCATTTCAGCTAATATGTTGGGTCCAAGCATTAAGTTGGTTTCTGGGCTACTCCAATTGATAGGAGCTCTGCACTGCCGCCCATATAAAGCTTCGAACAGACTCAACTTGAGTGATTGATGATAACCGTTATTATATGCAAATTCCACTAGGTGTAAATACTCTTCCCACCTAGTTAGCTATTGCATTACGTACATATGTAACATGTCTTCCAAAATTTGATTTACTCACTCCGTTTGTCCATCCGTCTGCAGATGGTAAGCAATGATGAAGTTAATCTGAGTTCCCAAACCTGTGAACAACATTTTCCATAATGCTGATGTAAACTTTACATCTCAGTCAGATATAACCGTCTTTGGAATGCCATGTAATCGAAATATCTCTCACATGAATATGTTCGCTATTTGCATTGTCTTATACTTGTGGATTGCACCAGTATAAAGTGTGCTGATTTACTTAATTGATCCACCACAACCATTATAGAGTCATTGTGCTTCCTTGACCTTGGTAATCTTGTGATGAAGTCCAAATATATCACCTCCCACTTCCATTCAGGTACTGGTATAGGCTGCATCAGCTCGACTGGATGTCGGTGTTCCACCTTCACTTGCTAACATTCTAATCACTTGTTCAAATATTCTGCAATATTTCTTCTCATACCTGGCCAAAAATAATTCTTCCATATTGTTGTTAACATCTTCTGATAACCAGGATGCCCAACGTAATTACTTCGATGATATTCATTCAGAATCAATTCCTTCAACTCCATTTGATTTGGAATAAAAAATTTCTTTTTGAAACTCAACAACCCATCCTCATCAATTTCATAATCTGCAGATTTTCCTTGATCCTGGAACTCCTTTGCTTGTTGCCACATAAATTTATATTCAGGATCCTTATCTGCTGCTACTTCTATTTGCTCCAACAATTTTCACTCAACTTGATTATAATACAATTCATAAATACCATGTAATTTCCAGCTTAATTCATCGGCTACTCTATTCTCTTTACCTTTTACATGTTACATGTCAATATCAAATTCGCTCAGGAAGGCATTCCATCTTGCATGACGAGCATTAAGATCAGCTTGCTTAAAATAGTTGGTTAAGCTGTTATGATCAATTTTGAGCACAAATCTTTTCCCAAGCAAGTAGTGCCTTCATACCCGTAGTGCATGCATTACTGCTATCAACTCTAGATCGTAAGTTGAGTATTGTTTCTCATGTTATTTTAGTTTTTGTGACTCATAGGCAACGAATTTACCCTCTTGTGACAATATTGCCCCAACTCCTTCTTTGCACACATCTGTGCAGACTTCAAATTCTTTATGAGGATCAACTACTCTCAACATCGGAGTTGTAGTTAATAATTGTTTCAGTTTCTCAAAACTGTCTTGACATTATTTCGTCCATTTAAATATATTTCCTTTATTTTGCAATGAAATGATTGGAAAAGAAATTTTTGAGAACCCCTCAATAAACCGCCAGTAATAACCAACCAATCCCATGAAGGATCTGATATCTACCATGTTTTGTGGAACTTTCCATTCCATACTCGTTCTGATTTTCTCAGGGTCAACTGAAATACCTTCAGCCGAAATTACATGACCAAGATATTGAATTTCCTCCTTAAAAAAATCACACTTGCTGAACTTAGCGTACAGTTGGTGTTTCCTTAGAAATTCCAACACCTTCCTTAGGTGTTCCTTATATTCTTCTGCATTCTTTGAATAAACTAAAATATCATCAATAAAAATTAACACAAAATTATCCAGATAGGGGTGAAATACACTATGCATTAACCTCATAAAGGTTGTTGGTGCATTTGTTAATCCAAAGGGTAACACACAAACTTGTAGTGTTTGTACCTAGTACGAAAAGCAGTTGTATGTATGCCTTCATCCTTTATCTGAATCTAGTGGTATCCAGACCTTAGATCTATCTTTGAAAACATAGTCGCCCCCTTCACTTGGTCGAACAGATCATCGATTCACGGTAAAGGATATTTGTTTTTCACCGTCAGCTTATTAAGCTGGTGGTAATCCATGCACATCTACATGGTTCCGTATTTCTTCTTCACAAATAGTACAGGTGCCCCCCAAGGAGATACACTTGGCCTGATATACCCCTTATCTAATAACACTTGTAACTGCATTTTAAGTTTAGTTAATTCAGGTACACTCATACGGTAAGGTGTCCTTGAAATTGGCGATGCTCCACGTATCAATTCAATGGTAAAATCTATCTCCCTTTTGGGTGGCAAGCCTCATATCTCTTCTGGAAATACGTCCATAAATTCCTAAACTATTGGTATATTTTCCAACATAGGAGCCTTCTCTTTAGAATTGGTAAAGCCCACCTGGATGGTGTATAGCTGGCATCCTTTTCTAATGCACTTACCCATTTGGGATGCTATGATTGGACAAAGCTGCAATGGTTTCTTTATTCCTTGAATTTCTTGGTAGTTACCATCCTGCGTTCTATAATAGATAATATTTTCTTTGCAATCCACCAATGTCCAGTGTTTCTCTAACCAGTCCATGCCAAGTAACATGTCATAAGATCCTAGAGGTAGGACATTTAGATCCACAATTAACTGTTGTTTGTTAATTTTTCATGCACAGTTCAGTATTCTGGCACTAATCTTTCTTTTAGCTCCAGTAGCTAGCAGTACTAGTGATCCAGGTGGATATTGGTGGTCACCCACCTATTCCACTTGGGGCCCCACCATTGTCTCTTTCATTTTTTTAGTTTCGACACAACTTACTATTTTTAGCATTTTTTCGGGTCCTGAACTTCCGGAGCCGTTTTGAGGCCCTAAACGACATTTTTTGGGAAAACTAGGAGCAACATGGGTCCATGGACTGATGTTTCTCACTCAAAATTTGCATTCCTCAGATAGATATTTCTAACGAGGTCTGTTTCATGTCAAACGAAGATCGTATGTCAAAGTTACGTCCCTGGGAAGTTGGAACACCAATTTACCCAAACGAGGCCCATAGTTTTGGCGCTTCATCTCCAAGGGTTAGGGTTTTGGATGTTTAGGGTTTTCCATTGTTCCTAAATAATAAATAGGCCCTCTAGCCTCATTGTAACTCAGTTCATAGGCCTATAGCTACCACATCTCTTCTCAGAGATAGCTACCAGTGCCCTAGCTAGTTTATTTCCATTCTGTCTGTAAGCAAATTTCAGTTCTTTGATATTAATGAAATGAAGTGATTTTTCTGCAGCATCTTTGTATTTATGGTTATATGTTTATTCTGTTGTATTCCTGCATAAATCCATATCAGTGGTATCAGAGCGGTTTGCCTTCTCTCGATCCTTCTTTGAATGTCCCCAACGAGGTCGGGCTATAAGGAGTTAGGGCTTGATCTGGTGGAACCTTTGCAAGATTAGCTTCGCAAACCCCGACGGACGCCCATGGGGGAAAAAATAAAGATGAGGGAGTAGGAGATCCTATCAAAATATTGCTCGACGAGGCCCTCGAAAAGAAAAGGAACGCGATGATGGATAACTTTGCCCAGATCCTTCAACGGCTGCCCACCAGCGGTGCATCTGCATCCAGCAGCCACACTAGAGGTGCAACTCCTTTTAAGGTACAAGTAAATTTTGACATTCCCATATTTGAGGGTCAAATAGATGCAGATGTCGTAGATATATGGTTGAATCTATTAGAAGGATATTTCTTAGTCCATGACTTTTCCGACTGGGAGAAGATTATTTTTGCACTCCTCAAAGCTACCCCCCATGTCAAGGACTAGTGGGAAACCTACTGTGAGAACAAGGACCAGACAGAACCCTCTCTGTTCTCGGCCGTACCAACTTGAAATTATTTCGAGACGCCATCAAGGAACAGTACTATCCCGTGGGGAGCTATGAGGACAAGTACATACAATGGACCACACTGCGACAACAAAGGGATCAAGATGTGCATGAGCTAACGAATCTGTTCCATACCCTGCACACAAAGTTGGGTATCAAAGATTCAGAGAAACATCTGGTGCTAAAGTATCGCAGTTATCTGCATAGATACATTCAGGAGGAAATGGAGTTCCTCGACATCTCCTCGCTTGGTACGGCATACCAGTATGCTGCCAAGATTGAGCATAAATTAAAACTGAAGAAGCGAGACTTTGGATCTGCGAATCAAAAGCAAGGGAAAGGTGCTCCCAAACCGCAGAAAAAAGGGCAGAGCCAAGCCATGGTGGCTCAAGACAACCTGTCGAAGCCACAAGCAAAGAACAACACCACAAAGCCAAAGAAGGACATGGGAAAGTGGTGTGATTTACATAAGAGCTCCACTCACAACACAAGTGAGTGTCGGGCCAAGCAGTCGCTAGTGGCCGAGATGAGGGGTTCTGAGTCAGATGCATGCTTTGACTATGAATTAGAACCTGACAAGGGGAATGAAAAAGGGAAACAGATTATTGATGTGGAGCTCAATGCCACTATTTCCACTACGAAGATCCAAAAGGAGGAACTAGAAGATCCAGAGGAGGAACGTCTCTTCCACTCCCAGATGTGGGTAAAGGGCTCCCCAGTACAGTTCATTGTCAACAATGGGAGCCAAAAGAACCTAATTTCAGCAGACGCCATGAAGCGGTTGGGCTTGCCGACTACAACTCACCCACATCCATACACCATCGGGTGGCTTCACCAAGGATGAGATCTCCACGTCAGCTAGCAGTGTCGCCTTCCCTATAGCATCAAGCCCTTCATGGATGAGGTATTATGTGATGTTTCTCCTATTGATGTTTCTGATGTATTATTAGGACAACCATACTTGTGGAAGCGTCATGCTGTGTATGAGTCTCAGCCTCGCGTTGTTATTGTTACTTTGGGAAACAAGTTGTATAAGATACTAGAGGTACCACCTCCTGCTGCTATCTCTTTGATTACTGCAAAAAAATGCAGTAAGCTCATTTCCCAAACCAGGAAATTCATTTTCCTGATGATCTGCCCCCAAGGCAAGAAGAAGACTATGGCCACGACCTCCAAACAAGGCTCCTCTGCATGACAAAAACAAATGGACAAGGTTGCGGAGGAGTACGAGGACATCTTCACCTCACCCACAGGGGTTCCTCTGCACTGTCAGGTCAAGCATCCAATTGATCTGACCCCAGGTGCACCGCTACCCAATGGACTGATCTATCGGTGCTATGTTATGGCGAACGATGAAATCAAGAGGCAGATTCAGGAGCTACTACATAAAGGTCACATCTGACCAAATTCATCGCCCTGTGGGAGCCCGATCGTGTTGGTACAGAAGAAGTATGGGACGTGGAGACTCTATATTGACTATCGAGCGTTGAACAAGATCACTGTCCGGAATAGGTACCGATCCCACGGATTGATGACCTTCTAGACCAACTCAAGGGGGAAAAATATTTCAGCAAGATTGACTTGAAGTCTGGGTATCACCAGGTACCAATTGAACCCTCCAATGTGTGGAAAACTACCTTCAAAGACAAGGAAGGCCTTTTCGAATGGTTGTTCATGCCTTTTGGGTTGACGAATGCTCCCGCAACCTTCATGAGGTTGATGGATGACATCTTGCGGCCATTCACCAACTCATTTGTAGTGGTGTACTTGGATGACATTTTGATCTTCAGCCAGACTTGGGAAGAGCACCTCCACCACATCCTACAAGTCCTCAAAACACTGCAGCAACACAAGTTGTGTGCCAATTTGGAGAAGTGCACTTTTGGCATGACCCAGGTTCAATATCTGGGATACATTATTGATGAAAGGGGGGTGCATGTGGATCCAAACAAGATCCAAGTCATTCGGGATTGGCCAGCCCCAACCACTATGACAGAGCTTTGCAGCTTTCTGGGTCTTGCTAATTTCTACCATAGGTTCATGTTGGGATTCTCTCATATCACTTGGCCCTTGAGTCAAGTCACTAAGGGAGGAGTGAGAGAAAAATTATTTTGGTCGGAATCTCAACAGAAGGCGTTTACGGAATTGAAAAATTGCCTCTGTTTTGCCCCAGTGCTCACATTACCAAACTTGCAACAACCATTTGAGATCGAGACAGATGCCTCTGACTATGCTGTTGGGGTGGTTCTTACTCAACAGGGACATCCAGTGGCATATCACATTGAGACATTGTCTGACACAGTTCGTAAGTATCCCACTTATGAAAAAGAATTGTATTCCATTGTGCAAGCTTGTCGACAATGGAAGCATTACATTTTGGGGAAGGAAAAAATCATCCACACAGACCACCAACGCCTACAGTTCATACAGACACAAGGCAAGTTGCAGAATGATCGCCATCAGAAGTGGTCCACATATCTGCAACAATTTCATTTGAACATCAAGTACAAGAAGGGTAGGACCAATAATGTTGCAGATTGTCTCAGCCGACCACCAATCGTGGCGCTCACCACCATTCTCAACTCTTGTGGGCACGAGACTTCTGATTGGCCACTTCTCTACGAGAGCGACCCAGAATTCGGCCACACATACAAGGCACTCTTGGGGGGTACGCAAGTTCCAAATTTTCACCTCCAAGATGCACTTTTATGTCACCTAGAACACCTTTGTGTTACTTCAAGTGAGCACACCAAGATGATATGGGAAGCAAACTACAGTCAAGTCGTTGGGAATTTCGGGGTTGAGAAAACAGTAGCAATACTATAGAAGTATTTCTATTGGCCGAACCTTCGAAAGGATGTCGGGAAGCACATCAGATCCTGCACTACTTGTGTCATTGCCAAACCGACCATCAAGAAGCAAGGCATATATACTCCACTACCCACCCCTAGTCAACCTTGGGAATCCATCTCCATGGAGTACATGTCGAGCCTGCCTTCTACTAATCTAGAAATGACTATGTTTTCGTGGTTGTCAACAGATTCTCGAAGATGGCCATTATGGCGGCCTGCAAGAAGAATATCACAGTAGAAGCCACTACTAAACTCTTCTTTGAACGAGTGTGGTGCACTTTGGGACCCCACAGTCCATCATATCAAATCGGGATAGCAGGTTCCTCAGCACATTTTGGTCCAGCCTTTGGTCAATGCTGGACACCAAGCTCACCAAGTCCACAACTTTCCATCCCCAAACAAATGGCCAGATAGAGGTCGTCAACAGAATGATTGTACACATTCTGCGCATGTACAATTCCAAGCATCCACACACATGGGACGAGAGCCTGCCCTATGTACAACACAGTTATAACCGGGCTCTCCACAGCTCAATCGGCCACAGCCCCTTTCAGGTGGGCTTGGGATTCCAGCCAATATGTCCCATTGACGTAGCCATGCCATTTGCGGCTACTCAGGATGATTCGGCTCATGTCCAGTCGGAAGTTGACAAAGCAAATAGCTTCATCGAGCGCATTCAACACATCCACCAACAGGTTCATGAAATATTGGACTGAGTTGATGCTAAGTACAAGATATGCCATGATCAACATAGGGTGCCACACAACTTCCAGGTGGGTGATAAAGTGTGGCTACATTTGCAGAAGGAGCGCCTCACTGGACCCAACCGTAAGCTTCACCCGCTCCAATACGGGTCGTACACCATCACCAAGGCTGTAGGGAACAATGCCTTTGAGCTCAGTATTCCACCATTCCTTGGTCTACACACAGTATTCAATATGGACCACTTCGTCCTTACTTCCCACCTCTACTGGACACCTCTGACATTGCAGAACAACTCACACCAACAGAGTTAAACCCAGACTGCATGGAATAGGCCACCATAGATTGTATCATGGACTTGCAAATCAATAACACTTTCCAATAGAAGATCCAACTATATCGGGTTGTCAAAGTTGGCTAACTCCTGCACCAAGGAAAGTGGTTCACTAGGGACCAAATTCAGCAGAAGTTTCCTCATCTCATGGAGGAACTTAATGCAATGGGGACCATTGCTTCCTAAGGGGGGAGGAATGATCCAGGTGGATATTGGTGGTCACCCGCCTATTCCACTTGGGGCCGCACCATTGTCTCTTTCAGTTTTTTAGTTTCGGCACAACTTACCTTTTTTAGCAGTTTTTTGGGTCCTAAACTTCCGGAGCCGTTTTGAGGCCCTAAATGACGTTTTTTGGGAAACCCGGGAGAAACATGGGTCCATGGACTAATTTTTTTCACTCAAAATTTGTAGTCCTCGAATAGATATTTCTAACGAGGTATGGTTCGCATCAAACGGAGATCGTATGCCAAAGTTATGTCCCCGGGAAGTTGGAACACCAATTTACCCAAACAGGGCCCATAGTTTTGGCGCTTCATCTCCTAGGGTTAGGGTTTTGGATATTTAGGGTTTTCCATTGTTCCTAAATAATAAATAGGCCCTCGAGCCTCATTGTAACTTATTTTAGAGGCCTGTAGCCACAACATCTCTTCTCAGAGATAGCTACCAGCTCCCTAGCTAGTTTATTTCCATTCTGTCTGTAAGCAAATTTCAGTTCTTTGATATTAATGAAATGAAGTGATTTTTCCGCTACATCTTTGTATTTATGGTTATATGTTTATTCTATTGCGTTCTTGCATAAATCCAGATCAACTAGCCATGGTTTTCTAAATTTATAACTTTGTAACTTACAAATTTCTACTATTTTGGGACTTACATAGCTTAAACTTGCGCCTGCGTCTACCAAAATAGAAACAGTTTGAGTTAACAATTTACCTTCCAGTTCAATCATGGTTGGTTGGTAGTCCGCTTGGTGGTCTTCCAATGTTTCATTAATGCGGGGTATGTTTCTGGCAACATCACCCATTGTTGAAGCCACCACACCCCCAACACTGTAAAGGTGGCTTCTGATTCTGGGCTTGTTTCGGTTTGCTAGAAGCCTATGTGGGTTTATCTTTTGCAGGCCACCTTGTTCTTTGATGATTCCTTCCAAATTGTTTTCTAAGTGAGCTTCTACCAACACCCTTGAAATTGCTGGTTCTATTTCTTTTGAAACCAGAACTACCCTTATGATCTTTCTTTGTCTGCCAATTTTTCCCTTATTCCCCTTTTATTTTGGCTTGCTGATAGCACATTCTGGCTTTCCTAATTGCCTCATCCATGGTCTTTGGATTCAAAAACTCAATACGTTCTTTCATATGAGTTGGCCAACTGCTCAGAAACCTCTGCACATTAGACTTTTCATCTCTTAAGTAGGGAACATAACATAGTAGAGAAGTGAACTTAGTGATATACTCATCCATTGTCATTTGCCCCAGTTTCAAATCATGAAACTCCGTGGACTTTTCATCATAGAATCCTTTTGTTAAGTATTTATCTTTAAAATATTGTTGGAATACATCCCAGGTTACATCCTGATCATCAATGCTATGGACGTTCTTCACTTCCTCCCACCATAAGGTGGCCTTCTCCCTTAGCTGATAGATAGCCAGTCTTGCTTTAATATTGCTACTGTATTCATACACATGGAAATACTTATTCATGTTTATCAACCATGCCTCAGCCACTTCTTCCTCCACACCATCAAACGTAGGAGGCTTTATTTTACATAATTCACCTTTCAGCTCCACCTTCCATCTTTTCTCCTCTTTTTGATCTGATACATTATCAGATTCAGCTTCATTATAGTTCTTATTTCTATTACTTCACTAAGACTTATTTATTTCCATTCTATCAGTATCATGATCTCTTGTTTGGTGTTCATTTCTTTCCTGAAACTCTCTATCAGTACTTGGCTTCTCATTTCCCTAATTTTGTTTGTCAGAAAGACTTTTTAATATCCTTTCCTATTCATGCATCAAACGTGCATTATCATCACGCACCCTCTCCATTTCTTCCTGCAATTTTTGCACAGTGTTTAAGAGGATATTGGTTTGGTGCTGCTGCTCTTCTAACAGCCTACTAGTTTTCTGGTGCTACTCCATGCCCAGTTATATCCACAATTCTGGGTCCATTTCCGGTCGAGGTTGGGGTTCCCTGGCATTCGGTGGTGGTTGTTGTGCTGGCATTCTCCTCATGATTTCCTGTTAACTTCCTTCTCTCATTCTCTCTCTCTCTGTGCATCAGTAGTACACAATTTAAAATGTTACTCGACCCATAGGGTCCCAGCGTACAAACATCGCTCTGATACCAATTGTAACAGTCATTAACGTAAAGTAAAAAATATATATATTATTTACCTTACTGACTACCATAATAATCACACATTTAAATTTTAATTTGATTCCATTACTTTCAATTAACTTTATACATCGTTGGGCTAACCTTATCTGACCCTACATTTACATATATAAATAATCATTAAGGTCTGGCAACTTTATCGCTCTGAGTACTTAGTACTATTAATAATTAAGAGTCAATTGATTCCAAAGCTCTTTTACCTTCTCATGCGAGTAGAAATTGTTAATAGTTGTCATATAGAAAAATCATTCATATCACAATTAATTCTTGTGTACTGAACAATTTATTATCAAGATTATTATTACGACCACATAAGAGATTTAACAAAGGTCCGGTTTGATTTAATTTCTTTGATTAACGTGCCTCCTGGGCGAGACAGTTGGGTCATTCTCAACCCTTGATCCAATAACCCTAGATCCTATAGACATAATCGCCTAGGGTTTGATATGACCTTTGTCACTTAATAGAATTGCAACGAATTCTCTGCCATTCTGCTCTGCTTCGGCGGAAACCTTCGAGCTTTGCATATTGGTTTGCTTCACCTTCACTGTTACGTAGCCTCGACATACTACTAGTTTTTTGTCCCAGCTAAGTCAGAAATTCCTTTGGCAAGAATGATGAAACTTGGCTTCAGGGTTACGGTAAGAAATTCCTGTCAATATATATTAATTTTCTTCTGCGTTTTCCAGTGGACAGTATATTTTTTATTACCTTATGAGTTATATAGTCCGAGCTAATACTATTTAACGGTGAGCTTCTCTTCTGTTTGCAAACTGCCAGTTCGAAGGCTCACAATTATTATGGAGACAACGACAATCTTTGTCTTCCGTCATGGAATGTCATTAGAATTGCGTCTAAACCCCTTTCCAGCAATTGGAATGTTCAAGAGGTGATAACCCTCCTATTATTAATATTTTTTTGTGGTTCATCAAAGGAATTATAAGTTCTGGTACTTACTTTCGACCCTTTTTATTAACTCACACTTTGGGGATTTTCCTCTGTTTTAGGTGAATTCTGAGGTTGTGTGTGTTGCAGAACCCAACAGGTAACCTTTTTCCCACTAAAATTCTATTTCATGTTCAGTTTCACATTTAATTTTTTTCCCTTAATTATAGAATTTTTTCTAACAGGATCTTACCTTTCCATTTCTGCAGGTATGCCTTCTCTTGGCTTGACTAATCAACTCCATTTTAGTTTCCTCTGCAAGTTATATGCTAATAATTTCCTCTGCTACTTCAGGTATTCATTTCTTGGTTCCTGGTCGAAGCTAAGGCTCCAGCCTTAGGGTTTTTAAGTTGTGTTCTAATACACTTATTACTGGAAGTGTTAAACCCTTCGTTCTTTGACTTCCTACCAGGGTTTTTATCTTAAGAGTTCTGATTTTAATGTTTCTTGAATTTCTTGAACCGCTTTAACTCTGGGAAACTGGAAAAAGGACTATTTTAAGGTTTTTAAATGGAGGAATGAGTCTAGTCGGTTATTCTAAATTTCCGAGGCTATTCACATGGAATATGGTATATTTGTTTGAAGCCTTAACTCTTCAGTTATTAAGCATAGTTACTGTCATTGCATCCTAGTAATATTCCATTTCTACAATATTCAAAAGAATACGACTTTGAGTCTATCCGTTGTATTCTATTCACTGTTTATGGATAATACGCTTGATTATTCTTCAGTTATTCATAGAAGTAAATTCAATGACATTTACGGTTTTTCTTTCCCTCCAATGGGTTTTTCTTTTGCACAGAAAAAGGAATTGAATACTTTTATATAACATCTATTTTCGTGTATTAATCTGTACAATTTTCTACCATATAGTAGTTTAGTAATAATCAAGGTCTGTAATAAGCATAAGTTAAAATTATAGATTTTCAATTTGAAGCTTGTAAAGAATTATGCTTATGTGGTTTTACTAGTTGTTTCATCTTTCTTTTCCTGTTTGCTAACATGATACATCTTGACGGTAGAATTTAGTAATTTTCTTTATTATTTGTAACTATATTTACAATGTACTGTGTTTCTTAGTAGAATAATAATGGTGACTGGACCACGATCTGTCTGTGTATTATCGTAGGTAGTGAGGCAACTGACCCGGAGCCTTATCAAGGGTTCTGGGTTAACGGTCCTCAAACTACCCCATACCAGTTCACCAATTTATTTATTTATTTAGGAATGTCTACAATAGAAAATTATCATGAACAATATTCATGTTCTTCCTAATACGCTTATAATTTATTTGGACCATTCATCAATTAAAATAACAGAATCATCCAATTAATACTAAATAGCATAATTATCCAATTATTACTTATCTGTACCCCTGCTAACTGATAACACGCCTCCCTTCCACGAGTGAGGCTATTACATCCTCCAACTCTCCCCCGTGCTTCAAGTTTGAGTCTAAAGGTTGAAAAAATCTCAGAAGAGAAATTTGAACTATTCCTTGATAGAAATAACTAAAAAACACTCAATTACGGAAAATACACTCATATATTATACACAAATGGTGTATGTGTAAACACACTCACACACATATTACATTTATATCACTCTGTTAAATAGAGTTTCTAAGATCCAACTTATTCCTAAATTAGAGAGAGAGGTTGAGAAAATTTCTCAACCATCAAACAAACTTCTCAAATAGGATGTAAGCATTAACTCCAACATCCCCCCTTAATGATTACATTGCATGAATTTATTGAAATCACTCATAAATAACAAAATAATCAATCATTATTTAGCTTATCAGTAGATGCTCCATCAAGTTGCCTCATAACCCTCGTAAAGGTGTAGTTGGCAAGTTGGATTCTCGAGTTCGCTTCCTCAACTCCCGAATCAAGGACCTCTCAAAGTCAATTACTGGACAACATCCCAATCTGTCACATAACCTCATTAGAAGACCACTCTACGTCTTCAAAAAATGAGGGATCCTTCCCTAGATCCGAAACTGCCATACTATCTTGACAACCATCCATATTGAGACTTACTGCCACTTGATCTCTTCAAACATAATTGATTGCATATTTGCAATAGCTGAACTCCTAGTCATTCTGAGGATGAGCTCCCATCCACCGAAATACATGAGTGCTAACCACTGTACTCGCCAGTTATCTAGGGAAGCCATCTAGATACAGAATGTATCTAGAATCAATTATTGCATCATAGACTTTCTATGAAAATCATCATAACTTAATTTACAAAACTAATATATATTAATAAAAAATAATTAATTTAACTACTCGATACCAGCAATTTACTTCTCACAGTGTTCAGCTTCAAATCAGCATCATGTCCCAGCTAATCATCAACATAGCTAGACTGCTGCAGCTCCATGTGGATCGACATCCCAAACTCCAGTGCAATTAGCTAATAGAAAATTTTTCAAACCCAGTCAACCGTCATAATCCAAATCCATGAACTTCAAATATATTCGGAGATCATTGCGTGAAAACTGCTTCTGCAACGCGGATGCGATGACACAAGGTCTATTCTCATATCTAAGGAAGAAACACTAGAGAGAAATCACAAGCCCTTGTGTAGGTCTTCTGTGAGCTGCAACCGGATACTTTTTCGAGTCCTGTTGTGAAACGCCGACCTGGTATTGCATAATGTTGTTAATTTCCTCATACGAATATGTAGTGAATCAGCTTCTCTGGGCAGTGGCCTTTAAGAAAAATAATCGCAGTTGCTTACCGAAAATGGACCTCAACTATTCAACGAACTCACTCTACTTTAATGGTAAATGGAATTGAATGCACATCATAGATTCATGGCAGTGCCATTAAGTTACTGAAAATTATTACTGATTACTCTTTACCTACATGCCCAATCTCATTAAATAAAGGTCGTTGTCTTCATGTTGTGTTGAGTTGTATTGAGATGGCTCCATCACACTCTTGGTCAGTCAACAGAGCAGGGAATAGAGACGATCGATGTATGTGGCTCGTACAACACGCAGGGGAAACCACTTCATCCAAGCGCAACATCTCTCCACAGAATTCATTATACAATTTCCATTTGGTGTCTTGAATTCACAAAAATGAATGACGGGGCGTCCTACAAGCCCTTCCAAAACGACGATTCTCGATTGCCGTAAACAGATTTATATGACGAGGCGTCTTACAAGCCCTTCCAGGACGATGATTCCCGATTGCTGTAGACAGATTTATACGCTCCAAGCTAGGATCCTTCAATTTTGTTGTGTACCAATATGCATAGTAGAGCAAGCTCTCTGTCACAGTGTTTAAACTAATCTATACAGATATAGCTCTGATACCATGATAGAAATAACTAAAAAACACTCAATTACGGAAAACACACTCATATATTATACACAAATGGTGTATGTGTAAACATACTCACACACATTACAATTAGATCACTCTATTAAATAGAGTTTCTAAGATCCAACTTATTCCTAAATTAGAGAGAGAGGTTGAGAAAAATTTTCAACCATCAAACCAACTTCTCAAATAGGATGTAAGCATTAACTCCAACATTCCTCTGGTTTCCACTAGTTCCATAATATGTATCCATAAATTTCTTCTTTTTCTCAGTCTCCGAACAAAACTCCCAAACCTCACCAGGATTATGCTTTTATCCTCAGAGGTGGGTAATTGTTTGAACTGATTTTCTGTTCAACCAACTCTTAGATCTTGAGAATTATTTTTATTTACCATCAGTCTTTTGCTTTTATGAAACAATTCCATAATCAATCTTTTTATTAACCAAAATTAAATTTCTGTTCAAAATCTTTTAACAAACAAAATAATAGTAAATGTTTAAAATTCTTAACAAGTATCTTAACCATAGTTTAAATAATTAAACCAGTGGTTACATGAAAGTAGATAACATTTGAGATTGGGATAAAGACAAATATTTATTAATTTTGAGTTGAAAAGCCCTATTATGTTTGTTGGAACAAGAGTTTTATAAGTTGAAGGAATCTTGGTAGAAAGGAATGTTGATAATTATTGATAGTAGTAAGACAATCTTTTTAAAGAATATGAACAATGTTATATAACCCTTGTGCGCTTATTCGATTATTATTTTTGAAAATATGTTTTCTATCTCCTTTTTTAAAATAATTTTAAAATAATATTTGATATAGTATATGGAAAGTAATTTTGTTTATAAGTTTTCCTCAGTGAAAAAAAAAATTAAGTTGTGCTTCTCTCTTTTTTATAATAATACTTGAAGTGTTTTTTAATAAATGTGTAAACTAACCTTCTTCTCTTTGAAAAATAGTGTTTTTAATTTTTTTAATAATATTTGAATTTTTTTTAATAAATTGTGTGTAAAGTATCCTTCTTCTCTTTAAAAAAATTATTGTGTTTTTCAAAAAATTTAAACTAACCTTTAACTGTTTTTAATAAATTATGCAAAATAATTAAAAACGTGGTTATGTTTCTTTGCTTTTTTTTTAATGATGTTTCAAATGTTTTTAATAAATTATGTGTAAAGTAATCTTCTCTCAAAGTTATTCTTTCTGCATCAAGATCTATGTGCGTTAATGTGCTTTATGTGTGAAAGTTTTTTAATTTATTATTAATAATAACAAATTAATAATTTATTAATAATAATAATTAGATTTTCTTTTAATTAATATTTTATTTAATTTTTAAAATAAAAATAAGTTTCTTACCGTAACTTATAATAATAACAACATATATTTAAATATTCATATGAAAAAAGTTATTTTATTTTAATACTATTTTAATTTTTTATTATGTTAAGTTCTTGAACTGCATAACTATATTTAGTAATTATGCTTTTATTATGTATATCAATTATATTTACTAATGTGGTTGTGTTATTCTTATCTTATTATCAAATGTTTTTATTTTTTTACTAAATTTTAATAAAATTATTACAAAACTCAAACAATTCCTCAAAATTTCAAATAAAATTGACCAAAAAATGTTGCCAAAAAAGTTAAAAACTCTCTAAGTAAAACTAAATTTGAATTCTATTATTTATAAAATGATAAGATTAAATATATCTATAATTTCAAAAATACTTTTAGAAAGTAAAAAATAACAACAATGGTACATTAATAATATAGTATTCCACACATTTATAATGTTTTCCCTATAAATTAATCTATTCTTTGAAACATGTTAATTATGGTTGACTATTGTTGACATGGTCAATTATAGTCAATGTAGGCATCATAGTAAGTAATAGTCAACATGACTACCATGGTGATAGACATCATGGCCTATCAATAGGTGACCCATTGTCAACCTTAGTGAACTATATTAAACTATGGTGGATGGTCATTGTTGACCATGGACACATATAGTGGATGGTCATAGTTAGTCATAGTTAAACCATGTTTGAGCATCAACAACCACATTTCAATGGTAATCGTAATGAAATCATGGTCAACTATAAATATACTATAGTTGAAATATGGTCAACCACAATGAAACCATATTCAAACCATGATCAAATATAGTCAATCATGTTTAACTATGGTTGAAAATAGTGAAACCTTGGTCAAATGATGGCGAGTCATATGTAAACCATGTTTAATCATAGTCAACATGATCAACCATAGTAAAACCATGGTCAACCATATCCATAAAATCGTTAACCATAACCATTCATATTCACGACAATGTTAGGAATGTTTTGAATCTTGTTCACTATAAAATTTAAACCAAGGGTCCATTGCATTGATCCATAAAATCAATTGAATTATAAAACCCTAGAACAGTCTCATTACAGATATTCAATTCATGTTAGGGTTGAATTCTAATTCTAGGGTTTAATGTTATTATGTTGGGTTTATAATCCCTCGAGTTTTTAATATTAATCTAACGGGTTTATAATATTGATCCTAGGGTTTCTAATATTAATCATAGGGATTAATTCCTAGGCTTTAATATTAATCCTAGAGTTTATAATATTAATCTCAGGGTTTAATGTTAATCCCTTAATTTTATAACGATAATCGCTTAGGTTTATGAATATTAGGCTTTGTATTCCTATGGTTTAATATTAGTGCTAGGGTTCAATGTTATTTCCTTAGGTTTATAATCCCTTGGGTTTTTAATATTAATCCTAAGGTTTATAACATTAATGTTCGGTTTAATTTTTATTTTATGGTTAATAATATTTTTCTTAGAGTTTGTATCCTTTGGGTTTATAATATTAATTTCTTGTGTTTGTGACAATGATTTTCTCAATATGGAAATCAATCATGTTCAACCATGGTTAGTCATGGTCAACCATGGTCATAATTGGTCAAATATGGTTAACCATGGTCAATTATGGTAAACCATGTCGAGTGCCACATTGTAACAAATATTGTTTCAATATGAAAATAAACCATGGTCAATCATGGTCCAATGTCGCATTATGAAAAAATTAATATCAATCATGGTAATCAATGGTTAATCATGGTCAAACATGGTCAATCATGGTCAACCATGGTGAATAACCATGGCCACATTTTTACAATGATTGTCACATGGTCCAATGTCGCATTGTGACAACCATGGTCAACCAAGGTCAAATGTTACATTGTGACAAAGATTGTCTCAATATAAAAATAAAACATGGTCAACCATGATCCAACGTCTCATTCTGACAAATATTGCCTTGATAAGAAAATAAATCAAGGTCAACCATGGTCCAAAGTTTCATTGTGACAAATATTGTCTTAATACAAAAAATCAACAATGACTATTTAAGGGATTATAATATTTAACTTAGGGTTTTTATACCTTGGGTTTATAATATTAATCCCAAGATTATCTCAATACGAAAATAAATCATGTTCAACCATTGTCCAACATCTCATTGTGACAAATATTGTCTTGATATGAAAATCAATCAAGGTCAAACATGGTCATCCATAGTCCAACGTCGCATTATGACAAATATTGTCTCAATATGAAAATCAACCATGGTAAGACATGGTTAGCCATTTTTAAGGGTTTATAATATTTATCTTAGGTTTTATATACCTTGGTTTATATTATCCCTTTAGGTTTAATATTATTCATTTGGGTTTATAATCCCTTTGGCTTTTATTCCCTTAGGTTTATAAACCATGGACCAATGTTGCATTATGGCAATGATTGTCTCTATATGAAAATCAACCATGGTCCAACAACGCAATGTGACAAAGATTGAATTGATATGAAAATCAATCATTCTCAACCATGGTCAACCATGGTCTAACATCGCATTATGACAGATTGTCTCAATATGAAAAAAAACTCAACAATGGTCAACCATATTTATTTTAGGGTTTACAATATTTATCTTTAGGTTTATATGTTGGGTTTATAATATTAATCCCTTGGGTTCAATATTATTCCCTTGGGTTTAAAGTCCCTTGGGTTTTTAGTATTAAGTCCCTTGAGTTTATTATTCCCTTGGGTTTATAATATTAATCTCTCAGGTTTATTAATAGGGTCTCGTATTCCTATGGTATAATTAATAAACCCAAGAGATTAATATTATATACAACTAGAGTTGGCCTAATGGTCAGGAGCATGTGTTTCCTCCTAAGAGGTCACAGGTTCAAAACTAGAGGGGGGTAGAGTATATATGCCTTTGTAGACTTAGCAGTCAAATCGTTGCACGGAGGGGGTCCCTTGTCCCACAAACAAGAGGGTCTCATAAACCAATTTGTATCTCGCTTGGACGTGACCTTAAAATTGGGTAATAATTGGGTAAAAATCCGAAGTTGGGTAACACTTTTGTGAGAATCAAGGGTAGAATTTTTTTTTCTCAATAATTAAGCCGAAATTTTGTAAAAGTTTGGCCGAACTATTCAAGAGTTCGGCCGAACTTTCGAAATTAGTTCGGCCGAACTCGTTCTGTCGTTTACATTGATAGCATACTGATGACATGGGCAAACATATTTTTGGCCAGAGATGGGAAAACCTACAATAAAATTTCAACCGAACTCGTATTTTATAAATATATCGGCCCGCAAAATTTTACAAATTTCTTGTTCACATTTGTCTCGTGCATCTGTGTCTTGTTCGTTTCTTATTACTATTGCGCTCTGTGATTTTTGTTGATTTGGAGTTGAACTGCGACGACGATGGGATTTTTGTTGATTTGCAGTTGCGCCGCGACGATGAGGTAATTTTGGTTGATTTTTGTTGATTTTTCAATTGCAGTTGCTCTTTTTTTTTGTAATTTTGTTTTGTTGATTTTTTAAAATTTGATTTTAATTTATTTTTTTTGTTCGCAGGGAATTTGGTCTGCGTCTTCCACGATGTCTTCAGGGATCGCCCAGCTTCATCCTCGTTGCGGCTTCGTCTACGAATTTCTATGAATTTCCAGGTATGTATCAATGTATCTATGCTAATAGCATACAAATTTCTATGTATCTATGCTTATAGCTCAATGTAATCATATACCGGGTTTCCTATATTCTGTAATTTTGGCATAACCTTTAATGGTAATAATACTAATTATCAGCTCTAGTGAGATCAGTATGTAGAATGACCAATTCAATTATATATGAGTGAGTGGTTGGACTTTGCCATGTTTAAGGAGCTAGTGTCCTAGCTATAAATTCAATTTATAGCTAGGAGTTTGTTATTTTTGAACATATATTTCTAGAGGATATATTTTCAATTGTGCCTCGGTTAGGCGCTGGGAAAAAATTAGCAACTTAGCATCTAAAATATCTTCAGATTTGGAATCAGGAAAAAACCACCCTTCAGTTGCATTAACTATAGATATATCCGAACTTTGAGGCATATGCAACTCAGAATGGTAATCTGACCTATGAGAGATTCCAACATTTTCTGTTCCCAAATTTGAACTACATACATCTTTTCCATGAAATAACATTTCATTCCACATACCCTTGTCTGTTCTTCTCTTTTTGAAAGGCGGTCCCAATGCTTCAAGTAATTCAACACCTGACGATACATGCACAAATGCATGTGCATTGTCATATTTTTCTTTAAAGGGCCAATTGCTACAGTTATCAGAGTCACCATTACCACCAAGCTTATCAATATCTACAGGAATAGCAGAAATCTTGTCGATGTCAGGCAGGAAACTTTCTGAACATTCTTTGTCAGTGTTCAACCTATGAATTAGCCCAGGAAAATATTTGTCAGTGTTTCTGAACATTATTTAACATATAATTGTGTTTCCAAAATTTCTTTAACATATAATTGTGTTTCTAAACATTCTTTACCATTATTTGTCAGTGTTTCTGAACATTCTTTGCCTGAATTAGCCCAGGAAAATTTGATAAGAAATATTTATGCCAAGGTTAGTAATTTATTCCAATCATGGATTGTTGATTTACTCCAGGTGTGTTAGATGTTGAAAGCACATCATCCCCAAGAGAAGACATAAAACTCTTACCTAAACCCTATAGCGGTTTTGTCTCAATATGACTAGCTGTAAGACTCCAAGATGCATTAGAGGACTCTCTAGCATTATAGGCGGATGTTTTGATATTTGCAGAACATGAAAAAAGTATTAGGTACATAGATGGGTGGGTTTGGGAATCTGGTTCACATGAAAAGTAATAGGGAATGGATTTAGTGGAAACCTTTTATAAGATCAGGACTCAAACAATGAGAGAGGGAAAAAACCTTTTATATTGAATGTAAAACACATGCATTAACTTATAATTGTGATATTTTCCCTTCTTTCCAACTTAGTCCATCCTTCTAGAAAAATCCCTTTTAATGAAGCAGATATATCCATAGTGATCCAATGATATTTGTTCACCAACAAATATTCTATTTTGGACTTATATATCTCAAAACTATGCTCATTGAATTTATGTATCTATATCTTTAAACTACTCAACTATTTTATTACATCATAGGAATAATTTTGATATATCTCCCATTTTAATGGGGTCTATCACATTTCGAGAAAAACACATTAGCCATAAAAGTTTCCCATTGAAACCAAAAGTAATTTGATACAAAACATAGGTTTTAACCTTATATAGTTAATTGTTTCAAATAGATTATTAATAAAATGAAAATTATTCAATGTAAAGCACATCCACATTAACATATAATTGTGATATTTTCCCTTCTTTCCAACTTAGTCCATCCTTCTAGAAAAATCCGTTTTAATAAAGTAGATATATCCATAGTGATCCACTAATATTTGTTTACCAACAACTATTCTATTTTGGACTTATATATCTCAAAACTATGCTCATTGAATTTATGCATCTATATCTTTAAAATAATCAACTATTTTAGTACACCATAGGAATCATTTGGATATATCTCCCATATTAATGGGGTCTATCGCATTTCGAGAAAAACACATTAGCCATAAAAGTTTCCCATGGAAACCAAAAGTGATTTGATACAAAACATAGGTTTTAACCTTATATAGTTAATTGTTTCAAATATATTCTTCATAAAATGAAAAATATTTAATGTAAAACACATGCATTAACATATAATTGTGATATTTTCCCTTCTTTCCAACTTAGTGGACATCCTTCTAGAAAAATCCCTTTTAATGAAGCAGATATATCCATAGTGATCCACTCATATTTTTTCACCAACAACTATTACATTTTGGACTTGTATATCTCAAAACTATGCTCATTGATTTTATGCATCTATATCTTTAAACTACTCAACTGTTTTATTAAACCATATGAATCATTTCGATATATCTCCCATTTTAATGGGGTCTATCACATTTCGAGAAAAACACATTAGCCATAAAAGTTCCCCATTGAAACAAAAAGTAATTTGATACAAAACAAAGGTTTTAACCTTATATAGCTAATTGTTTCAAATAGATTCTTAATCAAATGAAAAATATTCAATGTAAAACACATGCACATTAACATATAATTGTGATGTTTTCCCTTCTTTCCAACTTATTCCATCCTTCTAAAAAAATCCATTTTAATGAAGCAAATATATCCATAGTGATCCACTGATATTTGTTCACTAACAACTATTTCATTTTTGACTTATATATCTCAAAACTATGCTCATTGAATTTATGCATCTATATCTTTAAAATACTCAACTATTTTATTATGCCATAGGAATCATTTCGATATATCTCCCATTTTAATGGGGTCTATCACATTTCTAGAAAAACACATTAGCCATAAAAGTTTCCAATTGAAACCAAAAGTGATTTGATACAAAACATAGGTTTTAACCTTATATAGTTAATTTTTTCAAATAGATTCTTAATAAAATGAAAAATGTTCAATGTAAAACACATGCATTAACATATAATTGTGATATTTTCCCATCTTTCCAACTTAGTGGACATCCTTTTAGAAAAATCCCTTTTAATGAAGCAGATATATCCATAGTGATCCACTCATATTTGTTCGCCAACAACTATTGCATTTTGGTTTTGTATATCTGAAAACTATGCTCATTGAATTTATGCATCTATATCTTTAAACTACTCAACTGTTTTATTAAACCATAAGAATTATTTCAATATATCTCCCATTTTAATGGGGTCTATCACATTTCGAGAAAAACACATTAGCCATAAAATTTCCACATTGAAACAAAAATTAATTTGATACAAAACATAGGTTTTAACCTTATATAGCTAATTGTTTCAAATGGATTCTTAATAAAATGAAAAATATTCAATGTAAAACACATGCACATTAACATATAATTGTGATATTTTCCCTTCTTTCCAACTCTATCCATCCTTTTAGAAAAATCCCTTTTAATGAAGCAAATATATCCATAGTGATCCACTGATATTTTTTCACCAACAAATATTCCATTTTGGACTTATATATCTCAAAACTATGCTCATTGAATTTATTCATCTATATCTTTAAACTACTCAACTATTTTATTACACCATAGGAATCATTTTGATATATCTCCCATTTGGTTTTAACCTTATATAGTTAATTGTTTCAAATAGATTCTTAACAAAATGAAAAATATTCAATGTAAAACACATGCATTAACATATAACTGTGATATTTTCCCTTCTTCCAACTTAGTGGACATCCTTCTAGAAAAATCCATTTTAATGAAGCAGATATATCCATAGTGATCCATTGATATTTTTTCACCAAAAGCTATTCCATTTTGGACTTGTATATCTCAAAAATATGCTCATTGAATTTATGTATCTATATCTTTAAACTACTTGAAACTATTTTATTACACCATAGGAATCATTCCGATATATCTCCCATTTTAATGGGGTGTATCACATTTCGAGAAAAACACATTAGCCATAAAGGTTTCCCATTGAAACCAAAAGTGATTTGATACAAACCATAGGTTTTAACCAAGTATATAGTTAATTGTTTCAAATAGATTCTTAATAAAATGAAAAATATTCAATGTAAAACACATGCACATTAACATATAATTGTGATATTTTCCCTTCTTTCCAACTTAGTGGACATCCTTCCAGAAAAATCCCTTCTAATGAAGTAGATATATCCATAGTGATCCACTGATATTTTTTCACCCGAAACTATTGCATTTTGGACTTGTATATCTCAAAAATATGCTCATTTTTTCCCAAAAACGTTTTTTTGGGGTACTACCCCTGAACACCTGTGTGTGGGGAATTTTTCGTATATATGAAACCCTAAAGTGGGGTCCTTTCCACCCATTTTATTCCCACCACTATTCTTAGAAAAATATATAGTGCATGGGGGTATTCACATAAAGAATATATAACATACCAAACATCCAATAATTCTCCTTAATGTGACCATCAATGTTGCGATGGTTAGAATTATTTCTACTACCCTTGCATGGATGTGTAGTGGCTATTTTATTCTTATCCTCCTATTTCCAGTTCTTATTCCCCTCCTTCAAAGCTTCTTGGTGCTATTTTTTCTTCAAACCATTGAAGTACCATTTATTTTAGCCTATGGTTTCTAGATAATGTGCGTATACACATGGCTCATACATTATCCTTAGCTTGGAAAGAATCACTTGTTTTTGTAGATGGTTATATAGATCCCACATATACTTAATGAGTACATTTGGGCACTTGGGAAAGATATCCAATAATATGACCATATTTTTGAACTTAGTACACCCTTATGTCTACGTAAAGTAGTGTGAGTGATTCCACGGGTCCTCTACACACTTCATATGGTATAATTGGGACATGTAGTGTTAAATTCTACAAGTTATATAGGCAAAATCTGTAAAGGCATAGGTAGCCTTTGGATCTCATCTTTTATGAAAGGTGACATATCCAGAAAATTCCCCTAAATTCAATCTCTAGAATAGATCTAAATAGAACTTCTTCATTTTAATATCCATAAAACACAACCACTTTAAAGAAAACTGTGTACATGTGTCATTTCTCACATAAATTCTTAGGAAAAGTTTTTAAAGCATACATTTCATGTTGGCTTTCTCCCATTAACTTTAAAGCATTCTTTTGTAAGTGCATAAAATAATTTTGCAAACCATGTAAATGTCATTTCTCTCAAACTTTAAGGCCTAAAAATTGAACCTAAAGTGGCTGAACTCTCATAGGATTTTGAACTTCCATAGGATTTTAGTCTGTCTGTTAAGTGTTAACTTCTACAAGTTCTAAAGGCAAAGTCTATAAAGGGCCAAGTAGCCTTTGGATCTCATCTTTTCTCAAAGGTGACATATCTAGTAAATGCCCCTACAATCAATCTCTGTAACAAATCTAAATAGAAGTTATTCATTTTAATATCCATAAACCACAACTACTTTAAGGCAAACTGTGTACATGTGTCATTTCTCCCTTAAATTCTTAGGCACATTTTTTAAAGCATACATGTCATGTTGGCTTACTCCAATTAACTTTAAAGCATGTTTTTGGTAAGTGCATAAAATAGTTTTGCAAACCATGTAAATGTCATTTCTCTCAAACTTTAAGGCCTAAAAATTGAACCTAAAGTGGTTGAACTCTCATAGGATTTTGAACTTCCATAGGATTTTAGTCTTTGTGTTGAGTGTTAACTTCTACAAGTTCTAAAGGCAGAGTCTGTAGAGGGCCAGGTAGCCTTTGGATCTCATCTTTTCTCAAAGGTGACATATCCAATAAATGCCCCTACAGTCAATCTCTGTAACAGATCTCAATAGAAGTTCTTCATTTTCATATCCATAAACCACTACCACTCTAAGGAAAACCTTGTACATGTGTCATTTCTCCCTTCTCCCATAAAATTTTAGGCAAAATTTAAGGCATGTATCATTTCTATTTCATTTCTCCCACAAACTCATAAAGGTGTGACTTTTGACATAACTAGTTGTTTTAGTAAGTGGATAAAAACCATTTCTCCCACAAACTAAAGGCTTCCTCCAATTAATTCTAGATGTGAATTCTACCATAAAATTTTTAATTCAAACTTTAAGATAAACCATGAACATGTCATTTATCTCATGCACATGTGTCATTTCTCCCATGCATTTTCAATAAATGTCAATTTAATATATATTTTTATTGAAATTTTTTTTTTCAGGGATAAAAAAACCACTAAATATGGTTGAAAAATGGAAATTATGCATAGATGTTTCTTGCTATCCCAATCCAAGGAAAGAAATGATTACATATGTGCTTTCAAATATTGCGACTAGCAAAGTCATCCAAAGGAAAATGAATATACCGGGAAGAACAACAAACAATGAGGCATATTATATTAGATTGATAGAAGGCTTGAGAACAACTATGGAGTATGGATCAAATGGACTTGTAGTTTTCACCAATTCTGAACTTGTGTGCAACTAGATGAATGGTGTGTACCAAGTTAAGAAGGAGAGGCTAAAAGAACTGCATGGAATAGCAAACAGTATTGTTAGCCAATTTCAAATTTTTAGTATAAGACATTGTACAAATGTGAATAAGATGCCTGCTAATATATTACGTGGGAAAATGCCAATTGAGGATTCATCTATCAGGAATGCATTCATTCAATCAATTAGAGTCCACATGAGGAAATGTCAGTAAAGTTAATCTCAAAGATGAATTAGTTTTGAGACGCTCTTCTTCATAAATTCAAGATTCATCTCTCAAAGATGAATTAGCGTTGAGACGCTCTCCTTCAAAATTTATTGATGGACATTGTAACATATCTTGGATATGTGTGTGTTTTGTACTTATAAATGCATCTTTTTTAATGACCATGTGTTTTTTCAATTATATGCCAAGTGTGCTCCCACCACACCATGTAAAGTGCAACTTGGTGAACTTCACATTTTTATAAAATTAAAATGTGAGGACTTCAAATTTTTTTTGTTTAAATGGATTTTCACGCTTCTTTTTTAATGACCATGTGTTTTTTTCAATTTTATACCAAGTGTGCTCCCACCATGTAAAGCGCAATTTGGTGAACTTGACATTTTTATAAAGTTAAAATTGAGTTTCACACTTCATTATTGCTTTGAAAAGTTGTGTTTTACATATTTGTGCACTAAATTACATTAATTTTCTAGAAATTTATTTTTGAATTATTTTTAATATTAAAAAATAATTATTAAGTATCACAAATAGATATATATATTGAATGGGGGGATAGTAGAATCAACATAATCCCATATATAGAGAGAGATCGCCAAAGGGATGTGAGGATGTTCATGGATGATAATAATGCTGATGTACATACGTCTCTGTGTGTACATATGGAATTGATTTTTTATCAACTTTGTGAGTTAAATTAGTTGTTAATAAGTTTAATTTTTTATTTTTTAGGAGCTAAGAGGGGAAGGGTCTCTACTCCATCAATGGACCATGCCCATGGTTCACCCAGTCGTGGTATGGGTCACGCAATTTAATCAATGAATATGTACATATATTTATATGTATGAATGTATTTTTCAACTGATTATAAATTCATATTTTTTTATGAAGCTTCTCTCTCGTCTCGAGAGGTTGGTGGTGGTTCAAATCCCCTTAGAGGGCCATCAATAAGTGCTAGCAGGATTCGTGAAGGTGGTGATATTTATTCCCCCATAGGCCAATCAACAGATGGTCATGTTGGTTCTCAGCAGGGTCGTTCTGGTTCTCAACAGTCTCAGGGTGGGCAAGATGCTAGCCAACCACATCGAGGTGGCCGTCAATTTGAATATTTTTTTCATTCAATTTGTACAAAAAATTTTACATGTGTTTTTTCTAACATACAAAATTTTATATATTGATGCAGAGGCTGAAAATGCTCTAAATATTGGTAAAAAAAGATGTAGGGAAGAACGCTTCATTCAAGAAGAAGGTTGTCCACCCACCGCGGCTTATCTGACCTACATTTCCGATATACCTTGGGAAAGGAACATGAAACAATGCACCTTAAAAAGGTGTCAACATATTCATGCAAATTGAAGAGAGATCTCGTGGCTTTGACTCTACCTGCTGAGAGTCGACAAAGCTTGGAAATAGTTACACACTTTTTAGGCGAACTAGTAGATGTGTACTGAAAGCTTGGGCCAACCACTGATACTTTTGTAGAAGTCATATGAAAAATAAAGGAAACAGTGATGGGTCCTGATAAATGGGAGGTTGTTAAAGAAATAGTTACAACAACAATGACAAAGTCTATGTTTAATTTCAAAGAAGGGCCAAAAAGAAAGATGTTAAAGGTACAATATTTCAAGCACCTTGATATAGCTCACTATTTGTATAATAGACACTTTGCGACCTATGGAAGGCTCCCATGGAATGACGAGGTTCCACTTTATTTTGCAAGTTTATTTTATGCAGAATTCCTTTTGCAAATGAAACTCAATTACAATAACCTTCCCTCTGAATTTTTTGGTCCTGGGAAAGGTCAATTGTGTGATCGTAGGGGTGCCAGGTGTGATGCCGAGTTGCCTCATCTTGAGCCACAATTGGTTAGTCTAAATTTTCATGTATAAACTTTGTGGTCAGAGATGGAAGCAACTTCTCAAATTAGTCGAGAAGAAAGGGTTGCCATCATCGAAAATTTTCACAAGGAATTGGGTGGAGTCGATGTTTGTCTGAATCAACAAAGAGCACATGAGAATGCACGCGCTGAATTTGTGTGTTATACAGATGAAGAGATTGACAACATGAGTGTTGAAAACCTCAAAACATATGCAAAGAATTGTCGCAATGGTTGGCATGACTTAATTGTTCATGAGGAAGAGGGCATGGGAACGATATGTGTTAATGGTTAGGGTTCAATTATTTTAACACGTACAATTTGTAATAAATACATATATGCATACATTTATTTGTATACATTAATATAAAAAAAATGTATCATTATATGTTAACACCATTTGTAGTTATCACGCTTGATGAATGACGAAAATGTTAATATCACGTTCAAAGCCTCTGGTTCAAACAATCAAGATGGGTCTCACTATCAAGATATGTTGGAAAATGTTAGTGTTTTTTAAGTGATATTTTTGAAATAAATAATTGTGCACACATGTACATGTACATATATATAATAAAATGTTTTAACAGATTATGATTCGGTCCGATTTTTTGGGAAGGCGATACCTTCTTCTTCCTTGGGAGATGTACCTTCTACTTCCTTAGGAGATGTGCCAGATCCACAACAACAAGTATGGAAAATTTTTCACTTTTAAAATTGATGTTTTTAAGTTATATATTCCACCTCAAAAAGCTCCATTACAAAATGAGATATATCTATTTATTGAGTTATTTTGAATTTTTTGAATTTTAGGTTTTTGGAGATTTTCTTTCTGAACCACTCTTACGAGATGTGCCAAATCCGACAGCACAAGTATTCAATTTTTAACTTAAATATATATATGTTTTTAAGTTATAAGTTATAAATTGAAGCTTAAAAGTTTTATTATAAATTGAGATCTAGAGATTTTGAGTTATTTTAAATTTTTTGAATTTTAGGTTTTTGGAGATTTTCTTTTGGAGCCTCTCTTAGGAGATGTACCAAATCCACCAGCAGAAGTATTCAATTTTTCACTTAAATATATATGTTTTTAATTTATAATTTATAAATTGAAGTTTAAAAGTTTTATTATAAATTGAGATCTTGAACTTGAGTTATTTTATACTTTTAAATTTTTTGAATTTTAGGTTTCTATAGAGGATTTCTTTTCTCCATGGACTCTAGCGATGGAGATAGGAACATCCACACCATTTCAACCATTTGAACAAGTTGTCTAAATGTTTTTTAATATTATTGAAAATAATTTTATATATGCATTTTCATTTGAAATTTTTTAATGTATATATATATATATAACTTTACATGTATATTGTACAATTTACTGTTGGAGATGTTCATGTGGGGGAAGTTGTAGTGGACGAACAACAAATGGAGAGGGAACCTCATGAAGTATTTCATGATTTTTTCTTTCATTTTGTTTTTTACATGAAGTTCTATATATTCTCACTCAATTTTAAAACATCAAATTTTAATGTTTGTACACATTGTGTACAGGTTCTCCATGCTTCACAGGCTTCGTAAGATAACTCCAGGATTGAGACTTTGTTGGGAAAGACACTACATCCATCTCTATTTGATGGATGATGCACATGCACTATTGCATGGATGATGCACATGCACACGTGCAACATTATAGATTTAGTATTAAATTTACTTTTTATATATAATCTTATCTAGATGCAGTCATATATAACTTGATACTTGATACTTGTGAGATCTAAAAATTTTGGACATATTTTATGTTGACTACATTTGGTACATGTGAATGTCATATATAATGTTTTTAAAACTTAAGTTTTTATACTTGTGATCTATAATTTTTTTTGTTTTTAAAATTCAAGTTCTGATACTTGTGATCTATAATGTTTTGTTTTTAAAACTCAAGTTTTGGATGGTTGAACTACATGTGAATGTGATATATAATTTTTTTAAAACTTAAGTTTTGATACTTATGATCTATAATGTTTTGTTTTTAAAACTCAAGTTTTGATACTTGTGATCTATAATGTTTTTTTTTTTAAACTCAAGTTTTTGATGGTTGAACTACATGTAATGTGATATATAATGTTTTTAAAACTTAAGTTTTGATACTTGTGATCTATAATGTTTTGTTTTTAAAACTCAAGTTTTGATACTTGTGATCTATAATGTTTTGATTTTAAAAATCAAGTTTTGGATGGTTGAACTACATGTGAATGTGATATATAATGTTTTTAAAATTTAAGTTTTGATACTTGTGATCTATAATGTTTTGTTTTTAAAACTCAAGTTTTGATACTTGTGATCTATAATGTTTTGTTTTTAAAACTCAAGTAATGTTGTGCTATAATTTGTTTTTTTTTTTTTAACTTAAGTTTTGGACGGTTGAACTACATTTGGTATGTGAAGTAATGTTGTGATCTATAATGTCAAACTTAAATTAAAACTTAAGTTTTGGATGGTTGATCTACATTTGGCATGTATTATAATGTTAAATGTTTTTATTGTATAGTTGAACTACAATTGGAATGGCATGTGAAGTAATGTTGTGATATAATCAAAAAGTTTTTAAAACTCAAGTTTTGGATGGTTAAACTACATTTGGCATGTGATTATGATATTATGTTTTGTTTTCAAAATTCAAGTTATCATTTTCCCAAAAAAAAAAAAAATTCACCTGAATATATGTACATGTATAAATGATTTTACACATGTTTGAATATATATGTCAAAACGATTGAAGTACAATACACACACACACACATATATATATAAGATTCTAGTTCTTGTTAGATGTGTCAAACAATGATAAAAATGTATTCTATAATGCATATATATTCAGTACATGCAACATTTTTCATTAATGCATGTATAGAAAAGCTACTTTTAGATAATTCCATTCTAGAACATATACATCCAGTATGTGCAAAAATTTTCATCAATGCACATAGAAAAGCTACTTTCAGTTAATTGATTCTAGAACATATATATCCAGTACTTAAACATTTTTCATCAATGCAAATAGAATTTAGCTACTTTAAGTTAATTGCATTCTAGAACATATATATCTAGTACGTGAAACATTTTTTATCAATGCGCATGGGAAAAATACTTGAACAATTAATTGCATTCTAGAACATATATATATCCAATACGTGCAACATTTTCATCAATGCACATATAAAAGATACTTTCAGTTAATTGCCTAGAACATATCCGACCATTGGACAGACAAATTTTGTACTATTTTCTATCATGAATAGAGATGTGGGTCAAATCCCACCAAAAAGTCGGATAATTTTGCTCCGAGTCTCTTGTACGAAAGGAATCTTCATACAAATTATATTGTGGATGATTTATTTACATTGTGGATAACTTTACACGAAAAATCACGAAATAAAGTTGGTCACATTCGATCCGTGTATATATCCGGTATGTGCAACATTTTCATCAATGCACATAGAAAAACTACTTTGATTAATTGCATTCTAGAACATATATACTCGATACGTGAAACATTTTCCATCGTGCACACAAAATAAATCTACTTGAACAATTAATTGCACTCTAGACATATATATATATATATATATATATATATATATATATATATATATATATATATATATATATATATATATATATATATATATATATATATATCCAATACATGCAACATTTTTCATCAATGCATATATAGAAAAGCTACTAGTGTGCATGTACCAAAACAATTTGTACATGTGAAAACACTTGCACAGATAACATAACAAGGCAGCTCAAATTTTATTTGAGTTATAGAAGTTCTAAAACATGAATCCAAAGAGAAGAAATTGTTGGGCAGTCTAATCAAAAAAATTCCAATGGAATGCCATCTTCAATGATCCATTCATGATCGGATTTTGACATTTTCCATTTCTTAATTTTCATTTTTTTCTTTTATTGAACCTCTATCAACTTTATGCGTGCTGCACACACAAAGTGACTATATTGACAACTTATGACATCAGGTTCAAAGTCTTCAAAGTAAAAGAAATCTCCTTTTTTATTAGTTTGTCTGTAAAAATAACCTTTCAGTATAATAGATCCTCTTTCATATGGAAAACCGTGATCATTATATTTTTCTAATAATTTCATTTTTCGTTTAGTGCAATGCATCAAATAATACTTCACATTTTCATCATTGTCAATAGGTAAAATTACAACAAAATATCTCCTGCACAATAAAACAAACTTAACAAACTAAATGTATTTAAATTTATTTCTAGATGTTTATCATTTGAAAGCAATTCAAATGTTACCTTCTCTAACAAGATCAGAAACTCGATCACCATCAGTTGATATTGTAGTTTCCTCTGATTGCATTTCTTCAAACATTGCAACAGACATTTTTCCCTTTGTATTTAGCTCTATATGTTTCCAATATTTTACATACATTTTGTTTTCACAAATGTCATTGGATTATGTGTTGTCTATGCAAACATGACAAAAACAAAAATATTTTCTTTTATCCAATGAAAACACATTTCTGGACAACTTTTTTTTAATTAAATGCAATTTTCGAGTCCCTTTTATTGTTTCAATGTCATTTCCAATTGATCTATCCACATCTTTGATCACAATATGCCAAAAAAACCAATATATGGAAAATTCAAAGAAGAATGTAAATATGATATCAAAATACCATCAAAGATAATCATTGTGATAAATGTACACTGTTTAAAATTAGATATCCAATAAAAATTAAATTGAATGTACCTTCGCACTTCCCTTGATCGGTTAGTATCATGGCTTAGAGCAGCAATGCACCATTGAACAACTTCTTTAGCATCCACAAGTCGGCTTGTAGAGGGGTTCATTTGATATCCTTGAAGTGCTCGTTTTATGCATGCCCCTGCACTGTCATGTTCTCCTTTTCCATGGCCAGTCTCAAAGAAATTCCAATGATGTTTAATGCAAGTTTTCTTATGAAGACAACACAACCAAAAGAATGATCATGAAGATTTGAATTGACCTGTGCATCCATCTAACCATATCTAATGTTCATTGAATGTTATTCCATGACTTTTCAAGGAGTCATAAATATTTCCAAAATAGTGTTGTACAAAATATGTATCATGTGTATGATCATCACTGATATAAAAGTGATATTCTTTAATAACATGTCGATTTTCATTGGTTCTTTCTATATGATTGGCGTTTTGTTCAACATGTCTATAGAGAATATGGACGAGCATGGAGACTTGGTCAGAATGATAGTATTCACTCTGAATTTATTTTTGTGGAACAAATGTGTAGTTTTCTGCAAAATCAATTACTAAAAAAATGGTCACTGGTGGAAAAAATTCATGGGATTTTTTGAATTTCAAGTATTTCCATCGAACTCTATGGGAATGCTTGGTGTATTTATAAATTTCTACCTCAAACTTTCTCAAAAAGTCTGTCACAAAAATTTCTTCTTCTCATAATTCAATTCTTTTAGTGCTATTTGCACCTTGAATCGATGTATGGATATATTCATATCTCTTCCATTTCACTTTCATGTTGGAAAATGATTGATCATTTATATCAGTACGATGTTTGTTTTGAAATTTATTCAAATTTCCACAATCATCACATTTTTTACCACCAACACATTTCTTTTTGTAAAATAGTTCATCGCTTTGTCTTTCACATAGAATTTGAGATATGAAATCACAGATAGTGGAAGGAGGTGAATCTTTCCAAAATGTTCTACCAAAATTAAGGAATGTGTCATAATATAACTCAAATTCCACATGATAATGATAACAACAAGAGTTGCGTACGGTGATAGGTTTTACATACCATGGTTTTCATTGAACAAAAGCACTAATTGAGACATGAATTTCACGATTCTCTTCTTTGAATTTGTTGAAAAACTCTATTTGAGTGGTTTCTAAGAAATGTTTTTCATGTTCTTCGTATTGATTTTGTGCTATTCTTATTCGCATCACATCCTTTGCATTTGGCGAAACACGTGAATTTTTCTTCCAATATTCATATATTATTTTTTTAACATTTTCTCCAAGTCTATCTTTGTATGGTTGCCTACAAATAGTTCTCCAACAAGCGAGTTCATCATTTACATCTATTTGCAACTGAAATTTCTGATGTTTGTGCAAAGTTTTTCGTGAGGTTCCTAATGCTAGTGCCATATATTTTACCAAACGATTCTCTTTAGTACTTGATGAAACCACTACCATATGTATTTCTCTATGTACAACTGAAACATTTTTCTGTCTAGATCTTCTAATTGAATTTATAGCACTATTTATATTTTCTATCACATTTTCCTTCATTTTTTTGTCTTTTGTTGATTTTTGAATACCCAATAAAGTCGTAGCTTCTTTTAATTTCCTTAATGATAGGAGACCTTTGAACATTTGGGCTTGAACTGTCACATTTTCCTTTATGAAGTACGTATCAAAAAAGAGGTTAACACGATATCATATAATATGGTTAGCTCTTTTATTTCCATATGTGTGAGTGTCAAAATTTTCTAACATCTCATCATCGAAATTGATTTCATCTGTACATATTTGAATTAATAACATAATAAGTTTACATATTTAATAAATAACTAAATTAATAAATATGTATAATTTCAATAATATGTGCATGTGTTCAACATATATATATATATATATATATATATATACCTTGTGATTCTATTTCTTCACTTGAATTTCTTTCAACATTTTCATCATCTTCAATCATTGGCTAAATATCTCAATCACTTCCTCTTTCAAAATTTTGTATCTCATCATCATTGTTTTGAGGAATATATCTCTTTATTTACATTGCAAAATATTTTCCAAATTAGTTCATCAAATAAAAATTAAGCTTCACATTTTACACAAAGAAAATTTTAAATATATCAAATTCATAATATTTACATTTACATACCTGCTTCAACTTCTAGTTGAGGTTGATTTTCCCCTTCAATATTTCAGAGTGCTTCTCTCTTTCTTTTGTGAGATTCTCTCATCTCTTCTCTACATTCCTTAGGGTCTCTTTTTTGATCATATTTTCTTGTACAATTCCTTCGATTTCCCATGATAATAGAGTATGAAGTTCAAAAAATTTCCTTCAAAAGTTTAGACAAAAACTTAATTAAAAAAAACATCACAAAAGGTTTAATTTTTAAAAAAATCATTTTAAAAAGTTTGTACAAAAATAAATACTTCAATCCAAAACACTTTAAAAAATCCGAGAAAAAAATGTCTTATAAAAATGAAATGAAACTCAAAATATTTCCTTCCAAGTCCTACAAAAAAATTTCATTTTAAAAGTTAGACAAAAACTCATTTTAAAAAATCATTATAAAAGATTTACTTCAACCCAAAACACGTACTCTAAAAAAATGTCACTTCAAAAAATTCCTCCAAAAAATGTCCATTGAAAATGAATTCCAACTTCTTAAAAAATGCCACTTTAAAAAATACTTCAAAAAAGCCTCTAAAAAAATATCACTTCAAAAAATACTTTTAAAAATATCCTTTGAATATTAAGCCTAAAAATATTCCTTTCAAATTAAGCTTAAAAAGAGTCATTTGAAAATTAAGCCCAAAACCTCTAAAAACGATGAAAATTACGCCGAAATCCATACCTTCAAAAAAAGTGAAGCCCAAAAAACATCAAAAAAATGTATCACATACCTCCAAGAAATGTCCTTTGAATGTACCTCCAAGAAAAGTCCTTAAATCCAAAACAATTTTTTGAAAAATCAGACCAAGACCTTTGTAAAATTAGACCAAATGTGCGAAAATATGCGAAAATAATGAATGCTTTCGCGGCAAGGTATATTGCCGCGAAATGTTTTTTTGAAGGGGCTTCGTGGTATTTTCCGGCCGATGAAAAATCGGGTAAAATTTCAGCCGATTTTTTATGTTGTTAGACTTGACGGGCCATCGGCACAAAAAACAATTCAGCCGAAATTTTTAAGAGTTCAACCGAACTAACACGTCAGCAATTACGCAAAGCCAAGCTCTGAATACATAGCTTCAACTTTGGACTGATTAAACTCGATGAAACATTCTGAATTAACTGTCGGAACCAAGATAAGCATTTTCAGAATTCAATCTACTTTCAGGAAATATAACTTCTATGGAATTTCATAAGTATTTACTAATTTTAATTAATTTTGTAATAAAACGGGTGCAAACAATTTCTGAAAGTCATTATGATTCAGTGAAATCATAATTCTGTATCTTCCAAAATACACTGTAAAAAATTAAAAAATTATGGTGCATTAATTGGTCCGTCGTCTATAATGGGTAGTTTTTAGATTTTTATTTTATAACTTATATGTTAAGAAATTCCGTGCATCGTGAAACATATTCAAAATATGCATTTTTTCATATAGAACCAGTTCAAAAAATTCTAGTAATAATGATATGCATCCGTTGCCTTTGTAAATATAACGAAACTGAAGTAGACTCTATCTAGATTCTTGTAACATATTTTGTTTCTCAAAAACACAAAGTTTCAAAGAATACAATAGTGCGTATTAACATGACTTCTTATGAATCCTTTGATTGTTAAAAAACACACACTCAAAGAAATGCTAAGTTGACATATCAAATATGTATAAACAACTTCCAAAAAATAAGTAATAGAAAGCTCATAAAATTTCTGACAACTTTTATTTTTATCGCAAAATGAAATTCTAAACAGAAAATTTGTTTTGGCTTGCATAAAGTTGAAGAATAGAAAAAAATGAAAGTTTTTTTTCTCAAAAAAGGGCAAAAAGTGTAACCCAACTTCACATTTTCACTCGGAAGAGAAATTGTAATTTCATCTCATGACAACTTGTATTAGTTAATTGAGTCATGAAGACTTAGTTAGCTTAGGAAATTCAAGTTGGAGGTTAAAGAGGAGGCATGTAGAGTTATCCCATGATTTTAGGGGGTCCATTTACAATTGTTTATGAGTTGTAATTAGTTTACTCAATTAATTGAGTTAAAATCAGTTTAACTAGTTTTAATTGAGAGATGAGCTAGTGATAGGTCCAATTAATTAAATATTATTTAATACATAAGTAGCGGTCAATTAGTTAACTAATAATTCACTATAAATAATTGTTGCATGTCATTTCTAAGGAAGGCCCGATTGAGTTTGAGGTTAAAGGGAAGATAACTATCAGTTGTATAATTAGACAATTGTACAAGTAGTGTATGAGTTCATCATGAAGCCTTGGAGGAATTCCGCAATCAATTCTTAGGAATTTCCTATTTAATAGGGCCATGATTCCTCCAAGAATGTTGTTGGTGAGATAGAGGCTCATAATTGGTTAAGTATTTGACTAATTTTTCCTAGATCAGAGTGAGACAGTTAGCAGAGTGCAGTGGTTTCTCAGGAAGGTAAATAAGATTGTATTGTTTCATGATATTGAATTTATGTAATATAAAAATAGTGGGGTTTTGAGCAGTTTCTTTCCTCGTATACATCTTGTGTTATGCAATTTATTGTTTCTTTCTCTTACTTATTATGTGATTGTGCGATCATAATTGTTTTCCACAATTTCTAGAAGGATTTAATATTTTGTTTTAGTACATTACAAGCTCAGATTGAATCCCTTTGGATAATTTATACATGGTATCAGAGGCCAGGAATTGCAATAGAAGAGAAGAACTAGAGTTTGTTTTGAACAGGAACATCAAATTTGTAGATTTATTCTTCAGGACCAACAACAGATCAAGATGTCTTTCAATGGCTTGAGACTCCAATATTCCCTTGAGGGCAATTAAAATACATAGAATGGAAGGAAAGGATAGAGGCAGTGCTCGAGTAAAACGGATTGAAGGCATTCATTAACACTGTTATTCCCCAACCCGCATCAAGATATGCTCAACATCTTGATGCATAGAAAAAGAATGTAGCAAAGGCGAGAAGGATCTTGTTAGAGGGAGTTTAAGATCCTATTGTCTTGAGTCTCCATGGGAAGGAACCTCCATATGTTTTTTGGAATACCTTTCCATATCTGTTTCGGAATAGAAATGACCACATGAAGCTAGTATTGAAAGACAAGCTCAGAAATATCAAGATGGAGAAGGGCAACACCAACCAAAAATACATGACGAAGTTCACTCAATGTCGAGATGAGCTTAGAGGGTGTTGGAATAACAGTTTCCTGGGATGGTTTTGTGAGCCTAGATCTTCTAGGCCTTCCCAAGAGTTGGAATAGCTACCACGATTCTTTGAATGGGAGGGAGAAGCTACCAGACTCGGAGCGATTATGGTACAATTTGGTACAAGAAGATATTTGTCGGAGCACCTGAGATGGATCCTCATCAAAGACTGATGATGAGGCTAAGTATGCCTTCAATATAAAGGCGAAGAAAAGGAAAGGGAAGGCGTCCCATTCCAAATCATAGTTTGGTAAGGGAGGAAAGAAGCAAGACTTGTCAAAGGTGAAATTTTTTCAATGTCATGAGCATGGACACTATGCCATAAATTTTCCACAAAATAATACCAGCAAGAAGGCCTCATGAGGAGCAAAAGGTGAAGCACCTGCTTCACGGTTAGAGTTGGATTTCACTTTCATCTCATGCATGGTGTCATCGGTGATGGGTTTTGTGTGGTAATTGGATAGTAGAGCTTCGTTCCATATGACCGAAAACAAAGAATTCTTCAGTAGCTTGGACTAGAAGGATATCCAGATGCACATCGAGATGGGTGATGACAGGAGGTATAGTGCTACTGGTGTAGGTATAGTTACCTTTCAGAGGGGGTCAATTAATCCAATCACATTAACATATTTCATGTATGTTCCTCCTTTAAAGGAGAATTTGGTTTTTGTTGCTATGTTGGAAGATCGTGGCTATGATGTGATCTTCGGTGAAGGAAAGATGTTCCTTCATCACAAATCCATGGGACAAGTGAAAAATATTGGGGTTCGAGTAAAAAACCTCTACAAATTGGATGTAGAAGAATGTGACGCTTTGAGCACGAAATCAAAGAAGGTGGAGAGCCGAGACATTGGTGAGTTATGGAATCATAGATTGGGCCATATACACCACAACGCTTTAAAGATAATGCAATATATTTCCAGAGGACTTCCAAAGTGCGCACTTGCGTAGAGAGTTACATGCAAAGGGTGTACATTGGGGAAGTATACCAAAGCCACCTTTCACGATAAGGAAATCTGATCCAACGCGATCCTTGAGATATTTCACTTAGATGTGTGTGGACAGTTCTCGGTAGATTCCACAGCAAAACATAGGTATTATGTGGATTTTGTTGATGATTTTTCAAGAAAGTGTTGGATTTTCTTCATGTAGAAGAAAGATCATACGTTCTCCAAGTTTTATGAGTTCAAGGCACTTGTCGAGAAAGATACAATGAAGAAGGTGAAGGCTCTAAGGAGAAATAATGGTGGATAATACATCTCTAATGAATTCAAGAACTTTGTGCCTCAGAAGGAATTCAAAGATAATTGATAGCACCTCATAACCCATAATAGAATGGGGTTATAGAAAGAAATAACATAACTATTGTGGTAGCAGAGCAATCTATGTTGCATGATCTAGTCCTATTTTTGCATCTATGGGCAAAAGCATGTAATACAACAATATTTTTGTAGAACAAAATTCCTCATCAGATACTTGGGATGAGTACACCAGATGAGGTTTTTTCAGGTAAGAGACCAGATGTGTCGCATTTTAAAATTTTTGGTTCATCTGTTTATTTCCATGTAACCAAATATGTAAAGAATAATATAGAGCCAATAATAGAGTTGGGGATATTTGTGGAGTGCACTTATATACCTCACAACTATCGGGTGTACTTTCTAGCACACGAGATGATAGTGGTGAGAAGATATGTGAAATTCAATGAAGAGAAATCCATGTGATTTTCCCTTGAGAGGGACCTTGAGTTGCATGCAATTGAGGAGCTCTTGGCTCCAAAAGAAGATCCTAACGATGTGGAGAAGCCATAAGAAGAGGAACAGAGAGTGGTAGAAACCACTCATATAGATCCATCCACTAGAGATGGAAGGAAGCACACTAGAGAGCTGGAATATTATTGCTAAGTGCGAGAGAGAATATGGGAGCACCCACATCACATCGTAGGTAGAGAAGGTACCCAGAGCGGTACACTAGATACATAGCTCTTATGAGAGAAGGTATTGAGATAGAACCATCCTCTTTTGAGGAAGCAGTGCAACAACCACTGTGGGTTGATGCCATGGTTGAGGAGTATGACTCCATTATCAGAAACAATGCATGGGAAGTTGTCCCAAGACCAGTGGGAAAGTCAGTTGTAGGATCTATGTGGCTCTACAAGGTGAAGCAGGCAGCATATGGGAGTGTGGAGAAGCACAAGGCTGTATTTTTGGCCAAAGGGTTCTCTCAGGTGGAGAGTATTGACTATGATGATACTTTTGCACCATTCGCAAGGTACTCATCTATCAGATCCATCCTTGCACTCTCAACATAGATGGGATGGCAGATACATCAAATGGATGTAAATACATCCTTTCTCAATGGAGTTATTGAGGAAGAGGTGTACATTGAGAAACTGAAAGGTTTTGAGACCTTAGACAAGGAGTTTCATGTGTGCAGACTCAAGAGAACACTGTGTGGGCTAAATCAAACACCTCGTGCTTGGTACATTAGGATCAAAAATTATTTCAATGGGTTGGGCTTAACCAAGAGTGAAGCGGATGCGAACCTATATCATATTGTGGTTGATGGTAAGCTTTTTATTATTATACTTTATGTCGATCATGTGTGACTGATAACTGTTGAGAATCTCTTTAAGTCTTGGAAAGGGGATCTTGCAAGATAATTTGAGATGAAGGACATAGGGCTCTTGCACTATTTCTTGGGATTGGAAATATGGCAAAGATATCAAGAGCTATTTTTATCTTAGGGAATTTAGTATGCTAACGAGATCCTCAGGAATTTCAACATGGAGGGAAGCAAACCCATGGAGACCCCTCTAGAAGGAAACTGGAGGAAAGAGGATGTTATTTCGGGTGAAGTAATAGATGTTATTTTTTACAGGAAGCTTGTGGGTTAACTCATGTATTTAGTGAACACGCGACTAAACAAATAATACATAGTTAACCAACTTAGTCAAGCTATGGTTAAGCCTACCAATCTCTTTTGGAAGGCAGGAAATCATGTGTTGAGATACCTCATAGGCATTGCATAGTATGGGATATGGTACAGACGAACAGAGGGAGCGAAGCTTCAAGGCTTCGCCGATGCAGATTGGGCAGGGAGTCCATCCGACAGGAAGAGAACATAAGTGGTCATCTTCAGCATAGGATCAACAGTAGTTTACTAGTACAACAAGAAATAGAGATTAGTTGCACTCAGTTCAGCAGAGGCAGAATACACGGCGTTTAGTCAAGAAGCATGTGAGGCAATCTGGATGAGAAAGATACTTGTTGGTTTGTTTGGTTGACAGATGGATCTGAGGATGATACATTGTGATAACCATAGTTGCATCAATGTCTCATTTAATCCAATTTTTCATGATAGGTCTAAGCATATTGATATCTGGTATCACCATCTCAGATATTGTATGCAGAGGTGGATTATGTCATTAGAGTACATTCCCATGGAGGAGTAGGATGCAGACATCTTGACGAAGGCGCTGGAAAGAAGAAAATTTGAGTTACACGGAGACAAGATCAGGGTAGCAGATAATCCATTTATTTTTTAGAGGGAGTGTTGAAATGGCACCAAGAAATAGGACCCGAAGGGGGCTTCTGATTTAATTTTCACTTAATTAAATTGGAAGAGAAATTGTAATTTCATCTCATGACAACTTGTATTAGTTAACTGAGTCAGAAAGACTTAGTTAGCTTAGGAAATTCGAATTGGAGGTCAAAGATGAGGCATGTAGTGTTCTCCCATGTTTTTAGGGGGTCCAGTAACAATTATTTGTTAGTTGTAATAGTTAACTCGATTAATTGAGTTAAAATAAGTTTAACTAGTTCTAACTCAGAGATGAGCTAGTGATAGGTCCAGTGAATTAAATTTGGTTTAATTCACAAGTAGTGGTCAATCAGCTAACTAATAATTCTCTATAAATAGTTGTTGCATGTTAGTTGTAAAGAAGGCCCAGTTGAGTTAGAGGTTAAAGGGAAGACAACTATCAGTTGTATAATTAGAAAATTGTACAGGTCGTGTATGAGGTCATCAGGAATCCTTGGATGAATTGAACAATCAATTCTTGGGAATTTCCTATTTAATAGCGCCACAATTCCTCCAAGAATGCGTGAGAAATGTTGATCAGACACAGGTTGAGAATTGGTTAAGTATTTGACTGATTTTGGCTAGATCAGAGTGAGACAGTCAGTAGAGTGCAAAGGTTTCTGAGGAAGGGAAATAACATTGTATTTTTTCATGATCTTGACTTTATGAAATATACATATAGCAGGGTATTGATCAGTTTCTTTGCCAAGATACATCTTTTGTTGTGTGATTGATTATTTCTTTCTCTTACTTGTTATGTGATTTTATGATCATAATTGGTTTTCGCAATTTTTAGAAGGATTTAGTATTTTGTTTTAGTACATTAGAATATCATATTGAACCCCTTTGGATAATTTCTACAAATTGTCTCAATATAAAAATCAACCATGCTCGACCATTATCAACCATCGTCAACCATGGTCAATAATGGTCAACCATGGTCCATTGTCACATTGTGACAAAGATTGTCTCAATTTAAAAATCAACTATGTTCAACCATGGTCCAACTTTGTGGTGTGATAAATATTGTCTCATTATGAAAATCAATCATGGTCCAATGTCGCAATGTGACAAATATTGTCTCAATATGAAAATCAACCATGGCCAACCATGTTTGTTTACCGTTTATAATATTTACCATAGGGTTTATATATCTTGTTTTATAATATTTATCTTTTGATTTATCATAGTATTTTCTCAATATGAAAATCAATCATCGTCAACTATGTTCAATCATGGTCAATCGTGGTCAACATTGGTCAAACATCGTCAACCATGATTCATTGTCTCATTGTGACAAAAATTGTCTCAATATGAAAATCAACCATGGTCAATCATCGTCCAATGTCTCATTGTGACAAAGATTGTCTTTATATGAAAATCAATCATGGTCAATATGAGGGGAGAGGCTCATTCTGCTCAATATGAGGGGATATGCCAAGCTTAGTATGAGGAGATGTGTGATGTGTAAGTTTTTCTGTCACTTTGAGTTGACAAATGCCCTTTTAAAATAAAAAAATAAATAAAATATGCTCTAAATAATGTGGCTTATAAAAAAATGAATATATTGTAAAGTAATTAGAAGTTTAAAAAATCTTTAAAATTTTTGTGTATATATCACCAAAAAACTTCATAGTTAAAAGACTTATCTTTAAATTACACATTTTATTTTGCACTCTAAAAAATTTAAATTTGAAAAAAATATATGATTAATATACCTATATCAACCACATTAATGTAATTGTATTAATTACTTATAATATAATAACACAACTCCCTATAATTCTGAAAATGAGTGAAAGCAAATTCTGTCCATGGCAGGTGCATTTATGAGCCAATAGATTGAAAATTATTTGTTTCCACAATCCAAGATAAATATTCTAAACAATGTAATTAAGCTTGAGACAATCACCTAACCATTCACGTGACTGACCAGATCGGGAGTCCGCACATTTGATTGTTATAAAGCGGCTGAACATTCCAGAAATATCAGAACTCGTTACCGCAAATATTCAGCGGCTCATTCAACTCAGCGACACCATGCATTCCCTCGGTCTCGGATTCTCGTACCATGCACGCAGCTCCTCTGTCCGCAGTGTTCCTACGCTGCTGCTCCTCCTTGTTTTTGTATTGGCTTTGGCCACGCGTTTTGCCAATTGGCTTCTCGCCCCTCTTCGTACTTTTGGTATTTTGGAAGAACCCTCCCATCAATATCTTCCCGATGAACCGCTCCCTCTTTGGCCCCTCACCCCTTTCAACTCTTCTCATGGTTCCACTAATTCCCGCCTCATCTTCTCTTCTGTTGCGTCCTCCGGTGACAACCCTCTACACACTCTCCGTCAGAATCTACCCGTCGTTGTTGAATACGGCACTGTAACATCACATGGCCACGAAGATATTACATGTGCTGTTTGTCTCACTGATTTCCAGGCGAATGATGGAATCCGTCGGCTCTCTAAATGTGGGCATATTTTTCATATGGAATGTTTGGACAAGTGGATCAGTTATCAAAAGTACACTTGTCCTCTCTGTAGATCTCCCACATTCTAAACACAACACGTTTGGAGGTCCTCTATCATCAACAATATGAAGTCTCATTTGCGCGTAATTGTTCCTGTAATTACTCTGTCCTGCTGGTCAAATCAAATGAAACGAGAAAGGCTATTCTGTAGTTTTAGGAGCATTTTATGTTGGATCTGGACAGTCTTCTCAGTTGTAGCTTTTCATTATTCAGTGAATCACTTTTCTCTGTTACAATTTTATGTGTAATTGGATTATTTAAATTTAGTTTATTTGTTTTCGTGCTCTAGCTCTCTTATGCTGATTCACTTGTTTAAGGATTTTTATTTTCACAGTAATGCCTTGAAGTTCATTTTAAATAAAAATCAAACAGTGGCTGCAAAAAATGTGCACATTATTTTAGAAAATAAGATATGTGAATAAATACCTTATGACCCTCTCTTGAGACGGTAGATCAATTTCGATCAATTTCAAATATCATAATTTTAAATTATCATCCTTCACGTTAAATGTGTGGTAGGCTCTGTCCAGATTATTGTACGTCAATTTCAAATTTGTCTGTTGAATAAACTTTTATATAATTTCACGACTTTCACTCACCCCGCGTGAGCGTGCTTATTTTTATTTATGCATCAACTGATTTCGTTAAGCATTTTCAGTTGAGGATTATGGTAATAAATTTGTTCTCTTCTGATCATATGGATTTACACTTTGCATTTTCAGTTGAGGATTATGGTAATAAATTTGTTCTATTCTGATCATATGGATTTACACTTTGACTTTAAATTTATTGACTGAATTTAATGTTTAATAAATACAAAGTGTATATTTTATTTTTCTAAAATCTAAATTTTATTTTTCCAAAATCCCAATAGCCAATATATTTAACTTTTTATTGCGATCTTTCACATCATCCCATGTTTAAAATTAATCACATAATTTCTTCATGCAACTCATCTTGTCTGTTCCCTATCCTTTTGCAAAAAATGGTTATCGCATTCTTTGTGTGTAGTCCAATCTAGAATTCGAAGACAGCAGCAGTGAGCATGTATGAACAGATAACGTCTATGACCATAATTATAATTTCAGCATTTAATTTTGACAGAACCTTCTCATTAATTCTTTTGGATGGAGGATGGAATTAGGTCTTTACTCCCCATTAATAATATCATCGTCTCTGGCGGTATGAAAAATGTTTTTTATAAAATTTTGGTGTCAAACTAATGTAGTATATTATCAGCATGATAGTAAGTTGTGAAGACTTTTTCATTTCTCTAATTTAATTTTCGATTTATCATGCACTGAAATCAAATAAAATGTTTATAAAATTTTGGTGTCAATCTAATGTAGTATATTAAGGAAGGAAGGGATTGGGCAAGGAAGGGATTGGGCAAGGAAGGGGGGCGATAGAAGTAGAGGGAGAAGGGGCTCAAGATGTAGTGTTGGATGAAGAAGTGGCCCATAACCCTAACCAGTCTAATAGAAATTTTTGAGCTATTATATATATAGATTGGGTTGGAATATGATTTAAGAAGAATATTAAAAACAACGCATCATATTTTATTAATTAACTTTTTATTTACCACCTTTAATATAATGGTTGCTTCTTCCCTTTTTCTAATATAAGGGTTATTACGTTAGTTGTGTACATACTTTATGAAGATATATGAAAAACATTACTTTAAAGGTGTCACACAAGATGAGGCATAGATACATCAGACTTCAAGTTGGAAAGATCAAATAAATAAAATATAAAAGAGGAATAAAGTCAAATCCATCGAAAATAAAAGGGAAAAAAATTCGAAGGGCCAAAAATGGTTTTTCTTATCGCTTTATAGTCATATATTAATCATTTGTAATATTTTATTGCAAGGATATATGAAGATATTCTATCCTTCAAAAGTTGCGAGATCACACCCCGGATACGGGTGACTAAGGCCAACGGGTGGCAGGAAAGGTGCCACGCACACTGGCTCACTTGATCCAATGACCTTTCCCGGTATCCATAGTGATCCAATGATATTTGTTCACCAAAAACTATTCTATTTTGGACTTATATATCTCAAAACAATGCTCATTGAATTTATGTATCTATTTCTTTAAACAACTCAACTATTTTATTACATCATAAGAATAATTTTGATATATCTCCCATTTTAATGGGGTCTATCACATTTCAAAAAAAACATATTAGCCATAAAAGTTTCCCATTGAAACCAAAAGTAATTTGATACAAAACATAGGTTTTAACCTTATATAGTTAATTGTTTCAAATAGATTCTTAATAAATTGAAAAATATTCAATGTAAAACACTTGCACATTAACATATAATTGTGATATTTTCCCTTCTTTCCAACTTAGTCCATCCTTCTAGAAAAATCCCTTTTAATAAAGCAGATATATCCATAGTGATCCACTGATATTTGTTTACCAACAACTATTCCATTTTGGACTTATATATCTCAAAACTATGCTCATTGAATTTATGCATCTATATCTTTAAACTAATCAACTATTTTAGTACACCATAGGAATCATTTGGATATATCTCCCATTTTAATGAGGTCTATCGCATTTCGAGAAAAACACATTATCCATAAAAGTTTCCCATGGAAACCAAAAGTGATTTGATACAAAACATAGGTTTTAACCTTATATAGTTAATTGTTTCAAATAAATTCTTAATAAAATGAAAAATATTTAATGTAAAACACATGCATTAACATATAATTGTGATATTTTCCCTTCTTTCCAACTTAGTGCACATCCTTCTAGAAAAATCCCTTTTAATGAAGCATATATATCCATAGTGATCCACTCATATTTGTTCACCAACGACTATTGCATTTTGGACTTGTATATCTCAAAACTATGCTCATTGATTTTATGCATCTATATCTTTAAACTACTCAACTGTTTTATTAAACCATAGGAATCATTTCAATATATCTCCCATTTTAATGGGGTCTATCACATTTCAAGAAAAACACATTATCCATAAAAGTTCCCCATTGAAACAAAAAGTAATTTGATACAAAACAAAGGTTTTAACCTTATATAGCTAATTGTTTCAAATAGATTCTTAATAAAATTAAAAATATTCAATGTAAAACACATGCACATTAACGTATAATTGTGATGTTTTCCCTTCTTTCCAACTTAGTCCATCTTTCTAAAAAAATCCATTTTAATGAAGAAAATATATCCATAGTGATCCACTGATATTTGTTCACTAACAACTATTCCATTTTGGACTTATATATCTCAAAACTATGCTCATTGAATTTATGCATCTATATCTTTAAAATACTCAACTATTTTATTATTCCATAGGAATAATTTCGATATATCTCCCATTTTAATGGGGTCTACCACATTTCTAGAAAAACACATTAGCCATAAAAGTTTCCAATTGAAACCAAAAGTGATTTGATACAAAACATAGGTTTTAACCTTATATAGTTAATTTTTTCAAATAGATTCTTAATAAAATGAAAAATATTCAATGTAAAACACATGCATTAACATATAATTGTGATATTTTCCCTTATTTCCAACTTAGTGGACATCCTTCTAGAAAAATCCCTTTTAATGAAGCAGATATATCCATAGTGATCCACTCATATTTGTTCGCCAACAACTATTGCATTTTGTATTTGTATATCTGAAAACTATGCTCATTGAATTTATGCATCTATATCTTTAAACTACTCAACTGTTTTATTAAACCATGTTGGTCGCTTTAATTGTTTTAACAATTCAAGCTCCACATAAATTGTCAACCCGAGAAGGTCTGTTTATTCCAAAGACAACCATGCACTGGATATGCTCAATTCCAAAATATTCTTTGTAGGAGAAGATTATTTTCTAGGGAGAAGGGCTTTCGGAAGAGGTGACAGCTTGGGATGTGGCCCTTGTTTGTCGTTTTGAGATAGAGACTGTTAGGGTTCGTCTCTTCCTTTTATGAGTAGGGGGAGATGGGGGTGTTTGAGAGTCATCGCTAGAGATATGAACAGTGGGAAGGGGTGACTCTACTAAGTGGGATGAACTTGGGGGTAGGTCAACTGGTTCTGAGGATGGAATCACTGGGGGGTCAGGGATATCATCCAGTTGCCTTTCATAAGAACTCTCAGGAGTTTCTTGGGAATTTCCGGCTTGTTGGGGAATTTCGGCTTGCTGGGGAATTTCGACTTGCTGGGGAATGAGGAGTGGATTATTCAGAGGGGGATTTTGCTGAGCAAAACCCCTCTGAATTAATAATTGACATAAGCAATGATGGGTAAGGGATAATAATGGGAATTTTACCCGTCTACAGTAATATGACATGTTTTTGATACAACCAAGCAGATAATAGGGAATATTAACTAATCGACCATGCCGCAAATGATTCATTAAAATGAAGTCGTGTTGATAGACTACCTGGTAACGCCCCTCGCATGTCAAATAGTGCTTGATGAATTCAGCTACTGTTGGCCATGGGCGAGGTAATGAATGCAGACTTATACCGCGGCCTTTATGTTCAATCCGTTCCTCTAGAAGAAGAAAGTATTACTGCGCATTTAAAATGACTTGTTTCCTGCTGAACCAGCGAGCACCTGTAACCGGAAACCATAAAACTTGTGTTATATCTTCCTCTGTGACCGAAATTCGGACCCCTTGAACCACTGAGTAGTCTTCCTGAAGATTCTGCGCAAACTCTAAAACTTGCTGATGATCAAATTCTCCTAACCTTTCGAAGCATGTTGTCCATCCTGCCTGCTGAAAAATTTGGTAGGCCTCCGAGAAAAATTCAAGAAGTGTTATCGAACCAGGCTCATGTCTGATAGCCGAACCTCCCATAGCTACTAGCTTGAGTCACATGCAGAGGCGCAGAGAACAGAAACACAGGCTTTGGTCAAGCTAATTGTTGCAACAGAGGATATGGAGTCTCAATGACGGCGAAAATAATGGATATGAAGAGTGACGGAGGATTGGATGGTTTGGAATGATGATTCAGTTTTCGAAATTCCCCCCCTTATGTATGGTGAAATGATGTTTAAGTGTGCGGAGATTGTAATCATTATGAGCAAGATCCTCTCTTTAAAATATTATTTAACTGCATTACATAAAAACCACATACCTTATATTTTTACCTTTGTCTTTATAATTCGAAGTATAGAGTGCTTCATAATGGCTTGATATTAATGGAAGAATCTTTAGATTTCTCTGGAATGTAGAACAGGAGCATATCAGGATCTGCTCAATACTGAATAATATTCACCCAAGGGATCTGAAGAATAAAAGTGGAGAACTGAAAAGCTTGTATAGCAGAGGAAAGAAATGATGTTTTAATGATGAAAAGATGAATGACAGGTTGCTGAAAGTGGTGTTTCAGCAATGGAAAAGTGAATGACATGTTGCTGAAACTAGTGTTTCAGCAAAAGGAAAAATCAGGAAAATGGGATATAATGACTTGGGTTTAAGACAAGTGGGGGAAATATTTGCTAAGGGATAATTTCAGCAGTAAGGAACGGAAATACTAGCTGAAGGATGATATTTCAGGAATGGTAGAGGTGGAAAAAAAACGGAAAAAGGGAAAAATGTAGAAATGGGATAAGTAATAAGAGGAATATTGCTAGGAAATGGGTTGAAATGAAGGGAACAAGCTTCTGTGATTGAAGCTTCAAATCTTCTTGTGATGAATCTGTCCTCCTTAATGAGTTCTTCCATAATCTGCAAAATTCAATTGTAACATGCCAACCCTTGACAGGGATTATTAGTTTTAAATCTAATCTAATACTAGAAATACAGTGCAGAAAATTAAATACTGTGAGGAGCAGAAGACTCTCGTAGAAAAAGATAATGTGTATCAGTCATGCAAGCAGTCTTGAAATCCTCTTTAGAAACAGGGCGCTGGTACAAACGAAGCCTATGACCATTGACTAGTAGAGGTGTTTTAGAATCATCAATTGTTAGAAGTCTTACTGTTCCATTAGGAAAAACATCATCTACTTCATATGGTCCAAGCCAACGTGTACGTAGCTTACCCTGAAAATTTTCAAACCGAGAGTCATACAATAAGGCCCAATTACCTTTTTGGAACTGCTTGTGTTTGATAATTTTATCATGCCACTTCATTCTTTGTTGTTGAATCATGGTTGTTTGATGAATGACATCTAATCTCTTTTCATCCAATTCAAGAAGCTGCTGCAACCTAGCTGTCTGCACATCGGTCAAATCAAGATTAACAGCTAAAGCAGTTCTTAGAGTTTTAATTTCAAATTCCACAGGAAAAACAACATTTTTACCATAAACCAATTCATAGGGAGAAAAACCTGTAGTATTTCTCCAAGTAGTTCTGTAAGCCCATAGTGCTTCAGGGAGCCTTTGAGACCAATCCTTCTGGTTATCCTTCACTGTTTTAGTTAGAATGGCTTCTAACACTTTATTTGTGCTTTCCACCTGCCCATTGGCCTGGGGGTGGTATCGTGTAGTCATTCTATGATGAATATGATATTTCTGAAGGGTAGACTTAAAACCATGAGAATTGAATGGAGGTCCTCCATCTGTAACTAGCTCTCTAGGAATTCCAAATCTAGTCAAGATTTCTTCAAATAAGAAAGCTAGGACAGCCTCTTCATTGGCTCTAATAAGTGCTTTAGCCTCCACCCATTTAGTCATATAGTCTGTAGAGACTAATATATAAGTTCTTTGATTGGATGGAGGATTAATGGGTCCTATGAAATCCAAGGCCCATCTTTCAAATGGTTCAGAAACTACCTAGGGGTTTAATGGCATTTGATCTCTATGATTGGGTTGACCCATTCTCTGGCAGTTGTCACAAGCCCTCACATATTTCTTTGCATCCTTAAATAATGAGGGCCAATAGTAACCCATCCTCAAAATTTTGTGTGATGTTCTTTTATCAGCAAAATGCCCTCCACAAGGGCCATCATGACAAGCTTTCAGTATGTCATACACTTCATCTTCCCTAATGCATCTTCGGATTTCCTGATCAAGCCTTGTGTAGAAAAGACACCCACTTATCCAGCTATACCTGGCACTTTGTTGAACAATTCTTCTCTTTTCTCTGTATGACAGGTGTGATGGTAATTTTCCTGCAACCAAATAATTGGAAATATCTGCATACCACGGAGAGTGAGCAGAAACTGCAAATAAATACTCATCAGGAAAAGAATCATCTACTGGAATATTATTATCAGTTTTTAACCGTGAAAGGAAATCAGCCACCACATTTTCTTTACCAGGCCGATCTATAATTTTGATATCAAACTCCTGCAGTAATAATAGCCATCTTGTAACTCTAGCATTTGTGACAGATTTTTTCATTAAATACTTAATAGCCGAGTGGTCGGTGTGGACAAAAGTAGAATAACCAGTGATATAATGTCGAAATTTATTAATGGCATAAATTACTGCAAGAAACTCTTTTTCGGTAACTGTATAATTAAGCTCAGCATGGGTCATGTTCTTACTGATAAAGTAGATAGCATAAGGAAGATGATTCTCCTCTTGTCCCAAGACAGCTCCAATTCCAGTGTCTGAAGCATCAGAAGATATATGAAAAGGGAGGGCCCAATCAGGTCCCCTCAAAATAGGAGCAATAGATAACTGATGCTTGAGTTCTACAAAGGCTTTCTGACAAGGATTAGTCCACTTAAATTCAACATTTTTCATAAGCAACACAAATAATGGAGAAGCTATCTTAGAAAAATATTTAATAAATCTTCTGTAATATCTAGCATGTCCTAGAAAAATTCTCACATCAGTTTGTGTTTTAGGAACATGAAGATTCTGAATGACCAATATTTTAGATGGGTCTACCTGGATACCTTGAGATGAAATAAAATATCCAAGCACTACTCCTTCACTCATCATCATATGACATTTTTCAGTACTTAGGGAGAGGTGAGCTTGTATACAACGTTTAAGTACCTTCTCAAGATTTTGTAATGCATCTTCAAAAGACACACCATAAGGAGTAAAATCATCCATAAATATTTCCATAGAGTCATTCAGCATATCAGAAAAGATTCCTATAATAGCCCTCTGAAAATTTGTTGGTGCATTACATAGCCCAAATGGAAGAACTCTATAAGCAAAAGTTCCCCAAGGACTAGTGAAAGTGGTCTTGTCCTGGTCTTGGGGTGCAATTCTAATTTGGTTATACCCACTGAATCCATATAGAAAAGAAAAGAATTTCTTCCCTGACAGACTATCCAACACCTGATCAATGAAAGGTAAAGGAAAGTGATCCTTTTGAGTAGCTTTGTTTAAGGCTCTGTAATCAACACATACTCTCCATTTCCCGTTTTTCTTAGGGACAATTACCAATGGGGAAACCCATTCACTGTCAGATATGGGGTATATAAATACTGCATTAAGCAATTTCTGAAGTTCTTCTTTAACAATTTCCCGTAAATTAGGGTTCATTCGTCTTTGGGGTTGACAGACTGGTCGGCATCCTTCTTTAATGTAAATTCGGTGAGTACATAGTTCAGAAGAGATTCCTTTCATATCCGTGTAATCCCATGCAAATGCTTCCTTATTTTCACATAATAACTTCATTAACTGCTGTGTTTCAGCAACTGTTAGATCAGGATTTATGTTTAATGTCTTGCCAGGTTCGATTTCGACTGTTATGCTTTTAGATGAGATGGTGGTTAATGTCTGAGATAAGTCTTCAGATTCAATCTTTTCTTGGGTATCTGTTTCAAAAATTGCAGTCAATTGATTGTGTGTTTCAACAATTACAGAAGAAGGTTCACAAATAAAATTATTAATTATTTCATCCTCTGTATTGTCTTTAAGAGTTAAGGCTTGTCCAATAGTTAGAATGGGTTGAATAGCATTATCATCATAATCCATCCACATAGAATCTTCATTATTAATTATGGGTGTAGCATGAGGATAAAGAGTAAGTTGTTTGGTTTCATAACCATTAGAAATTGTCATTGAACCAGATCTGCAACTGATAAAGGCATCAGCTGTGGCCAGCCATGGCCTCCCCAGAATTAAAGGATGTCCCCCCAACTTTGTTTTAGTTTGCAATACAACAAAATCAGCTGGGTAATTCCAGGATTCAACTGAGATAAGTAGATCTTCAACAACTCCTTCAGGTTTAATTGTAGAATGGTCAGCTAACTCTAGAATGGTAGGTGTATCTCTGATTGTGTTATTCAGCTGTAACAACTGTGAAGTTTCAAGAGTCATTATGTTTATTGCAGCACCTAAATCTACCAGAACTTGAGGAATCATTGTTTTACCAATTTGAACTGTCACGGTAGGATGGCCGGGGTCACCATATTTCACAGGAGGGGTTTTTCCGGACATTAATGCAGATAAATCACCCATCACATGTACTGTAAGAGGATCTTTAGTTTTCCTACCAGGTTTCTTAACACAAATATCCCTTATGGTTCTGGCATAAATTGGTACATCTCTCAGTGCCTGTAAGAGTGGAATTTTAACATACAAGTTTTGCAATTCCCCTAAAAGATTAAAAGCAGGTGTTTCAAGTGTTCTAGTTAAAACTAAACGCTCGGGGAATGGTGGTTCTGTTATTTCAATACCCTTGTTAGAGGGTGGTTGTGCTTTCTTATGTTTCTCAGTTTCCTCTTTATCAGAATCAGAAGAGGTTATGTCATCAATAATGGGCTCTACTATTTTCCCGGATCTTAAATGAATATCATTACATTGCATAGTAGGAAATATAGGCTGATTCTGAATATCAATGACTTGCACAACTTTATTATTGGGGTTAGGATTTGGTTGCACAGGTAGCTGGGGTCTCATTTGGTTATTTGGCGGAGCATTTGATGGTAGAGGAAGTGGTTGTTGAAATTGAGGAAATTGATTTGGATATGGGATTTGTTGGCTTCTCCAATTTGAATTCCAAGGGTTAAAAGAAGATGGCTGCTGTGGGGGCCAAGGAGTCCACATTGCAGGATCAACAAAGGGAGGGTTTGATTGTTGCATGGGTGGGAAGTTCATTTGATTAAAGGGTGGGTATTGCATTTGATTAAAGGGAGGGTAATTTGTTTGAATGAAAGAAGAATAATTATTCCAACGATTAAATGGCATACTAGAATTCATACCTTGTCCTTTTGGTTGCCATTGTCTTCTTTGAGTTAGCAGGTAAACTGCTTCAGCTTCTTCTTCCGTTGGCTGCAATGCTGCCTTTATTCCTGGTAGAGATGGAGATTGTTGTGTTTCATGATCTTTCTCACAAAGGGTGCAGATTGGTATTTTGTCCAATGGGCACTCCCTTAGTGGATGTTTGTCTCTGCACTTCGGGCAAAAGACAGCCAAAGTTGCTTCTGCTTCAGCCTGCTTCTTTTTAACCTGCAAAGTGTCAATTTGTGAAGCAAAAGAAATTAACATCTCAGTTTTAAATTCTTCAAGTAAATTAACTATGTCAGCTCTTGTTGCTCCCCTACTGGCTGATTTCTGCACTCTTGAATAGGTGGGATCTCTATTACTTACTCTGTTCCTTGCAGCTCCCCTTGAACACCTTTTACAAAGTTCAACAATCTCATCATATGATTCTTTAGATATATCTCCCTTGCCAAGCATGTTTAACATGTCTAAAAAATCATCCCTTAATCCTCTAAGTAATATTTTTTTGCGAATTTCCTTATATTCGGATGATTAGATCTCTGTATATTATACTGCAGCCTTTCTACGTAGTCCTCCAGATTCTCGTCCAGCTTTTGTGCCATATTGAATAGTTCGTCCTTCTTTTCTCTCGTCCGACAGTAGTCTTGATATTTAAGCAGAAATTTCTGTTTCATTTGTTCCCATGTTGTGATTACCTGACTCCCAAGGCTCATGAACCATCTTAAAGCATTTCCTTTTAATGTTGCTGGAAACAGTTTCAACTTTTGAGCATTAGTAACATAATCATAACTTCTGCATAATATATCAAATTCAAAAAGAAATTCATCCAGATCTTCAGAGGATAGACCATGGAAGTTTGGTAAAGCTGACAATGGAATATTCTTCATAGGAGTTGTTCCTCTAGGGAGATCACTGATAGGAAATCCCAAGGTAGAGAGAGAATTTTCATCCTTTCCTTCTCCTTCAGGATCTACACGTCCTCCACCAAAGAATTCTTCGTTGTTTCCTTCCATTTGCTGTTCTCCTACTGCACTTGCTCAATCGTCAAGGTCTTCTATTGGCTCCTCAATGTTTTCCACCGGTCGTCCAACACTCTCTATTATTTCCTCAACGTGCTCTATTGATTTGCTAGCACTTTCTTCTGACTCTCCAGCCCTGATTGCTGGTCCTTTAATCACTGGCTCCTCTATGTTTTCAGGGCCCACAACTTCCTCTGTTTTGTAATCTGATTGAGGGGAGTGCTGAAGTTTTGGTCTTCGAGAACTTAATCTCTGTGATGATTCAGCCTTTGATACAATCTCGTCAATGAAAGTCTTTCTTCCTCCCCTTCCTTTGACCTTGCCACCTGTAGGATTAGTTTTCTTCTGGGTTCCACGTCCTCTCATACAATCTACACATCTAGAAATAAAATATTAATGCTTTTGAAATCTATAATTGCCTTCCCCGGCAACGGCGCCAAAATGTTGGTTGCTTTAATTGTTTTAACAATTCAAGCTCCACATAAATTGTCAACCCGAGAAGGTCTGTTTATTCCAAAGACAACCACGCACTGGATATGCTCAATTCCAAAAGAAAAAATAATGTTGTAGTAAAAGTCACACAATTATTAATCATACAAATCTAATTATTCACACCCTGTTTTAACAAAGCTGAAGTCTACTTATGTTATAGTAGAAGCAATTCCTCTATTGCGGTCTTTTAAGAATCCTAATGAAAGGAAATCAATTTGCAGGAAAGGAAACCAATCAACCATAACAGGGAACAGGACCCTATTCCTTCAAATAGGAACTTCAGCACCTGCGGCCTGACACTAATCACACTGTAGAAAAGATAAATTCAAGAAAACAGGACCCTATTCCCATGAACAGGAACCTTCAGCACCTGTCTCCTGTTTCTAATCACACTGCAGGGAAAAGAAAGTCAATCAATGGGAACAGGACCCTATTCCTTTGCACAGGAATATTCAGCACCTGCTTCCCAGCATCAATCATACATTCAAACAGATAACAGAAAAATATCTCTTAACTTCTTTAAGAATGAATGTACCAAACTCATGCAGCGTTAAAGGAAACAGAATGCTTAATGAATCATAGAATTATGCAACTGATGTTTCAGCAACATAATTAAATTAAGGTGCGAATATCATAAAGAAACTTAACAAACTACAAGAACAGTCAGGTGAATCTTGTGATGAAGGCGGGCCCTTTCCTTCTCACAAGATTCCCCAGGGAAAGAGTTAAATTGAAGCGCTCAAAAGGAACCTTTATTCATCTGTCAAAAAGGAATGATACATTACAATGGAGTCTAGCTCCTTTCCGCTCAAAAACAATGTTCTCCTGTAGTTTCTAACTCCCCTTCTAATGATGATGTCTCCTCTTTTTAAAGAGGATACATCTATTACAGTTACATCAGAGAAAATCTATGTTTATCCAAATCTGTTCTTCTTTCTTAAAACAGGGCTATTCTATTCTTCCATAGAAAGATATTGTTACAACAGATACAGAAAAAGTACTGTCTTCAGAATAATCCGTGTAACCACTTCCTTGCTCGTCTTCATCTTGTTGGCATTGTTCCAAAAATACTCTTCCAGAATCGCAAATTACGAGTAGTGATGGAATTTGCGTGCCCGCTGACTGTTTCAGCAACGGAGTCGATTGTTTCAGCAACGGCCGATTGTTTCAACACATCACATAAATTATCTGCGATCTTTTAGACTTATGTTAGCAACAATCTACCTTCGATTAATGATGAAATATAAGATTAATATGGAATTATATGTAAACAGATTAAATATATAGTAAAGAGGAGGATTTCATATACCTTTGGATAAAGTGAATGAAAATGATGATGGAACCCTTTTTAAATATAGTTATAAAGGGTAAGGTGGTGTCAAAATGTATGGTAAAAATGGTACATTGTGAGGTCCTAACAAACCATAGGAATTATTTCAATATATCTCCCATTTTAATGGGGTCTATCACATTTCGAGAAAAACACATTAGCCATAAAAGTTCCGCATTGAAACAAAAATTAATTTGATACAAAACATAGGTTTTAACCTTATATAGCTAATTGTTTCAAATAGATTCTTAATAAAATGAAAAATATTCAATTTAAAACACATGCACATTAACATATAATTGTGATATTTTTCCTTATTTCCAACTCAGTCCATCCTTTTAGAAAAATCCCTTTTAATGAAGAAAATATATCCATAGTGATCCACTTATATTTTTTCACCAACAAATATTCCATTTTGGACTTATATATCTCAAAACTATGCTCATTGAATTTATTCATCTATATCTTTAAAATACTCAACTATTTTATTACACCATAGGAATCATTTCGATATATCTCCCATTTGGTTTTAACCTTATATAGTTAATTGTTTCAAATAGATTCTTAATAAAATGAAAAATATTCAATGTAAAACACATGCATTAACATATAATTGTGATATTTTCCCTTATTACAACTTAGTGGAAATCCTTCTAGAAAAATCCATTTTAATGAAGCAGATATATCCATAGTGATCCACTGATATTTTTTCACCAACAACTATTCCATTTTGGATTTGTATATCTCAAAAATATGCTCATTGAATTTATGTATCTATATCTTTAAACTACATGAAACTATTTTATTACACCATAGGAATCATTCCGATATATCTCCCTTTTTTAATGGGGTGTATCACATTTCAAGAAAAACACATTAGCCATAAAAGTTACCCATTGAAACCAAAAGTGATTTCATACAAAACATAGGTTTTAACCAAGTATATAGTTAATTGTTTCAAATATATTCTTAATAAAATGAAAAATATTCAATGTAAAACACATGCACATTAACATATAATTGTGATATTTTCCCTTCTTTCCAACTTAGTGGACATCCTTCTAGAAAAATCCCTTTTAATGAAGAAGATATATCCATAGTGATCCACCGATATTTGTTTGCCAACAACTATTCCATTTTGGACTTATATATCTCAAAACTGTGCTCATTTTTTCCCAAAAATGTTTTTTTGGGGCACTACCCCTGAACACCTGTGTGTGGGGAATTTTTCGTCTATATGAAACCCTAAAGTGGGGGTCCTTTCCGCCCATTTTATTCCCACCACTATGCTTAGAAAAATATATAGTGCATGGGGGTATTCACATAAAGAATATAACACATACCAAACATCCAATAATTCTCCTTAATGTGACCATCAATGTTGCGATGGTTAGAATTATTTCTACTACCCTTGCATGGATGTGTAGTGGCTATTTTATTCTTATCATCCTATTTCCAGTTCTTATTCCCCTCCTTCAAAGCTTCTTAGTGCTATTTTTTCTTCAAACCACTGAAGTACCATCTATTTTAGCCTATGGTTTATAGATAATGTGCGTATACACATGGATCATACATTATCCTTAGCTTGGAAAGAATCACTTGTTTTTGTAGATGGTTATATAGACCCCACATATACTTAATGAGTACATTTGGGCTCTTGGGAAAGATATCCAATAATATGACCATATTTTTGAACTTAGTACACTCTTATACACCCTTATGTCTACGTAAAGTAGTGTGAGTGATTCCACGGGTCCTCTACACACTTCATAGGGTATAATTGGGACATGTAGTGTTAAATTCTACAAGTTATATAGGCAGAATCTGTAAAGGCATAGGTAGCCTTTGGATCTCATATTTTATGAAAGGTGACATATCCAGTAAATTCCCCTAAATTCAATCTCTGGAATAGATCTAAATAGAACTTCTTCATTTTAATATCCATAAAACATAACCACTTTAAAGAAAACTGTGTACATGTGTCATTTCTCACATAAATTCTTAAGAAAAGTTTTTAAAGCATACAGTTCATGTTGTCTTTCTCCCATTAACTTTAAAGCATTCTTTTGTAAGTGCATAAATTAATTTTGCAAACCATGTAAATGTCATTTCTCTCAAACTTTAAGGCCTAAAAATTGAACCTAAAGTGGCTGAACTCTCATAGGATTTTGAACTTCCATAGGATTTTAGTTTGTCTGTTGAGTGTTAACTTCTACAAGTTCTAAAGGCAAAGTCTGTAAAGGGCCAAGTAGCCTCTGGATCTCATCTTTTCTCAAAGGTGACATATCTAGTAAATGCCCCTACAGTCAATCTCTGTAACAAATATAAATAGAAGTTATTCATTTTAATTTCCATAAACCACAACTACTTTAAGGCAAACCGTGTACATGTGTCATTTCTCCCTTAAATTCTTAGGCACATTTTTTAAAGCATACATGTCATGTTGGCTTTCTCCCATTAACTTTAAAGCATGTTTTTTGTAAGTGCATAAAATAATTTTTCAAACCATGTAAATGTCATTTCTCTCAAACTTTAAGGCCTAAAAATTGAACCTAAAGTGGTTGAACTCTCATAGGATTTTGAACTTCCATAGGATTTTAGTCTTTCTGTTGAGTGTTAACTTCTACAAGTTCTAAAGGCAGAGTCTGTAGAGGGCCAGGTAGCCTTTGGATCTCATCTTTTCTCAAAGGTAACATATCCAGTAAATGCCCCTACAGTCAATCTCTGTAACAGATCTAAAAAGAATTTCTTCATTTTCATATCCATAAACCACTAGCACTCTAAGGCAAACCTTGTACATGTGTCATTTCTCCCTTCTCCCATAAAATTTCAGAAAAATTTTAAGGCATGTTTCATTTCTATTTCATTTCTCCCACAAACTCATAAAGGTGTGACTTTTGACATAACTAGTTGTTTTATTAAGTGCATAAAACCCATTTCTCCCACAAACTAAAGGCTTCCTCCAATTAATTCTAGATGTGAATTCTACCATAAAATTTTTAAGTAAAACTTTAAGATAAACCATGCACATGTCATTTATCTCATGCACATGTGTCATTTCTCCCATGCATTTGCAATAAATGTCAATTTAATATATATTTTTATTGAACTTTTTTTTTTTTTTTTCAGGGATAAAAAAACCACTAAATATGGTTGAAAAATGGAAATTATGCATAGATGTTTCTTGCTATCCCAATCCAGGGAAAGTAATGATTACATATGTGCTTTCAAATATTGCGACTATCAAAGTCATCCAAAGGAAAATGAATATACCGGGAAGAACAACAAACAACGAGGCATATTATATTGGATTGATAGAAGGCTTGAGAACAACTATGGAGTATGGATCAAATGGAATTGTAGTTTTCACCAATTCTGAACTTGTGTGCAACCAGATGAATGGTGTGTACCAAGTTAAGAAGGAGAGGCTAAAAGAACTGCATGGAATAGCAAACAGTATTGTTAGCCAATTTCAATTTTTTAGTATAAGACATTGTACAAATGTGAATAAGATGTCTACTAATCTATTGCGTGGGGCAATGCCAATGCAAGATTCATCTCCCAAATATGAATTAGTTTTGAGACGATCTTCTTCAAAAATTCAAGATTCATCTCTCAAAGGTGAATTAGTGTTGAGACGCACTCCTTCAAAATTTATTGATGGACATTCTAACATATCTTTGATATGTGTGTGTTTTGTACTTATAAATGCGTCTTTTTTAATGACCATGTGTTTTTTTCAATTATATACCAAGTGTGCTCCCACCACACCATGTAAAGTGAAACTTGGTGAACTTCGCATTTGCAACAAGTGGTGAACTACACATTTTTATAAAATAAAAATGCGATGACTTCAACAAATTTTTGTTTAGATGGAGTTTCACGCTTCTTTTTAATGACCATGTGTTTTTTTCAATTTTATACCAAGTGTGCTCCCACCATGTAAAACACAATTTGGTGAACTTGACATTTTTATAAAAAAAATTTCTTAAATTGAGTTTCACACATCAATTATTGCTTTGAAAGTTGTGTTTTACATAATTTGTGTGCACTAAATTACATTAATTTTCTGAAATTTATTTTGAATTATTTTAAATAGTAATTTAAAAAAAAAAATTGTAAATGTCCACCGTAGATATATATATTGAATGGACGATGAACGACGAAGATCAACAGAATCCCATATCTCTATGAGAGAGGGGGATCAAGGATTGAGAGATGTTCATGGTATTTAAATATAATCTTAAATCTCCATAAATATACATACATGTGTGTACATATGGAATTGATTTTTTATCAAATTTGTGAGTTAAATTAGTTGTTAATAAGTTTAATTTTTTATTTTTTAGGAGCTAAGAGGGGAAGGGTGACCCAGGGAAAATTTTAAGGATGGAAAATTATTTTGAAGTTTAAAAAATTGGCGAATATCACTAGTCCCTAATGTGAGAAATATAAAAGGTTTATTGATGTATTTGTAGAATTATTCAAATTTATAATGATATTATATATACTGTCTATATAATGTTGGCAATTTTTAAGGTAAAATAATTTTATATTGTAAAATTTGGGCGAATCACTTTTATAAAAAAATGGAAATTGGCGAATCTTTTTTTTGGAAAAACCATGGAAAATTAGCCCACTTGCGAATATTAGCCCCTATAATTTTCCATGGAAGGGTCTCTACACCATCAATGGACCATGCCCATGGTTCACCCAGTCGTGGTATGAGTCACGCAATTTAATCAATGAATATGTACATATATTTATATGTATGAATGTATTTTTCAATTGATTATAAATTCATATTTGTTTATGAAGCTTCTCTCTTGTCTCGAGAGGTTGGTGGTGGTTCAAATCCCCTTAGAGGGCCATCAATAAGTGCTAGCAGGATGCGTGAAGGTGGTGATATTTATTCCCCCAGAGGCCAATCAACAGATGGTCGTGTTGGTTCTCAGCAGGGTCGTTCTGGTTCTCAACAGTCTCAGGGTGGGCAAGATGCTAGCCAACCACATCGAGGTGGCCGTCAATTTGAATATTTTTTTCATTCAATTTGTACAAATTTGTTTACATGTGTTTTTTCTAATATCCAAAATTTTATATATTGATGCAGAGGCTGAAAATGCTCTAAATATTGGTCAAAAAAGATGTAGGGAAGAACGCTTCATTCAAGAAGAAGGTTGTCCACCCACTGCGACTTATCTGACCTACATTTCCGATATACCTTGGGAAAGGAACATGCAACAATGCACCTTAAAAAGGTGTCAACATATTCATGCAAATTGCAGAGAGATCTCGTGGCTTTGACTCTACCTGCTGAGAGTCGACAAAGCTTGGAAATAGTTACACACTCTTTAGGCGAACTAGTAGATGTGTACCGAAAGCTTGGGCCAACCACTGATACTTTTGTAGAAGTCATGTGAAAAAGAAAGGAAACAGTGATGGGTCCTGATAAATGGGAGGTTGTTAAATAAATAGTTACAACAACAATGGCAAAGTCTATGTTTAATTTCAAAGAAGGGCTGAAAAGAAAGATGCTAAAGGTGCAATATTTCAAGCACCCTGATATAGCTCACTATTTGTATAATAAACACCTTGCGACCTATGGAAGGCTCCCATGGAATGACGAGGTTCCGCTTTATTTTTCAAGTTTATTTTATGCAGAATTCCTTTTGCAAATGAAACTCAATTACAATGACCTTCCCTCTGAATTTTTTGGTCCTGGGAAAGGTCGATTGTGTGATCGTAGGGGTGCCAGGTGTGATGCCGAGTTTCCTCATCTTGAGCCACAATTGGTTAGTCTACCTTTTCATGTCGAAACTTTGTGGTCAGAGATGGAAGCAACTTCTCAAATTAGTCGAGAAGCAAGGGATGCCATCATCGACAATTTTCACAGTGGATTGGGTGGAGTCGATGTTTGTCTGAATCGACAAAGAGCACATGAGAATGTGTATAAATTTGCTGAATAATGATTAATTATCCACCGAGACTATCCTGATCACATACAATTCGAATTTATATGCAACACATAATCTCTTTCACTCAGATCATCAAACATGCGGAAATAAAATCAAGCGATAACACATCAAATCATCATACACATTAACACAGTATGTATGGGGAAAGCTTGTAGCTGAAAACCCCGCAGCTATTGTGTATATTATAATGGAGAAATCAAGTAACAAACTCAGTACAATACTCCTCACAAGTACTCAGTACTTTCTCATACAGTTACCCACAATCTAGCTCAGTTTTGAACAGGTTACTAGTTCAAAACTCACCGCCAATTGCCTTGCCTCTATTGCGCAATCCAGGCCTGTCTATATAGAGATCCAAGGTTCGAATCTCCTTGGCTTGACAACGCAATCATCATGGACAAATCCTCCAAGTGTGGTGCAAATCTCATGCACAACTGATGTCGCCACTGATAGCTAACTCCACCCTTTCATCTACCTCTTTCAATGGTCTCCACTGAACTGATCATGCACTGTAGTGAACTGATGTGTTCTTGAGTTGAATAATGAGTTACTAATTAATGAATTAAATAATATTTAATTCACTCCACTCATAACTATTTGATTAGCTAGTTAAACTAATCTCAACCAGTTCAACTAAATTAAACCGAACACAACTCCACTAGCTGTCTCATTAACTCCACCAAACTTTTGCCACTGAAGTCCTAATTGAAGTCAACCATGCATGTGCTCACCAAACCCTTGGGAATAGCGTAATTCCTCTATCAGATGCATGAGCCACTTCCAAGGCTCGAACTGAAGTGCTCCAAGAGAGTAAACTGAAGTTTATAGTCCAAATATTATTAAGGGTAAATAATATTTGACTTCCCTATTTTAAAGAGAGGCAGTCTAAAAATAGACTTCGACCTATAGGTCCAAAAAATAGAGTCCCATATATTTTTACCAACATGACCAATACTCCAAGAATAACATACTGCAATCCCCGGACCATGCTCCATATGTCTAAAAATAGACATAATCTAAAAATAGATTTTGCGCCAGAATTTGCCTGCGGGCCCACTTAGTGAAGGCGACTTCATTTCACTAAGCTCCATCATCTTGCTGCATTTTCAACACTCCCTCTCAGCAAGATATGGATTATCTGCAACCCCTATCTTGCCTCTATGGAATTCGAACTTGCTCCTGGTGAGCGCCTTCGTCAGGATGTCGGCATCCTGATCCTCTGTGGGAACATATGAAAGCATCATGATTCTCCACTGAACACAATCTCTGATATGATGGTACCTGATGTCGATGTGTTTGGACCTATCATGAAATACTGGATTAGCCGAGAGCTTGATGCAACTCTGGTTATCACAGTAGATCACTGTAGGCTCCAAATGCAACTTGAACAATCCTGCGAGGATCTTCCTCATCCAAATAGCCTCGCATGCAGCCAAGCTAGCTACCATGTACTCGGCCTCTGCTGAACTGAGTGCCACGGATCTCTGCTTCCTGCTGTACCAGGAAACTGCTGTCGACCCAATGCTGAAAACTCCTCCAGATGTGCTCTTCCGGTCCGTTGGACTCTCTGCCCAATCTGCATCAGTGAAGCCAGAAAGCTTCGCTCCATCCTCCTGTCTGTACCATAGACCATATCCCGATGTGCCTCTGATATAGCGCAATACATGCTTGCCTACCTTCCAAAAGAGCTGGTAGGCTTAACCATAGCTTGCAAAAGCTGGTTAATTGCATAGCATATATCGGGTCGTGTATTGACCAGATACATAAGCGACCCCACCAACTGTCGATAGACAGTGGCATCCACTACCTCCGCTGAAGTAGCATCCTCCTTCCTCCAACCACCGGGAAGAGGAGTGTCAACAGGCTTGCAGCCTTGCATGTTGAACCTCTCCAGAATCTCCCGGGCATACTTGCCCTGAGAAACAAACAGTCCTCCGTTGCGTTGCCAAATCTCCAATCCCAGGAAATAATGAAGGATGCCCAAGTCCTTCATCTCAAACTCTCGTGCAAGATCCTCCTTGCATGAAAGTATCAACTGCTCATCGCCAGTCAAAATCAGATCATCTACATATAGTACGATGATCAACAGCTTCCCCTCCACCACAATCTGGTACAGGTTTGGATCCACCTCACTCTTGGAGAATCCAAGCCCGGTGAAGTAGCTGTCTATCCGAGTGTACCAAGCACGAGGTGCTTGCTTCAGCCCGTACGGTGCTCTCTTGAGTCGGCACACATGCGACTCACTGCTGAAGATCTCAAAACCTTCAGGCTGCTCTATGTACACCTCCTCCTCAATAAATCCATTGAGGAACGCAGTCTTCACATCCATCTGATGAATGTGCCACCCCATCTGCGCTGAGAGAGCAAGGATCGTTCGTATGGAAGAGTACCTTGCGACAGGTGCAAAGGTCTCCTCATAGTCAATCCCCTCGATCTGTGAAAAGCCACGGGCGACAAATCTCACCTTGTACTTCTCCACACTCCCGTCAGCCGCCTGCTTCACTTTGTAGATCCATCGCGAACCCACCACTGATTTCCCCACCGGTATTGGGACAATCTCCCATGCACTGTTCCTGACGATCGAATCATATTCTTCGATCATGGCATCAACCCATGCGGGTTCCTCCACAGCTTCCTCAAAAGAGGATGGCTCCGTCACAACACATTGACTCACAAGAGCCATGTATCCAGTGTACCGATCTGGTGACTGTCTTTGTCTGCGCTGTGCTGTAGGTGGTCCTACAACCTTCTCTGCATCCCGAGCCAGTCGCTCAGCTTCTGTAGTGCGCATGCGCCCTCTGATGGTTGGCGCTGCCTGGGTGGTTTCTTCCACCTCCTGAACTTCCTCTTGTGGCTGATCCACATTCGGAAGCTCCTCCTTAGGAACTAACAGCTCCTCATCTGCATGCAAGTGTAGCTCCCTCTCAAGCGAACACTGCATGGCTTTCTCCTCCTGAAATTTTATATCTCGTCGCACAACAATCTTGCGACTGTCTGACAAATACACCCGGTAGTTGTGAGGTGTATCAGTGTACCCCACAAATATTCCAACCTCAGCAGTTGGATCCAGCTTCCTTCTCGCATCCTTCGTCACATGCATGTAGACAGGAGAACCAAAAATACGCAAATGGGAAATATCAGGCCTCTTGCCAGAATAAGCCTCCTCCAGTGTACTCATGCCAAGAACCTTGTGAGGACAACGGTTCTGCACATACACTGCTGTATTGCATGCCTCAACCCACAAGTGAAGGGGTAGGCCCTGATCATGCAACATCGCCTGTGCAACACCCACGATCGTTCTGTTCTTCCGCTCAGCCACCCCGTTCTGCTGTGGGTTATGGGGTGCGATGAGCTCTCTCCGAATCCCTTCTGCACTGCAGAACTCCTTGAATTCAGCCGAGATGAATTCACCACCGTTATCACTCCTTAGATCAATCACCTTCTTCCTCGACTCCTTCTCGACCAGTGCTTTAAACTCATAGAACTTCGCGAATGTATCACTCTTCTTTTGCATGAAGAAGATCCAGCACTTTCGAGAGAAATCATCAACAAAGATCACATAATACCTGTGCTTTGCTGTCGAAGCAACTGAGAAAGGACCACAAACGTCTGTGTGAACTCTCTCAAGGATCGTCGTGGCGCGACTATCCTTCTCGTGAAAGGTGGCTTTCACATACTTCCTAAAGTACACCCCTTGCACTGATCTGACTGCGCAAGAGTGCCCTTAGGAAGCCCAGTAGAAATCTGCTGCAGAATCTTCAAAGCTCCATGGTGAAGGTGGCCCAATCTCCTGTGCCATAGTTCGCCCTCATCATCCCGACTCACCACTTCTCCCGCCTTGCATGCCATAGCTGCGCAACCATCTACCTACAACTGATAAAGGTTCTTGGTTCAAACCCCTATCTTCCGGGTCTCTCCAGTAGTCTTACTGCACAGGAAGGCTTTTCCTTCGCTGAAGACCACATCATACCCCTTATCCTCCAACATTGCCACATAGATCAAGTTCTTCTTCAATCCAGGTACATGCATGACATCCTTCAATACAAAGGGTTTACCAGACTCCCTCTGAAAGGATATGGTACCGATACCAGTCGCACTGTATCTACCATCATCGCCCATCTCGATGTGCACACCCAAATCTTTGTCCTCCAGATCTGAGAACAAATCCCGATCTCCCGTCGTATGAAATGACGCACCGCTGTCCAAGAACCACACCGATCCCATCACACTTGAAACCAAGCATGCGATCAGTGAAAAGTCAAGCTCGAACTGTGAAGCCAAAGCTTCTCCATCTGCAGATCTTCCCGCTTGCTTGTTCTTCTTCTTCTTTGGACAATTTGTAGCATAATGTCTGTGATCATGGCAGTGAAAACACTTCACTTTCGCCATATCCTGCTTCTTGCCCTTTGCACCAGAATGAGAGGTTTTCTTACCCTTCCCCTTCTTTGCTTTGGCCACCAAAGCGCAATTTTCTTCATCGGCTCCCTTTGATGAAGATCCATCTCGAGTAGTCCTCCTTATCTCCTCCTGCATGAGATACGCCCAAAGGCGCTCCCATCCCGGCAGCTTCTCCCGACCATTGACACTATCTTGATATGAGTGCCAAGCCTTCGGAAGACCAAGGAGAGCCAGGTCAACCATGTCCTCGTCTTCGACAGTCACCCCCACACTTCCCAGCTCATCTCTGCATTGAGTGAACTTCGTGAGGTATTTGGCGATACTATCGCCTTTCTCCATCTTGATGTTCCTGAGCTTATCTTTGAGCGCCAACTTCCTTTGGTCGCTCTTACTCTGGAATAGATCCGTCAAAGCTTTCCACATAAGAAATGGAGAAGCCTTTCCATGCAGGCTGGATACAATATGATCCTTGACGCCCTCCAATAGGATCCTTCGACATTTCGCCATCTTCTTTTGCCATGCATCGACTTCAGCAGGATCAGTGGGCTTTTGGACATCCATATCTATGAACTCCTTTGAGACCATTATCTTCTAATACTGCTTCCATGCGATCCTTCCATGCAACATAATTCGAACTGCCTTCAAAAGCATATTCGAGTCGCAAACCGTTGAAAGACATTTTCAACACCGGCACCAAGAAAACAAAACTGCTGCAAAATTTCGAATTCCACCTCAAAGCTCAACCGCTCTAGATCTGTGAGAAAAAATTATTTCTATCACAGAGATCGACTGCAAGGGGCGTTTACCAAACCTTTCACTTTCTGAAGAAAGATGAATGCGGAGGCTACCTGGCCCGCATGCAGACTCTGTCTACCGAAATAAGTTTGTAATCACTGCAATGATCAATTTGAACTTCAATAGCTCCGATACCATGTAGAAATTTGCTGAATAATGATTAATTATCCACCGAGACTATCATGATCACATACAATTCGAATTTATATGCAACACATAATCTCTTCCACTCAGATCATCAAACATGCGGAAATAAAATCAAGCAATAACACATCAAATCATCATACACATTAACACAGTATGTATGGGGAAAGATTATAGCTGAAAACCCCGCAGCTATTGTGTATATTATAATGGAGAAATCATGTAACAAACTCAGTACAATACTCCTCACAAGTACTCAGTACTATCTCATGAAGTTACACACAAACTAGCTTAGTTTTGAACAGGTTACTGGTTCAAAACTCACCGCCAATTGCCTTGCCTCTATTGCGCAATCCAGGCCTGTCTATATAGAGATCCAAGGTTAGAATCTCCTTGGCTTGACATCGCAATCATCATGGGAAATTCCTCCAAGTGTGGTGCAAATCTCATGCACAACTGATGTCGCCACTGATAGCTAACTCCACCCTTTCATCTACCTCTTTCACTGGTCTCCACTGAACTGATCATGCACTATAGTGAATTGATGTGTTCTTGAGTTGAATAATGAGTTACTAATTAATGAATTAAATAATATTTAATTCACTCCACTCATAACTAATTGATTAGCTAGTTAAACTAATCTCAATCAGTTCAACTAAAATAAACAAAACACAACTCCACTAGCTGTCTCATTAACTCCTCCAAACTTCTGCCACTGAAGTCCAACTGAAGTCAACCATGCATGATGCCATCAAACACTTGGGAACCACGTGATTCCTCTGTCAGATGCATGAGCCACTTATGTAGCTCGAACTGAAGTGCTCCAAGAGAGTAAACTGCTATTTATAGTCTAAATATTATTAAGGGTAAATAATATTTGACTTCCCTGTTTTAAGGAGAGGCAGTCTAAAAATAGACTTCGACCTCTTTGACCTCAAAAATAGAGTCTCATCTATTTTTGCCAACATGACACATACTTCAAGAATCTCAAACTGGAATCCCCGAACCATGCTCCATATGTCTAAAAATAGACATAGTCTAAAAATAGATTTTGCGCCAGAATTTGCCTGCGGGCCCACTTGGTGAAGGCGACTTCATTTCACCAAGCTCCATCATCTTGCTGCATTTTCAACAGAATGCACGCACTAATTTTGTGTGTTATACAGATGAAGATATTGACAACATGAGTGTTGAAAACCTCAAAACATATGCAAATAATTGTCGCAATGGTTGGCATGACCTAATTGTTCATGAGGAAAAGGGCATGGGAACGATATGTGTTAATGGTTAGGGTTCAATTATTTTAACATGTACAATTTGTAATAAATACATATATGCATACATTTATTTGTATACATTAATCTAACAAAAATGTATCATTATATGTTAACACCATTTGTAGTTGTCACGCTTGATGAATGACGAAAATGTTAATATCACATTCGGAGCCTCTAGTTCAAACAATAAATATGGGTCTCACTATCAAGATACATTGGCAAATGTTAGTGTTTTTTAAGTGATATTTTTGAAATAAATAATTGTCCACACATGTACATGTACATATATATAATAAAATGTTTTAACAGATTATGATTCCGTTCGATGTTTTTGGGAAGGCGATACCTTCTTCTTCCTTGGGAGATGTACCTTCTACTTCCTTAGGCGATGTGCCAGATCCACAACAACAAGTATGGACAATTTTTCACTTTTAAAATTGATGTTTTTAAGTTATATATTCCACCTCAAAAAGTTCCATTAAAAAATGAGATATATCTATTTATTGAGTTATTTTGAATTTTTTGAATTTTAGGTTTTTGGAGATTTTCTTTCTGAACCACTCTTAGGAGATGTGCCAAATCCGACAGCACAATTATTCAATTTTTAACTTAAATATATATATGTTTTTAAGTTAAAAGTTATAAATTTAAGCCTAAAAGTTTTATTATAAATTGAGATCTAGAGATTTTGAGTTATTTTATTTTTTTGAATTTTAGGTTTTTGGAGATTTTCTTTTGGAGCCTCTCTTAGGAGATGTGCCAAATCCACCAGCAGAAGTATTCAATTTTTCACTTAAATATATATGTTTTTAATTTATAATTTATAAATTGAAGTTTAAAAGTTTTATTATAAATTGAGATCTTGAACTTGAGATATTTTATACTTTTAAATTTTTTGAATTTTAGGTTTCTATAGAGGATTTCTTTTCTCCATGGACTCTAGCAATGGGGATAGGAACATCCACACCATTTCAATCATTTGAACAAGTTGTCTAACTTTTTTTTAATTTTATTGAAAATAAGTTTATATATGCATTTGAAATTTGAAATTTTTTAATGTATATATATATAACTTTACATGTATATTGTACAATTTACTGTTGGAGATGTTCCTGTGGGGGAATTCGTAGTGGACGAACAACAAATGGAGAGGGAACCTCATGAAGTATTTCATGATTTTTTCTTACATTTTTTTTTTACATGAAGTTATATATATTCTCACTCAATTTTAAAACATCAAATTTTAATGTTTGTACACATTGTGTACAGGTTCCCCATGCTTCACAGGCTTCGTAAGATAGCTCCAGGATTGAGACTTTGCTGGGAAAGTCACTACATCCATCTCTATTTGATGGATGATGCACATGCACTATTGCATGGATGATGCACATGCACACGTGCAACATTATAGATTTAGTATTACATTTACCTTTTATATATAGTCTTATCTAGATGCAGTCATATATAACTTGATACTTGATACTTGTGAGATCTACAAATTTTGGACATATTTTATGTTGACTACATTTGGTACATGTGAATGTCATATATAATGTTTTTAAAACTTAAGTTTTTATACTTGTGATCTATAATTTTTTTTGTTTTTAAAACTCAAGTTTTGATACTTGTGATCTATTATTAATGTTTTGTTTTTAAAACTCAAGTTTTGGATGGTTGAACTACATGTGAATGTGATATATAATGTTTTTAAAACTTAAGTTTTGATACTTATGATCTATAATGTTTTGTTTTTAAAACTCAAGTTTTGATACTTGTGATCTATAATGTTTTGTTTTTAAAACTCAAGTTTTGGATGGTTGAACTACATGTAATGTGATATATAACGTTTTTAAAACTTAAGTTTTGATACTTGTGATCTATAATGTTTTCTTTTTAAAACTCAAGTTTTGATACATGTGATCTATAATGTTTTGTTGGCAATATGATGTAGAGTGTTGTCCTTGATGGCAACCCACTTGATAGAATGTTGTCCTTGAATGGCAACCTACTTGATGAAGTTGTGCTTGATGGAATATGTCTTGATTATCTTGTTAAATGATGTAAATCTGATGTATCTACAGTGAGTATAGAAGGTAATGAAGAAAGGAATTCAGTATGTGCTAGATCTATGATGAAAAGAGTATGTCTCAAGGCATACGCGGATTAGTCTAGTAGAAGTCGCGTATGCACGCGGGAAATAACGTGCCAAGTCGCGTATGGGAAAAAGCGCTCATAAAGTACAAAACCAGGGGTAACCACCATGGTATTGACCCATTGTATTGAGTAATGATTCGTCTATATGACCCCGTCTAGGAATACCATCGGAAGTGATGTGGTTTTGGCTCATGGTATTGAAAAAGGGAAAAACTATATAAGGAGAAGAAATTCATTGTGCAAAGTATGTGTGTGGGAGCAAGATGTCTGAGCTTGAATGAATGCTTCTCTCTGAAGTATATCTGAATGGAAAGGGTTATAGTTGAATGACAGATCTGAATGCATGAAGCACCTATGAAGAAAATGATGAAGAAGGGAATCTAGATCTGAAATGTATTTGTATTTGCTACATCTGTTTATGGAATGATTAGATCTGAGATGAGGCGAACATCTGTCTGACGTAAAGGGTAAAATCTGTGTGATGTGTCTGTTCTGAAGAATTACAATGACCTGAATGTATGAAGAAACATACGCTAGTTTGCCGTAGAGGAAGCGCGTATATATGCGGCTTCGCTGAAGAGAAAGAGCGTATGCGTAGTGAAATTAGCTCTGTAATATATATAGAAGTATATGCGGGTTTGTATGGTAGAAGGCGCGTATATACGCGGGATCAGTGAAAGTAAAGCGCATATGCAAACTAGGGTTTGCTGAAGCATGGGGTATGAAATGTACGATGCGATTATGGCCGAGTTACGCTATACGTATTCTACGGTTTGAGTTATGCCGCTGTCGGTTGTTTGTATGATTGAGCTTAAATGTATAGAGTGGGTCCGGTCTGAAAATATGATGAAACGTGGCCTGCAAGTTGTGCTCTATTGAAGTTGTTGGATCCGGTGTGAAAATTGATGAAACGTGGTCCATGGTGGATCTGAGGGTTGTCGCCCGATTGGGGTGGCAACTCCATACAAGGAGAGAGCTAGTAAACGAGCCCGGGGGAGTATTTTCAAACCCTTCCGGGGAAAGTTTGTGAAGCAGCTGTGGTCGGTGCACCAAATATTTTGGTAGGAGAAAGTGCCCTTGACACATATGTTGTAAGATGTTTTCTTTATAATAAAATATTGAAGGCTGAGCAATGGCAGCGGTGGTTTTCTCCCGACTTGGGTTTCCACCTAAAAATCCTGGTGTTCATGTGTGATGCTTATGTGTGATGGTTTATTCTGTTCTTACTGCACATGTTTATTTTTTATTGAACATATGATGAATGAATGATGGAATGATATAAGTGTAGAATTAGTGGCTTAATTAGATCTCTGTGTATACGCGAGTTTCATAAAGGGTATCCGCGTATATACGCGAGTATGTATCAAGAAAGTAGCGTATGGGTTTTAGAAGTAAGAAAAAGTAAAACGTTTGAGTATGCCCTAAATACTGATTCACCCCCCCCCCCCTCTTAGTATTTTTCCCAACAATTGGGATCAGAGCAGGTCCTTCTACAGAAGCTTGATCGCTTGAAGGAGATCCGTTGCAATGGGAAGTCATGAAGGGATAATGTCTATAAGGCCACCTCTATTCAATGGAAATAATCTGTTATTCTGGAAGATATGAACAAGATCATATCTGCAAAGTCTTGGTGAAGAAGTATGGGCAATCGTGGAAGGAGGTTATCAGTATCTGGCAAGTATTCCTATTGATGCAGTAGAAAGGAAGAAATATGAAATCAATTCCAAAGCAGTCAATGTATTATTAGGAAGCATGTCTAAACCAAAATTTGCTAAAGTGATGCAGCTAAATTCAGCAAAAGAAATATGGGACAAAATCATTCTGAGCTATGAAGGAGATACAAAGGTAAAAAGTACAAAACTCCAAACTCTCATAATTGAATATGAAAATTTAGGGATGCATAGTGATGAGAGTATTTCCAGTTTATTTTTACGTCTAGATGATATTGTTAATCATATGAGAAGTTTGGGTGAAACCATAACCAATACTACTCTGGTGGAAAAAGTCTTAAGATCTTTGACTTCAAAATTTGACTCTAAAGTTTCAGCTATTGAAGAAAGGCAAGATCTGTAAACTCTTACTATTGTTCAATTACATGGTACTCTGACTGCTTTTGAAATGAGACAAGGAGGTCCTTCTCAAATAAGAGAAGCTGCTTTTAAGGCGTCTGCAAAAGGAAAAGAAAAGGAAGTTGTCAAAGAATCCAGCTATATATCCGAAGAAGAAGAAGCGAATTTTGTAAGAAAACTCCAACTAGGTACTGGAAGATTCAAAGGTAAACTTCCCTTCAAATGTTTTGAGTGTGGAAAAGTTGGTCACTATGCTGCTAAATGTCCTTATAGAGAAAAACATGGCAAAGGGAAACAATTTGAAAAGAGGAAGAGTTATTATGCAAATGAAGATGATGATGAAGTGTCCAATGAAGATGAAGAATATTCTGACCATGATCTGAAAGTGCTCATGGCAAAGAAGCAAAAGAAGAAGGCTACTCGAAGCAAGGAAATATCTCAGAAAACATGTATAGTAGAAATTGAAGAATATGATTCAGGTAGTGATTGGGGTCCTTATGATAATCTTCTTTGTGCAAGCAATGGTATAGATAGTGAAAGTAAAGTTATGGATCTAGAAGAAGCTCTCAAGATTAAAGTTGAAGATCAGAAAAAATCATCTAAGGAGAGTGAATCTATAGACAATTATCAAAGGTTTCATGCCTATGCATCCAATCGAATGAAAAGACTAGAAGCAGAAATCAACGATCTAAATGAAGATCTCGAAATATCAAAAAGGAAGAATGAAGGTCTCGAAGCTGGAATCATCTCTCTACAAGAAGATCTTGAAGCATCAAGTAAGAAGAATGAGGAACCTCTACAATCGTTTGAAAAGGAAGGTCTTGAAGCAGAAATCATCTCTCTCAAAGAAGATCTGGATAAATCAAATAAGAAGAACGCAGGACTTGAAGCAGAAAATATATCTCTGAAAGTAAATCTCGAAGCATCGAAGAAGAAGAATGAAGAACTCTTACAAACTTTTGAAGAACAAGAAAATGGGTTGAAAGAAGAGATTCTAAATTTGAATAACCAAGTAGAAGACGGAAGAAGGAAAGAAGAAAGCATGAAGAAGCAATGCCAAGGCTTGGAGGTTGAGGTAAACATTCTCAAAGGTAAATTAGAAGAAAAGGTTAAACTTTCGAGGTTTCAAGATAGTACTAAGATTTTGGACAATATTCTGAGTAATCAAAGGTCTCCCTCTATTAAACTTGGTCTTGGTTTTCATGAAACTGTCAAAGGAGAATCTAGTTCACAAGGAAGTGCTAAAGAGTCAAATGATGTCAATACAAAATTTGAAGTGTTGAAAGAAGCAAAAGATCAATCGACAATCATGAACTCTCAAAAGAAATCTTTCCCTCCTAACTATAGAAGCGTCAATAATGTGGAATGCTTTAAATTTCATAATTATGGGCATGTTGCAGCAAATTGCAGAAGTAGATCATCAAACAGATTCTATTCAGAAAGGTACTCTGGTAGCTTCAAGGGACATTGTTTTTCATGCAACAAGTATGGTCACAAAGCAGCTTATTGCAATCGGAGGAAGAACAAAGAAACACACTATGATCCTTATGCTTACTTCTCTGGTCACATGAGATGTTATTCTTGTAACAAGTATGGACATGTAGAAAAGGAATGCATGTTGAACAGATATGAGAATTTGGATAACTTCCAGCACACAAATAGAAAGTTCAAACAAATCTGAAAAAAGATGGAGGACCGATCAGAAACGTAGGGAATTTTGACCCTACTGCAGTCATCCGCTTCTGAAGCTTACTTCTCTTAATGATTGCGAGTAATGTGAGATACATTATGGGGATGTATCTCACATTAGAAATGTATGATGATTCTCATGGTTGATTTGATTGTTACGGTTATATGTATTTCGACGAGCATACGATATGAAGAGAACGGTACGGGGAAGGACGAGTTCGAAGGCATAGTCTGTTGTTAACACGCTGTATTATTGACTCTGTATCAGCTTATTTTCTCAGTTCTAAATAATGATGATATGATACTTGGTTTCTTTTGTTGAAGATCATGGATGAGCTCGGATTATTACTTGATGAAGAGTATTCGTTGTTGAGATGAAAGTCTTATAATTCAGAGATAAGGAAAAATCATGCAGAGATTGTTGCCGATGACTTGTTGTTGAAGGTGTTCAGGTTGCACAAGCTAAGGAGGAGCCTTGGTCATATGAAAAGGATGTTCGGGTGCACATTTTCAGGGGGAGTCCTAGCCTTGATGAGTATAATGCATTGTTGGCATTATGATGGTTCTGATATATGATCTCTCTTGAGGTATTTCTGGTATTGGTCATGAAAAGTCATATTTGTAATATGATGAAAAGGTCATGTTGAGAACTATGATGTAAAATTGTAATATTCAGTCATGTAAGGACTTGTTCATTTTGTAAACCCACTTGGCTGGGTAGCTGAGTCAAAACATGTAAACCCACTTGGTTGGGTACTTGGGTCTCATATGTAAATCCACTTGGTTGGATCTTTGATGTAAGTATGAGTCCTTGGTGATAGGAAGGTCATAGAGTCATGTACTTCATTGAAAAATAGGTTTGAAGTTTCAGCATGAGCTCAGGGGGAGCTTGGTCACTTCAGTGTACATCAGATCTGCAAAACGCTTCCTTCTACATGAGGAGAAAAACCTTGTGTTGGTTTTGATCCGCCCTTTTCCCTTGATGTCAAAGGGGGAGAGTGACATGGTGCTTGAATAAAGGAAACGAATGGGGAGAGTGACATAGTGTCATTGTATTTTTAATGTATCTATCTGTTGTAGTGATCAAACACCATCATGGTTGCCAGCAAGTCCAAAGGGGGAGATTGGTGGCAATATGATGCAGAGTGTTGTCCTTGATGGCAACCCACTTGATAGAATGTTGTCCTTGAATGGAAACCCACTTGATGAAGATGATGGCAACCTAAGTTGTGCTTGATGGAATATGTCTTGATGATCTTGTTAAATAATGTAAATCTGATGTATCTACAGTGAGTACAGAAGGTAATGAAGAAAGGAATTTAGTATGTGCTATATCTATGATGAAAAGAGTATGTCTCAAGGAATACGCGGATTAGTCTAGTAGAAGTCGCGTATGCACGCGGGAAATAACGTGCCAAGTCGCGTATGGGCAAAAGCGCTCATAAAGTACAAAACCAGGGGTAACCACCATGGTATCGATCCATTGTATTAAGTAATGATTCGTCTATATGACCCCGTCCAAGAATACCATCGGAAGTAACGTGGTTTTGGCTCATGGTATTGAAAAAGGATAAACCTATATAAGGAGAAGAAATTAATTGTGCAAAGGTGCAATTGTGGGAGCAAGATGTCTGAGCTTGAATGAATGCTTCTCTCTGAAGTATATCTGAATGGAAAGGGTTACAGTTGAATGATAGATCTGAATGCATGAAGCACCTATGAAGAAAATGATGAAGAAGAATCTAGATCTGATATGTTTATTTGCCTTGTCTGTTTATGGAATGATTAGATCTGAGATGAGGCGAACATTTGTCTGACGTAAAGGGTAAAATCTGTGTGATGTGTCTGTTCTGAAGAATTGCAATGACCTAAATGTCTGAAGAACCATACGCTAGTTTTCCACATAAGAAGCGCGTATATACGCGGCTTCGCTGAAGAGAAAGCGCGTATGCGCAGTGAAATTAGCTCTGTTATATGTACAGAAGTATACGCGGGTTTGTATGGTAGAAGGCACGTATATACGCGGGATCAGTGAAAGAAAAGCGCGTATGCAAACTAGGGTTTGCTGAAGCATGGGGTATGAAATGTCTGATCTGTTTTGTTGAGTTACTGCTATCTGTATTCTACGGTTCTGAGTTGTCTGTATCAGTTTGTTTGTATGATTGAGCTTAAATGTGTGGAGTGGGTCCAGTCTGAAAATATGATGAAACGAGGCCTGCAAGTTGTGCTCTATTGAAGTTGGTTGGATCCAGTGTGAAAATTGATGAAACGTGGTCCATGGTGGTGAGGTTGCAACGCCAGTTAGAGTGCATGTTCCTTCAAGGCCAGTGGCAAGACGGGGGTTGGAGCTCCCTTCCAGGAGAGGCTGGTAAACGAGCGCAGGTGGGTGCCTGCGTGCTGGCAGAGTCTGCACCAGAATTTATGTTGTAAGATGTTTTCTCTATAATAAAATATTGAAGGCTGAGCACCTGCAGTGGTGGTTTTCTCCCGACTTGGGTTTCCACCTAAAAATCCTGGTGTTCATGTGTGATGCTTATGTGATATGAATTCTTATTATTACTTTGTATTTATTATTTTATTAGACATATGATGAATGAATGATGGAATGATATATAAGTCTGTTAAGTGTGTATAATATATCTCTGTGTATACGCAGGTTTCATAAAAGTGTCCCTTTCTATCTTGTGATATATGATAGCGTATGGGTTTAGAGTCGAGAAAAAGTAGAAAAAGTTTTGATGTACCTAAATAAATCATGCCCCACTATAATTATTTTTCCCAACATGTTTTGTTTTTAAAAATCAAGTTTTGGATGGTTGAAATACATGTGAATGTGATATATAATGTTTTTAAAACTTAAGTTTTGATACTTGTGATCTATAATTTTTTGTTTTTAAAACTCAAGCTTTGATACTTGTGATCTATAATGTTTTTTTTTTAACTCAAGTTTTGGATGGTTGAAATACATGTGAATGTGATATATAATGTTTTTAAAACTCAAGTAATGTTGTGTTATAATTTGTTTTGTTTTTTAAACTTAAGTTTTGGATGGTTGAACTAAATTTGGTATGTGAAGTAATTTTGTGATCTATAATGTCAAACTTAAATTAAAACTTATGTTTGGGATGGTTGATCTACATTTGGCATGTAATATAATGTTAAATTTTTTTATTGTATAGTTGAACTACAATTGGCATGGCATGTGAAGTAATGTTGTGATATAATCAAAAAGTTTTTAAAACTCAAGTTTTGGATGGTTATTCATTGTATGTGATTTCATGATGTTATGTTTTGTTTTCAAAATTGAGATTATCATTTTCCCAAAAAAAAAAAAAAAAATTCACACAGATAACCACACACATATATAATCGTTTACACATGAATATATATATGTCAAACGTTTTAGAAGTACAATACATCATATATATATATCTAAAAACAATCATAAGATTCTCGGTCAAGTGTTAGATGTGTTGAAAAAAGTTATAAAATTTTAAAAATGCAATCTATAATGTACATATATGTCCATTAATTTTCATCAATGCACATAGAAAATCGATTTGAATAGTTAATTTCTTTCTAGAACATATATATCCAGTACTTCAACATTTTTCGTCAATGTCAATAGAATTAAACTAATTTTCATCAATGGCTATAGAATTTAGCTACTTTCAGTTAATTGCATTCTAGAACATATATATTTAGTACGTGAAACATTTTTAATCAATGCACATGGGAAAACTACTTGAACAATTAATTACATTCTAGAACATATATATATCCAATACATGCAACATTTTTCATCAATCCACATAGAAACGTTACTTTCAGTTAATTGCCTAGAACATATCCGACCATTGGACAGACAAATTTTGTACTAGATTTTCTATCAGGAATAGAGATGTGAGTCAAATCCCACCAAAAGTCGGAGAAGTGCTCCGAGTCTCTTGTCCGAAAGGAATCTTTGTACAAAACTGTACTGTGGATGATTTATTTACATTGTGGATACTTTTAACCAGAAAATCCCATGAGAAAAATTGCTCACATTTAGTTTGTGTATATATCTAGTATGTGCAACATTTTTCATCAATGCACATAGAAAAACTACTTTCAGTTAATTGCATTCTAGAACATATATATTCAGTACGTGAAACATTTTTCGTCAATGCACATAGTAAAACTACTTGAATAGTTAATTTCATTCTAGAATATATATATATATATATATCCAATACATGCAACATTTTTCATCTATGCATATGTAATACTGAGTATTGCATGCCAAGACAATTGCCACCATGTGAAAACACTTTTTGAATATAACAAGGTAGCTCAAATTTTATTTGAGTTCTAGAAATTCAAACATGAATCCGAAAAATTGTTAGGCGGTCCAATCAAGGATTCCAATGGAATGCCATCTTCAATGATCCATTTATGATCGGATTTTGACATTTTCCATTTCTTGATTTTTATTTTTTTCTTTGATTGAACCTCTATCAACTTTATGCGTGTTGCACACACCAAGTGACTATATTGACAACTTATGACATCAGGTTCATAGTCTTCAAAGTAAACTAAATCTCCAATTTGATTAGTTTGTTTGAAAAAATAACCTTTCAGTATAATAGATCCTCTTTCATATGGAAACCCGTGATCATTATAGTTTTCTAATAATTTCATTTTTCGTTTAGTGCAACGCATCAAATAATACTTCACATTTTCATCGTTGTCAGTAAGTGCAATTACAACAAAAACATCTCCTGCACAATAAAACAAACTTAACAAAATTATGTATTTAAATTTATTTCTATATCTCTATCATTTGAAAGCAATTAAAATGTTACCTTCTCTAACAAAATTAGAAACTCGATCACCATCAGATGATATTGTAGTCTCCTCTGATTGCATTTCTTCAAACATTGCAATGGATTTTTTCCCCTTTGTATTTAGCTCTGTACGTTTCCAACCTTTTACATACATTTTGTTTTCCCAAACTTCATTGGATTCTGTGTTGTCTATGCAAACATGACAAAAACAAGAATATTTTCTTTTATCCAACGCAAACACATTTGTGGACAAATTTGTTTTAATTGAATGCAATTTTCGAGTCCCTTTTATTGTTTCAACATCATTTCCAATTGATCTATCTACATCTTCGATCCTAATATGCCAAAAAAACCTATATATGGAAAATTCGAAGAATAATGTAAATATGATATCAAAATACCATCAAAGATAATCATTGTGATAAATGTACACTGTTTAAAATTAGATATCCAATAAAAAATAAATTGAATGTACCTTCGCACTTCCCTTGATCGGTTAGTCTCATGGCTTAGAGCAGCGATGTACCATTGAACAACTTCTTTAGCGTCCACAAGTCGGTTTGCAAAGGGGTTCATTTGATATCTTCAAAGTACTAGTTTTATACATGCCCCTGCACCGTCATGTTCTCCTTTTCCATGGCCAGTCTTAAAGAAATTCCAACAATGTTTAATGCAGGTTTTCTTATGAAGATAACACAACCAAAAGAATGATAGTGAAGATTTGAATTGACCTGCGCATCCATCTGACCATATCCAACATTCATTGAATTTTATTCCACGACTTTTCAAAGAGTCATAAATCTTTCCAAAACAATGTTTTACAAAATATGTATCATGTGTATGATCGTCACTAATATAAAAGTGATATTCTTTAATAACATGTCGATTTTCACTGGTGCTTTCTATATGATCGACGTTTTGTTCAGCATGTCTATATAGAATATGGACGAGCATGGAGACTTGGTCAGAATGATAGTATTCACTTTGAATTTATTTTTGTGGAACAAATGTGTAGTTTTCTGCAAAATCAATTACTAACAAAATGGTCCCTGGTGGAAAAAATTCATGGGATTTTTTGAATTGCAAGTCTTGCCATCGAGCTCTATGGGAATGCTCGGTGTATTTATAAATTTCTTCCTCAAAATTTCTCAAAAAGTCTATCACAAAAAATTCTTCTTCTCGTAATTCAATTCTTTTAGCATTATTTGCACCTTGAATCGATGTATGGATATATTCATATCTCTTCCATTTCACTTTCATGTTGGACAGTGATTGATCATTTATATGAATATGATATTTGTTTTGAAATTTAGTCAAATTTCCACAATTATCGCATTTTTTTACCACCAACACATTTCTTTTTGTAAAATAGTTCATCGCTTTGTCTTTCACATAGAATTTGAGATATGAAATCACAGATAGTGGAAGGAGGTGAATCTTTCCAAAATGTTCTACCAAAATTAAGGAATGTGTCATAATATAACTCAAATTCCACATGATAACGATAACAACAAGTGTTGCGTACGGTTATAGGTTTTACATACCATGGTTTTTGTTGAACAAAAGCACTAATTGAGACATGAATTTCATGATTCTCTTCTTTGAACTTGTTGAAAACCTCTATTTGAGTGGTTTCTAAGAAATGTTTTTCATGTTCTTCGTACTGATTTTGTGCTATTCTTATTCGCATCACATCCTTTGCATTTGGTGAAACACGTGAATTTTTATTCCACTATTCATATATTATTTTTTTAACATTTTCTCCAAGTCTATCTTTGTATGGTTGCCTACAAATAGTTCTCCAACAAGCGAGTTCATCATTTACATCTATTTGCAACTGAAATTTCTGATGTTTGTGAAAAGTTTTTCGTGAGGTTCCTAATGCTCGTGCCATATATTTTACCAAACGATTCTCTTTAGTACTTGATGAAACCACTACCATATGTATTTCTCTATGTACAACTGAAACATTTTTCTGTCTAGATCTTCTAATTGAATTTATAGCACTATTTATATTTTGTATCACATTTTCCTTCATTTTTTTGTTTTTTGTTGATTTTTGAATACCCAATAAAGTCGTAGCTTCTTTTAATTTCCTTAATGATAGGAGACCTTTGAAAATTTGGGCTTGAACTGTCACATTTTCCTTTATGAAGTACGTATCAAAAAAGATGTTAACACGATATCGTATAATATGGTTAGCTCTTTTATTTCCATATGTGTGAGTGTCAACATTTTCTAACATCTCATCATCGACATTGATTTCATCTATACATATTCGAATGAATAACATAATAAGTTTACATATTTAATAAATAACTAAATTAATAAATATGTATAATTTCAATAATATGTGCATGTGTTCAACATATATATATATATATATATATATATATATATATATATATATATATATATATATATATATACATACATACCTTGTGATTCTATTTCTTCACTTGAATTTCTTTCAACATTTTCACCATCTTCAATCATTGGTTCAATATCTCAATCACTTTCTCTTTCAAAATTTTGTATCTCATCATCATTGTTTTGAGGAATATATCTCTCTATTTACATTGCAAAATATTTTCCAAATTAATTCATCAAATAAAAATTAAGCTTCACATTTTACACGAAGAAAATTTTAAATATATCAAATTCATAATATTTACATTTACATACCTGCTTCAACTTCTAGTTGAGGTTGATTTTCCCCTTCAATATTTCAGAGTGCTTCTCTCTTTCTTTTGCGAGATTCTCTCATCTCTTCTCTAAATTCCTCAGGGTCTCTTTTTCGATCGTATTTTCTCGTACAATTCCTTCGATTTCCCATGATAATAGAGTATGAAGTTCAAAAAATTTCCTTCAAAAGTTTAGACAAAAACTCAATTAAAAAAACATCACAAAAGATTTAATTTTAAAAAAAAAATCATTTTAAAAATTTTGTAAAAAAATAAATACTTCAATCCAAAACACTTACTTTAAAAAATCCGAGAAAAAAATGTCTTATAAAAATGAAATGAAACTCAAAATATTTCCTTCCAGGTCCTACAAAAAAATTTCATTTTAAAAGTTAGACAAAAACTCATTTTAAAAAATCATTATAAAAGATTTACTTCAACCCAAAACACGTACTCTAAAAAAATGTCACTTCAAAAAATGCCTCCAAAAAATGTCCATTGAAAATTAATTCCAACATCTTAAAAAATGCCACTTTAAAAAATACTTCAAAAAAACCTGTAAAAAAATATCACTTCAAAAAATACTTTTAAAAATATCCTTTGAATATTAAGCCTAAAAGTATTCCTTTCAAATTAAGCCTAAAAAGAGTCATTTGAAAATTAAGCCCAAAACCTCTAAAAACAATGAAAATTATGTCGCAATCCATACCTTCAAAAAAAGTGAAGCCCAAAAACATCAAAAAAAATGTATCACATACCTCCAAGAAATGTTCTTTGAATGTACCTCCAAGAAAAGTCCTTAAACCCAAAACAATTTTTTGAAAAATCAAACCAAGACCTTTTTAAAATTAGACCAAATGTGCGAAAATATGCGAAAATGATGAATGCTTTCGCAGCAATCTATATTTCCGCAAAATGTTTTTTTGAAGGGGCTTCGTGCTATTTTCCATCCGACGAAAAATCGGGTAAAAGTTCAGCCGATTTTTTATGTTGTTAGACTTGACGGGCCATCGGCGCAAAAAAAAATTCGGCCGAAATTTTTAAGAGTTCAACCGAACTAACACGTTAGCAATTACACAAAGCCAAGCTCTGAATACATATCTTCAACTTTGGACTGATTAAACTCCATGAAACATTCTGAATTAACTGTCGGAACCAAGACAAGCATTTTCAGAATTCAATCTACTTTCAGGAAATATAACTTCTATGGAATTTCATAAATATTTACTAATTTTAATTAATTTTGTAATAAAACGGGTGCAAACAATTTCTGAAGGTCATTATGATTCAGTGAAATCATAATTTTGTATCTTCCAAAATACACTGTAAAAAATTAAAAAATTATAGTGCATTACATTGGTCTGTCGTCTGTAATGGGTAGTTTTTAGATTTTTAGTTTATAACTTATATGTTAAGAAATTTTGTGCATCGCAAAACATATTCAAAATATGCAGTTTTTTTATATTGGACCAGTTCAAAAAATTCTAGTAATAATGATATGCATCCGTTGACTTTGTAAATATAACGAAACTGAAGTAGACTCTGTCTAGGTTGTTGTAACACATTTTGTTTCTCAAAAACAGAAAGTTTCAAAGAATACAATAGTGCGTATTAACATGACTTCTTATGAATCCTTTGATTGTTAAAAAACACACACTCAAAGAAATGTTAAGTTGACATATCAAATGTGTATAAACAACTTCCAAAAAATAAGTAATAGAAAGCTGATAAAATTTCTGACAAATTTTATTTTTATCGCAAAATGAAATTCTAAACAGAAAATTTGTTTTGGCTTGCAGAAAGTTGAAGAATAGAAAAAAATGAAAGTTTTTTTCTCAAAAAAGGGCAAAAAGTGTAACCCAACTTCACATTTTCACCCAGAAGAGAAATTGTAATTTCATCTCATGACAACTTGTATTAGTTAATTGAGTCATGAAGACTTAGTTAGCTTAGGAAATTCAAGTTGGAGGTTAAAGAGGAGGCATGTAGAGTTATCCCATGATTTTAGGGGGTCCATTTACAATTATTTATGAGTTGTAATTAGTTTACTCAATTAATTGAGTTAAAATCAGTTTAACTAGTTTTAATTGAGAGATGAGCTAGTGATAGGTCCAATTAATTAAATATTATTTAATACATAAGTAGCGGTCAATTAGTTAACTAATAATTCACTATAAATAATTTTTGCATGTCATTTCTAAGGAAGGCCCAATTGAGTTTGAGGTTAAAGGGAAGATAACTATCATTTGTATAATTAGACAATTGTACAAGTAGTGTATGAGTTCATCAGGAAGCCTTGGAGGAATTCCGCAATCAATTCTTAGGAATTTCCTATTTAATAGGGCCATGATTCCTCCAAGAATGCTATTGGTGAGATAGAGGTTGATAATTGGTTAAGTATTTGACTGATTTTTCCTAGATCAGAGTGAGATAGTTAGCAGAGTGCAGTGGTTTCTCAGGAAGGTAAATAAGATTGTATTGTTTCATGATATTGAATTTATGTAATATAAAAATAGTGGGGTTTTGAGCAGTTTATTTCCCCATATACATCTTGTGTTATGCAATTTATTGTTTCTTTCTCTTACTTATTATGTGATTGTGCAATCGTAATTGGTTTCCACAATTTCTAGAAGGATTTAATATTTTGTTTTAGTACATTACAAGCTCAAATTGAATCCCTTTGGATAATTTATACATGGCATCAGAGGGCCAGGAATTACAATAGAAGAGATGAACTAGAGTTTGTTTTGAACAGGAACATCAAATTTGTAGATTTATTCTTCAGGACCAACAACAGATCAAGATGTCTTTCAATGGCTTGAGACTAGAATATTCCCTTGAGGGAAATTCAAATTACATAGCATGGAAGGAAAGGATAGAGGCAGTGCTCGATTCAAACGGATTGAAGGCATTCATTAACACTGTTATTCCCCAGCCCGCATTAAGATATGCTCAACATCTTGATGCATAGAAAAAGAATGTAGAAAAGGTGAGAAGGATCTTGTTAGAGGGACTTTAAGATCCTATTGTCTTGAGTCTCCATGGGAAGGAACCTCCATATGTTTTGTGGAATACCTTTCCATATCTGTTTCAGAATAGAAACGACCACATGAAGCTAGTATTGAAAGACAAGCTCAGAAATATCAAGATGGAGAAGGGCAACACCAACCAAAAATACATGACGAAGTTCACTCAATGTCGAGATGAGCTTAGAGGGTGTTGGGATAACAGTTTCCTGGGATGGTTTTGTGAGCCTAGATCTTCTAGGCCTTCCCAAGAGTTGGAATAGCTACCACGATTCTTTGAATGGGAGGGAGAAGCTACCAGACTCAGAGCGATTATGGTACAATTGGGTACAAGAAGATATTCGTCGGAGCACCTGAGATGGATCCTCATTAAAGACTGATGATGAGGCTAATTATGCCTTCAATATAAAGGCGAAGAAAAGGAAAGGGAAGGTGTCCCATTCCAAATCATATTTTGGTAAGGGAGGAAAGAAGAAAGACTTGTCAAAGGTGAAATTTTTTCAATGTCATGAGCATGGACACTATGCCACAAATTTTCCACAAAATAATACCAGCAAGAAGGCCTCATGAGGAGCAAAAGGTGAAGCACCTGCTTCACAGTTAGAGTTGGATTTCACTTTCATCGCATGCATGGTGTCATCGGTGATGGGTTTTGTGTGGTAATTGGATAGTAGAGCTTCGTTCCATATGACCGAAAACAAAGAATTCTTCAGTAGCTTGGACTAGAAGGATATCCAGATGCACATCGAGATGGGTGATGACAGGAGGTATAGTGCTACTAGTGTAGGTATAGTTACCTTTCAGAGGGGGTCAATTAATCCAATCACATTAACATATTTCATGTATGTTCCTCCTTTAAAGGAGAATTTGGTTTTTGTTGCTATGTTGGAAGATCGTGGCTATGATGTGATCTTCGGTGAAGGAAAGATGTTCCTTCGTCACAAATCCATGGGACAAGTGAAAAATATTGGGGTTCGAGTAAAAAACCTCTACAAATTAGATGTAGAAGAATGTGACGCTTTGAGCACGAAATCAAAGAAGGTGGAGAGCCGAGACATTGGTGAGTTATGGCATCATAGATTGGGCCATATACACCACAACGCTTTAAAGATAATGCAATATATTTCCAGAGGACTTCCAAAGTGCGCACTTGCGCAGAGAGTTACATGCAAAGGGTGTACATTGGGGAAGTATACCAAAGCCACCTTTCACGATAAGGAAATCTAATCCAACGAGATCCTTGAGATATTTCACTTAGATGTGTGTGGACAGTTCTCGGTAGATTCCACAGCAAAACATAGGTATTATGTGGATTTTGTTGATGATTTTTCAAGAAAGTGTTGGATTTTCTTCATGTAGAAGAAAGATCATACGTTCTCCAAGTTTTATGAGTTCAAGGCACATGTCGAGAAAGATACAAGGAAGAAGGTGAGGGCTCTAAGGAGCAATAATGGTGGATAATACATCTCTAATGAATTCAAGAACTTTGTGCCTCAGAAGGAATTCGAAGATAATTGATAGCACCTCATAACCCATAATAGAATGGGGTTATAGAAAGAAATAACATGACTATTGTGGTAGCAGAGCGATCTATGTTGCATGATCTGGTCCTATTGTTGCATCTATGGGCAAAAGCATGTAATACAACAATATTTTTGTAGAACAGAAGTCCTCATCAGATACTTGGGATGAGTACACCAGATGAGGTTTTTTCAGGTAAGAGACCAGATGTGTCGCATTTTAAAATTTTTGGTTCATCTGTTTATTTCCATGTAACCAAATATGTCAAGAATAATATAGAGCCAATAATAGAGTTGGGGATATTTGTGGGGTACACTTATATACCTCAAAACTATCGAGTGTACTTTCTAGCACACGAGATGACAGTGGTGAGAAGATATGTGAAATTCAATGAAGAGAAATCCATGTGATTTTCCCTTGAGAGGGACCTTGAGTTGCATGCAATTGAGGAGCTCTTGGCTCCAAAAGAAGATCCTAACGATGTGGAGAAGCCATAAGCAGAGGAACAGAGAATGGTAGAAACCACTCATATAGATCCATCCACTAGAGATGGAAGGAAGCGCACTAGAGAGGCTGGCATATTATTGCTAAATGCGAGAGAGAATATGGGAGCACCCACATCACATCGTAGGTAGAGAAGGTACCGAGAGCGGTACACTAGATACATAGCTCTTATGAGAGAAGGTATTGAGATAGAACCATCCTCTTTTGAGGAAGCAGTGCAACAACCACTGTGGGTTGATGCCATGGTTGAGGAGTATGACTCCATTATCAGAAACAATGCATGGGAAGTTGTCCCAAGACCAGTGGGGAAGTCAGTTGTAGGATCCATGTGGGTCTATAAGGTGAAGCAGACAGCATATGGGAGTGTGGAGAAGCACAAGGCCGTATTTTTGGCCAGAGGGTTCTCTCAGGTGGAGAGTATTGACTATGATGATACTTTTGCACCATTCACAAGGTACTCATCTATCAGATCCATCCTTGCACTCTCAACGTAGATGGGATGGCAGATACATCAAATGGATGTAAATACATCCTTTCTCAATGGAGTTATTGAGGAAGAGGTGTACATTGAGAAACTGAAAGGTTTTGAGACCTTAGACAAGGAGTTTCATGTGTGCAGACTCAAGAGAACATTGTGTGGGCTAAATCAAGCACCTCGTGCTTGGTACATTAGGATCAACAACTATTTCAATGGGTTGGGCTTAACCAAGAGTGAAGCGGATGCGAACCTATATCATATTGTGGTTGATGGTAAGCTTTTTATTATTATACTTTATGTCGATCATGTGTGACTGATAACTGTTGAGAATCTCTTCAAGTCTTGAAAAGGGGATCTTGCAAGATAATTTGAGATGAAGGACATGGGGCTCTTGCACTATTTCTTGGGATTGGAAATATGGAAAAGATATCAAGAGCTATTTGTATCTTAGGGAATTTAGTATGCTAACGAGATCCTCAGGAAGTTCAACATGGAGGGAAGCAAACCCATGGAGACCCCTCTAGAAGGAAACTGGAGGAAAGATGATGTTACTTCGAGTGAAGTAGTAGATGTTATTTTTTACAGGAAGCTTGTGGGTTAACTCATGTATTTAGTGAACACACGACTAAACAAATAATACATAGTTAACCAACTTATTCAAGCTATGGTTAAGCCTACCAAGCTCTTTTGGAAGGCAGGAAATCATGTGTTGAGATACCTCATAGGCATTGCATAGTATGGGATATGGTACAGATGAACAGAGGGAGCGAAGCTTCAAGGCTTCGCTGATGCAAATTGGGCAGGGAGTCCATCCGACAGGAAGAGAACATCAGTGGTCATCTTCAGCATAGGATCAACAGTAGTTTACTAGTACAACAAGAAATAGAGATCAGTTGCACTCAGTTCAGCAGAGGCAGAGTACACGGCATTTAGTCAGGAAGCATGTGAGGCAATCTGGATGAGAAAGATACTTGTTGGTTTGTTTGGTTGATAGATGGATCTGAGGGTGATACATTGTGATAACCATAGTTGATCAATGTCTCAGTTAATCCAATTTTTCATGATAGGTCTAAGCATATTGATATCTGGTATCACCATCTCAGATATTGTGTGCAGAGGTGGATTATGTCGTTAGAGTACATTCCCATGGAGGAGTAGGATGCAGACATCTTGATGAAGGCGCTGGAAAGAAGAAAATTTGAGTTCCACAGAGACAAGATCAGGGTAGCAGATAATCCATTTATTTTTTAGAGGGAGTGTTGAAATGGCACCAAGAAATAGGACCCGAAGGGGGCTTCTGATTTAATTTTCACTTAATTAAATTGGAAGAGAAATTGTAATTTCATCTCATGAGAACTTGTATTAGTTAACTGAGTCAGAAAGACTTAGTTAGCTTAGGAAATTCGAATTGGAGGTCAAAGATGAGGCATGTAGTGTTCTCCCATGTTTTTAGGGGGTCCAGTAACAATTATTTGTTAGTTGTAATAGTTAACTCAATTAATTGAGTTAAAATAAGTTTAACTAGTTCTAACTCAGAGATGAGCTAGTGATAGGTCCAGTGAATTAAATTTGATTTAATTCACAAGTAGTGGTCAATCAGTTAACTGATAATTCTCTATAAATAGTTGTTGCATGTTAGTTGTAAAGAAGGCCCATTTGAGTTAGAGGTTAAAGGGAAGACAACTATCAGTTGTATAATTAGAAAATTGTATAGGTCGTGTATGAGGTCATCAGGAATCCTTGGATGAATTGAACAATCAATTCTTGGGAATTTCCTATTTAATAGCGCCACAATTCCTCCAAGAATGCGTGAGAAATGTTGATCAGACACAGGTTGAGAATTGGTTAAGTATTTGACTGATTTTGGCTAGATCAGAGTGAGACAGTGAGTAGAGTGCAAAGGTTTCTGAGGAAGGGAAATAACATTGTATTTTTTCATGATCTTGACTTTATGAAATATACATATAGCGGGGTATTGATCAGTTTCTTTGCCAAGATACATCTTTTGTTGTGTGATTGATTATTTCTTTCTCTTACTTGTTATGTGATTTTATGATCATAATTGGTTTTCGCAATTTTTAGAAGGATTTAGTATTTTGTTTTAGTACATTAGAATATCATATTGAACCCCTTTGGATAATTTCTACAAATTGTCTCAATATAAAAATCAACCATGCTCGACCATTATCAACCATCGTCAACCATGGTCAATAATGGTCAACCATGGTCCATTGTCACATTGTGACAAAGATTGTCTCAATTTAAAAATCAACTATGTTCAACCATGGTCCAACTTTGTGGTGTGATAAATATTGTCTCATTATGAAAATCAATCATGGTCAATCATGGTCCAATGTCGCAATGTGACAAATATTGTCTCAATATGAAAATCAACCATGGCCAACCATGTTTGTTTACCGTTTATAATATTTACCATAGGGTTTATATATCTTGTTTTATAATATTTATCTTTTGATTTATCATAGTATTTTCTCAATATGAAAATCAATCATCGTCAACTATGTTCAATCATGGTCAATTGTGGTCAACATTGGTCAAACATAGTCAACCATGATTCATTGTTGCATTGTGACAAAAATTGTCTCAATATGAAAATCAACCATGGTCAATCATCGTCCAATGTCTCATTGTGACAAAGATTGTCTTGATATCAAAATCAATCATAGTCAATATGAGGGGAGAGGCTCAATATGAGGGCATGTGCCAAGCTTAGTATGAGGAGATGTATGATGTGTAAGTTTGTTTGTCTCTGAGTTGACAAATGCCCTTTTAAAATAAAAACAAAAATAAAATATGCTCTAAATAATGTGACTTATAAAAAAATGAATATATTGTAAAGTAATTAGAAGTTAAAAAAATCTGTAAAATTTTTGTGTATATATCACCAAAAAACTTCATAGTTAAAAGACTTATCTTTAAATTACACATTTTAATTTGCACTCTAAAAAATTTAAATTTGAAAAAAAAATATGATTAATATACCTATATCATCCACATATTTTTAAGTTTGAAAAAATATATGATTAATATACCTATATCAACGACATTAATGTAATTGTATTAATTACTTATAATATAATAACACAACTCCCTATAATTCTGACAATGAGTGAAAGCAAATTCTGTCCATGGCAGGTGCATTTATGAGCCAATAGATTGAAAAGTATTTGTTTCCACAATCCAAGATAAATATTCTAAACAATGTAATTAAGCTTGAGACAATCACCTAACCATTCACGTGACTGACCAGATCGGGAGTCCGCACATTTGATTGTTATAAAGCGGCTGAACATTCCAGATATATCAGAACTCGTTACCGCAAATATTCAGCGGCTCATTCAACTCAGCGACACCATGCATTCCCTCGCACTTGGATTCTCGGACCATGCACGCAGCTCCTCTGTCCGCAGTGTTCCTACGCTGCTGCTCCTCCTTGTTTTTGTATTGGCTTTGGCCACGCGTTTTGCCAATTGGCTTCTCGCCCCTCTTCGTACTTTTGGTATTTTGGAAGAACCCTCCCATCAATATCTTCCCGATGAGCCCCTCCCTCTTTGGCCCCTCGCCCCTTTCAACTCTTCTCATGGTTCCACTAATTCCCGCCTCATCTTCTCTTCTGTTGCGTCCTCCGGTGACAACCCCCTACACATTCTTCGTGAGAATCTACCCGCCGTTGTTGAATACGGCACTGTAACATCACATGGCCACGAAGATATTATATGTGCTGTTTGTCTCACTGATTTCCAGGCGAATGATCGAATCCGCCGGCTCTCTAAATGTGGGCATATTTTTCATATGGAATGTTTGGACAAGTGGATCAGTTATCAAAAGTACACTTGTCCTCTCTGTAGATCTCCCACATTCTAAACACAACACGTTTGGAGGTCCTCTATCAAGTCTCATTTGCGCGTAATTGTTCCTGTAATTACTCTGTCCTGCTGGTCAAATCAAATGAAACGAGAAAGGCCATTCTGTAGTTTTAGGAGCATTTTATGTTGGATCTGGACAGTCTTCTCAGTTGTAGCTTTTCATTATTCAGTGAATCACTTTTCTCTGTTACAATTTTATGTGTAATTGGATTATTTAAATTTAGTTTATTTGTTTTCGTGCTCTAGCTCTCTTATGCTGATTCACTTGTTTAAGGATTTTTATTTTCACAGTAATGCCTTGAAGTTCATTTTTAATAAAAATCAAACAGTGGCTGCAAAAAATGTGCACATTATTTTAGAAATTAAGATGTGTGAATAAATACCTTATGACCCTCTCTTGAGACGGTAGATCAATTTCGATCAATTTCAAATATCATAATTTTAAATTATCATCCTTCACGTTAAATGTGTGGTAGGCTCTGTCCAGATTGTAGATCAATTTCAAATTTGTCTGTTGAATAAACTTTTATATAATTTTCACGACTTTCACTCACCCCGCGTGAGCGTGATTATTTTTATTTATGCATCAACTGATTTCGTTAAGCATTTTCAGTTGAGGATTATGGTAATAAATTTGTTCTCTTCTGATCATATTGATTTACACTTTGCATTTTCAGTTGAGGATTATGGTAATAAATTTGTTCTATTCTGATCATATGGATTTACACTTTGACTTTAAATTTATTGACTGAATTTAATGTTTAATAAATACAAAGTGTATATTTTATTTTTCTAAAATCTAAATTTTATTTTTCCAAAATCCCAATAGCCAATATATTTAACTTTTTATTGCGATCTTTCACATCATCCCATGTTTAAAATTAATCACATAATTTCTTCATGCAACTCATCTTGTCTGTTCCCTATCCTTTTGCAAAAAATGGTTATCGCATTCTTTGTGTGTAGTCCAATCTAGAATTCGAAGACAGCAGCAGTGAGCATGTATGAACAGATAACGTCTATGACCATAATTATAATTTCAGCATTTAATTTTGACAGAACCTTCTCATTAATTCTTTTGGTGGCGAATGGATAAGAAGGCTTTTCGTGGTATGGATGGAGCATGGAAGTAAGTCTTTACTCGCCATTAATAATATCATCGTCTCTGGCGGTATGAAAAATGGTTTTTATAAAATTTTGGTGTCAAACTAATGTAGTATATTATCAGCATGATAGTAAGTTGAGAAGACTTTTTCATTTCTCTAATTTAATTTTCGATTTATCATGAACTGAAATCAAATCAAATGTTTATAAAATTTTGGTGTCTAGTATATTATCAGCATGATAGTAAGTTGAGAAGTCTTTTTCATTTCTCTAATTTAATTTTGGTGTCAGACTAATGTAGTATATTATCAGCATGATAGTAAGTTGAGAAGACTTTTTCATTTCTCTAATTTAATTTTCGATTTATCCTGCACTGAAATCAAATCAAATGTTTATAAAATTTTGGTGTCAAACTAATGTAGTATATTATCAGCATGATAGTAAGTTGAGAAGTCTTTTTCATTTCTCTAATTTAATTTTCGATTTATCATGCACCGAAATCAAATCAAAGTGTAAGCATTTTTTAAAATTCTATACTCACATTTTAATTTCTAATGGTTGATTGTGTAGTTATATAATTATTTAAATACATTTCTTAAAATTTTACATTCTAAAAAACAATTTGCAAAAGGAATTTTTAATAGTTTATTTATATAATTATTTCAATTTTTTTAATAAGTTTTTATTATTTAAATGTTTTGTATAGTTATTTAAATTATTTTATTTTTAGAATTTTTTTTTTTTTTTTAATTTTATTTTGGTAGACATGAACAAAATTTCAATTTGATGACTAATGGACACTGACACCTTTACACATCACAGTGGATTATAGAATGTGACTCTGAACTCAATGAGTGATGTAATATGGAGAATCCTTCAATATTTAAGGAAAATTTCTAACATTTAACTTATTTTTTCACTGGTTAAGTTGACTGAAATATTTATAAATTATATAAGGTTTGATTTGTGACTTGAAAAATAAAGATCTAGAAAATTTGAAGTTGTCAAACTTACCTAGCTAAATTTTTAGCTAAAATTTCTAACCATAATCTTCACATAAAAAATTAGCTGAACTCCAACAAAATAAACGCTCGTCCATTCTCTTGATTCACGAGCCAAAAACGTGTTGAAAATGAAATTGAGATTCGGAACCAAGACAGAAAGGTCATGTGCTACAGTGATACTGATCGCTGGTTGTCTCTTAGCTCTTAATTACGGGCCCTCCTCCTTTTTCTTTTCTCTCGGTCTCGAGAAGCACAAAGTGCACATGTGGCTGACTAAGAAATACAATGGACTGAGTAAGATGAGTATTTAAATGTGAAGTGGATAACTGGATGGTTTGTTTATTATATCAGTTTATTATTATTTAAATTGATTTATTTATAAGATGATTGGTTGAGATTTTATTATAAATTGTTTAGTAATTTTTATTTCTATTAGTTAGTAATTATTTGGTTTTTCGTTTTATTTTTTTTAATGCATTTTTCTGATTTTTTTTTTCATTTTCACGAATTATAGTTTTTCTCCATATTTCAATTTAAAATGATAAATTTTTAAAAAGAAAAAAAAAATTAATAATTCAATTATATATATATATATATCTTTTTCTATGGTTGTTTTTAAGGTGACAAATAATTAAAAATTCATATATATATATATATATATATAAAGTTTTTTATAATTAATAACTATTATGATAATTAGTTTTTAGTTTTTAGAACCTTGTGGGCATTTATTTCTTAATTTTATTATGAAAGTTTTAATGTTGTATAGTTACTAATTTTTAGGATTTTGTCAACATTTTTTCTTAACTTTGTTGAATTTGTTTTATTTATGCATAATTTCTATAATTTATGCCTCCAAGTATATCAAGAATTCAAGAAAATGATCTTATAACAAGAAATTGAATTCAAGAATTCAAGAAGTTTTGTTGTTGTTGTTGTTTTTAATCCTTTTACGTTTCTATGATTAATGTTTGTTGTTCTAGGAGGTCAAAGGATTTGAAACTCCAGCTAAAGTGTATTCCAGATTCTGCTTCAAGTAAATGGAGATTGTTTTATTCAAAGTGACTACGATCAAATTCATCCATTTTGATACTAAATTACAAATAATAGAAAAAGTATAATATTTAGAAAATATTTGAAATTGGACTAATGATATATTTCATTTATTTCAGTAATTAAAATTTATTTATTTATTTATTTATTTTTATTTTTTTTCACTATAGGAAATATTTTAAGAGCTAAGTATTTTGATTAGAAACTAAGTGTTTTGATATCCATCTATAGTTACTAGTGATTTAATTTATATAACTGTGTTAGTCATAATTTAGTTGCTAAATTAATAGAAAAACAATTTTTATTACAAATTATTCATAAATATTAATTAACTTGTCCTTACAATTTAATTTAAAAATTAATTTAATCATAATTTAGCTTTTAAATTAATAATAAAACAATTATTATTACAAATTATTCATAACTAGCCATTGCACCAAATGTTGCAAAAGAAATGTTGTAAGGCATATATTCATAAATTCAATCTTGAGATATATAAGATCACTCAATATAAAAATTAGTAAACAAAATGTCATTAAAAGTTGGAATATAAAGAGAAATCACTTAATCAAATTCCAAGCTAGAATAGAAAATATTTAATAAAAAAGATACTCTTTTACAATATTGACTTGTCTCCCTGGATCAAAATTGTATAGTCTTTTACCACTTTCTCTTAAGGTGATTGGATTTTCCTTTGCTTGTCCTTGCTTAAATTCTTTTGGGCATTTGGACGATATGTGATAGAGGAGGTTTATACTCAAAGTTTTTTTTCGAAATTGACAAATTCAAAATTTACCATTGGATGAACTACTTTTGGAAATTTGGATTGGTTTGTGATATAGGAGGTTTATATTCAAAGTTTTTTTTTTTCGAAAATGGAAAATTCATTTTTTTTCATTGGATGAACTTGTTAAAGCAGATCTACGAAATAGATATATCAATAAAGCTAGTCACTAACATAACGCCTTTACATTGTTTGATAGGAGAGAAGTGGATATTTTTTCGGGCGTTGATTAAATAATTATTTTAGCTAACATAACAAGTTTAATTCACTATTTAGAGATTCCATGGTGAACTCTTATGGTATCATCCAAAATCTCTCCTTTATTCATCATGATATTCTCTGAGACTTGGCTATGTATTTGACTAGGAAGGGGCCTATAAATAAATTCAAAAGGATTTTTATGCCTAAGACAACAAAATATATTCCGAAAAAAGTGAAAAATTTTTGTGGAGTGTACATTTGATGTTCATATTGTTTCCTTCCACATAGGTTTGGTGCATATTTATTTCTCCTCTCATAGTCATTTCTATCTCACTTGATCAAAAGCTTCTAGTCTTTTACATTCTACCTGCATATAATTTGACCATGTACCTGCACATAAATTCAACATGTAACCATTTCATATTTCAAGTCTTTTATGATATATATTTCCTTTAACTGTGCAAAATTCCTACAAGTTAAAACTCAAGCTTGCGTACCTATTAAATAATTTTATGTTAATTTCGATATATTCATCTTATATGCAATTTTACTGAGGAAATAATTTAAAACTTAAGTGGAAAATTTACACTCTTCCTTTAATATCCATTTTCCCTAACACTGCCAAAATTCTATCATTTAGAGCTTAAGATCTCATACATAAAGATAGTGTAAATGATATTTTAAAATCTAATATCACAACCTTTATCTCATCAATATTTATTGGTAGACACGAATAAAAGAGAAATCTTGGAAAATTCTTAGTTACTTCATGAGATAAGAGAGACACTACATCAAACCTTCATGCTATGATATCAACCTTAAAATTAAATGTATTTGTATAGCAAGCCATCCCCCCATCTCTAATCAACTAGAAATTCTCAAGAAAAACATTTCTAGAGTGTGCATGCCAAAAAATATCTAACGAAACAAAGGCTATATAATCAAATAAAAAATATGAGTTACACTAATTTTGTGTATGACAAAAACTTAGAGGAAGTTAATTCATATAAATCTCTAGAAAAGCTTCAATCTTAAAGAAAATCTTAAGTGGAAATATAACAATGAGGAAATGAATAAATAATGATGGAAGGCCTATTTTAGTTTTGAGAAATTTGTAAATGATCAGATTTGTGCTTTTAGGAGAAAGTAAAACTCTTTCACACCCATAATTCTCTAGTTATCTTATATGGATGTGAAGTGTAGGGTTGTAGCATCTCTAGAGAATTATAGAGGAACTGAAAAAAAGAAAAAAAAGTGTATTAATACTTATAATCTTGATATTAAAAGAAATATGCCATATCTCATCCCCTTCATAAAATTTGGTATTTCCTCCATTAAGAGTATGGTTGTGACTAGGAATTTATGCACAATCAAAATACAACTAACATGAGAAATGAGAGGTTTATTAAGATTGTTTCAAGATTTAGTCAAAACTAGGGTTAGCACAAAGTTAATAAGTCTTTGCTAGACCATTTCGAATAAATGACGTAGTCATTTCATAGAATAATGATGTCATTAGGAATACTCATCAAAGTAAAAAGATTGAGGAAAACTTCCCTCCAATATTTATGAGCATAGAAACAAATCTCTAAAACAAAAAATTAATTTTGTATCATTTTCCATAAGGTTAGATAAACCAAATTTAATTTTTATATATGATGGAAATCATTATCATCATCAACAACCACCTTGTTTATTCGTAGCAGTAGTCGTTACCTTCACAACTTTTTCACCATCAACTAGCCCAAACACATGCATCTATTACCTTATATCAACCACCTATCAATGAATTCATGAATAAATCAAGTACTAATTGGGAAATTATTGAAATAAAATTGAAATTTTATAGTGGAGCATCAATTATTTAGAAAACAATGGTGACATCTTTTCCCTTCATTAGGAAATGATTGACATGGAAATATTTAAGAGGAAAAAACGCTTGGACAAATTATTAAACCTACAAAATCTAATAGATGTTGAAAAAAATTCTAACCAACCGATAGTTTTATCACCTAGAAAATATGACAAATTATTTTTAACCTAATTACGTAAAAAATGATACAGACGTATTTGTTGAAGAATACTTCAATCTCACTAAGAGCTAAAAACACAATACAATAAAAGTGAAGGATGAAGAGGATGTTGTAATAAATATTTGTATATATACAATGAAATTAAAATGTAAAAGGTCATTGTAAAGGAAGAATTTGAAAAAGGATAAAGAACATGTTTGTAAATTTACATATAAATTCCCTCTTTTTAAAAACAAAGTCTATTTTGTCAAAAAAAATAAAAAATAAAAATCTTATGGTGGCGAAAATATTTTGGCGTCTTATTTAAAATCATTATAGAAAAATATTTTGGAATTGACAAGGGAAATATATTATCATTATAAAAAAATATTTTGGAATTGACAAGGAAATATATTCTATACAAATAAAAAGAGAAATCAAAATATCATATATTCCAATTAATATGAGGACAATTTTTTTTATGAATAACGCATTGCAAAAGTACTATTACATGGAAATCTAGAAAACAAGTGATTGAATTATATTCCAAGCTAAAAAAAATTCCTTCGCATCAAAAGAGTTCATAAAAACCATGTCTCATTATGAACGAATTTAATAATCATTAAAAATCAAGAGATCAAGAATTAAGATCAATTTAGATATTGGTGAATCAAAACTTTGGATTTTAAAGATGGCTAAATGTATAGGAGCCCAGGAAAATATTATTTTTTAATTATAATCACTTTATTTCCTTTAAATATTTGTTGTGGATTAATGGACTAATCATAATGCTAAATTGTTTCCTTTTTGTTTCATTCTTATATCAACATTAGTTGAGATCAATTTAGACATTGGTGAACCAAAAATTTGGATTTTAAATATGTCTAAATGTATAGGAGCTCGAGAAATTCTTATTTTTTATTTAGAATCATTTTATTTCCTTTAAATATTTGTTGTGGATTAATGGACTAATGATAAAGCTATATTTGTTACTTTTCATTTCATTCTTATATCAACATTAAATAAAAGTATCTGACATCTCTAGGTAATAAAAGTTCCAAAATGATCATGGAAAAGGAAAGGAAAATAAATAAATATTTTCTTACTCTCAAATATAATTTCTCAACTATTTTGATCCTTAGGATCCAACGAGTCAAAATTCTTTGGAAGGAGCCAAACTATCAGAGTGAAGGGTAAAATTGTTATATGAAAGTCAAGGGGGTTTTTTAGAGGCCAGTGAGACAGTAAGGTCTAGAGTGGATCTTGGTTGGAGGTGGTCGCCTGCAAAGGTGGTGCGGAAGTTACAACTCCAACATTTTACAATTGCTCGCTCGTGGGTGGTCAAAAATTAGACTTGTGGTATAGCAAAGGAAATCCATAGTTGGGTTGATGGTGTGAGGGGAAACAAAAATGTATCATTAAAGAGGCCGAGCGAGAAAAGGGATTGGTTCATGAAGGAAGGGAGTGGGCAAGGAAGGGGGGCGATAGAAGTAGAGGGAGAAGGGGCTCAAGATGTAGTGTTGGATGAAGAAGTGGTCCATAACCCTAACCATTCTAATAGAAATTTTTGAGCTATTATATATATAGATTGGGTTGGAATATGATTTAAGAAGAATATTAAAAACAACGCATCATATTTTATTGATTACCTTTTTATTTACCACCTTTAATATAATGGTTGCTTCTTCCCTTTTTCTAATATAAGGGTTATTACGTTAGTTGTGTACATACTTTTTGAAGATATATGAAAAACATTACTTTAAAGGTGTCACACAAGATGAGACATAGATACATCAGACTTCAATACGGAAAGATCAAATAAATAAAATATAAAAGTGGAATAAAGTCAAATCCATCGAAAATAAAAGGGGAAAAAAATTCGAAGGGCCAGAAATGGTTTTTCTTGTCGCTTTATAGTCATATCTTAATCATTTGTAATATTTTATTGCAAGGATACATGAATATATTCTATCCTTCAAAAGTTGTGAGATCACACCCCAGATACGGGTGACTAAGGCCAACGGGTGGCAGGAAAGGTGCCATGCACACTGGCCCACTTGGAGATCGAGCATGCGTGAGGGATAGGAAGGAGGCGACATGGAGGTCAGCATGAAAGAGGATGGCAGAATCAGTGAGGGAAGGACGGTGGAAGTTAGCAGTATTGTACAAGATCGTAGAATGGAGGCGGAGAACATTAATCTACAGGAACCCGAGGGAGGGAGGTACCAGAGATGGCCAATCGGCTTGAGTGTGATGTTAATTGTGATGAAAGGAGTAGGTACGAAGGCATAGCAAAGTGGGGATCTTGGGACGGGTTTATAAGTAGCAGCAGGGGACGAGGCAGAACCATCCTAACTCGGTGCAGCTGGGTGAACAGGAAGAAAGGTGCAGAGATTTCCGCTGTGGTGCAAGAGGTAGTAGGAGTGTTCTATCGACACTCTCTCCTCGAGGGGAGGATGACGGGCCGCCTAACTCAAGCCCACTAATGGGTAGAACACATAATAGGCAGGGGTAGAGGAGAGACTTCCAAAGGTGGTGAAGGGGGGGCATCACAGGTCTCAGCCGGAGTCTAGGTAGAGGAGGTTAGATTTGGAGGCACTATTCTTCATCGATAATGATGATGTGGAAGCTTACGCCATCTCCAAATTGGAGGTGGACCTAGTCAGGTCCCTTCGGTGGGAATATGGGGAGCGAGTCAAGACGCAATCGATTTGGGTAATATAGATCATCTTGGGCCACCTGATCTGCGAGAGAAGGTGAATTTGGAAAGATGTGCGGGAGAACCTCTGCAACATTAGGGAAGGTATCGACAAGAGTATCAGCAAGATTCAGAACACTATGATGATTGCCTGGTATCTAGATATTCTTCGACCAGACTGTGCGCCTCCGGTTTCTGTTCTAGGGGACGAAGAATAGGAGGATGCGATGACAATGCAAGCATTGAATAGCATGGGGGGAGAGAACTAGCATCGATTATATCCAGGTGCTTTTTTGTTATGTCAAACTTTTAGTGGGCATCTAGCCCTGTATTGTTCAAATTTCGAAGCCTTAATAGATTTAGTTGGTTAAATGTTGAAGCTCCGGCCCTACTATCTGTTTTAGGGGTCATTAGAATGGATATCCCTCTGGTTTCCCGTGTTGGGCGGAGACGTTTTGACAATATTGGACAAACGGTCTGGTTTTTGGCTTGCTGGAAGATCAATGACTATAAATATTTAACTAGTTAATAGAAGGAGTCCCATACTTGTTGTTCAAAAAAAAGTTGCGAGATCATGAATACCTTTTATTTTTCGACAGGCTACTGGCACATTCCTTTTCTTTTCGTCACATGAAGATTTTTTTGGTTTTAAGGTTTCACGTTTGTAATTTCATGATATTTCAATTTATTCACATAACACTTGTACATAAAACAAAGTCTATAATTCATTTTGGGACTTCTCTAGTTTCCCTCTCACTTTACCAACTGCTTAGACGTGTGTTTTCGATGTGATTCAAGCTTTAGTGGGGATGGAAATTATTAGAGAACATAAGATGTTTGTTGCACTACAAGAAAAAAGGACATTGGTGAGGGTCATGCTTGTGACGGACCTTTAAGGTCTGTCACCAATGTCACATATGGTGACGATCCTTAAAAAAGCGTCACTATAAGTCTATATAGTGATGGTCCTTTAAGGTTCATCACCAAAGCCATTTTCAATGACACTTTTGGTGAGGGTCGTTAAAGGCCCATCACTAATTCTCTCTTTGGTGACACTTCTAGTGACGCACTTTTAATGACCCTCACCAATTCTCTTTTTGTTACTTTTAGTGACGGTCAAAAAATGTTCGTCACCATTGATCATTCCAATGAGTTTTTGATGACCCTATATGCCTGTTAATATTTTTTTTTTCAAAATATAACAATTTAAGGCCATTATTGTGGAGTATTTTTTATGATATTTCCAAGGCCACAGTGAATAATTAGTCAATTTTTTAAGAAGTAATTACTATGTATCATTTCCCTCAAGTAATCACTAATCGAATAGAGTTTTCCTATGAGTCAACACATGATTCATATCTATTATGTTTATTATCTATCAAATTCCCTTTAGATAAATTTCCACTAGTGTGTATTGGAAATATATTATTTAATACCAAGCTCTGGCAATTCTATTAATGAGAAAGACCTAACACTCCTCAACAATTCGGGCACACCTTAAATTAATGCTTTGTCACACGCTAACATTTCTTAGCACCTCGCATGTCTTGGAACATATTTGTACCTAGAGCATCTTGTCATGACACTGACGCCCAAGCACATGGTGGCATGCGCTAGCACAACATGGAACTCTCCTAGCATGTGTTAGCATGCATGTAGTCCCTAGCATGCCCTAGAACACCTTGGTTGAATGCATTGACCTACATTAGCACTTGGCACACAATGCCAGTTGACATGTATTCGGACCTATTATTAATGTGACTAGCATGCCCCTTTTGAAAAAGATAAAGTCCTGACTTATTAACTCTCTTATGTGTTCATTTCCTTACATTTTAGTTTGGTTCTTCCTTTTGTTATCTTGACACTTCTTGACACATATTGACATACCCTGGCACCCTTCACATCCTTAGCACCTAGAATGTATTGGCATATCTTGGCACTATTTGGAACATATAATTACCACACCCTGGAACTCCCTAGCACATTTTGGCACTTCTTTACATGCCTTGATATTCCCTAGCATGCCTTACCAATGCTTAGCATACCTTGTCACTACCTCCTTGCCATGATAGCTAGCACTCATTAACACTAGTCCTTGGCACACGTTTCTCATATTCACTAAATTCCATGAATTTTTACCTAGTGCTCCCTTAATTGTTTTTCCTATTACTCCTTATCACTCCTAAGCTTGTATTAGCACTCTCTAGGACACCTTAGCAGTCTTCAACATGCCATTCCACTTCATAGCATGCATAACAGTCCCTGACACATATTGGTGCTTGGCACGTGTTGGTGCTTGGAAAGTCTTAGCATGTATGGAACACGTTGAGATGCCTTGGTATGATTTTGCATGGTTTAATATTAAATTTATTTTAGTTCAATTTTTGGAAATTAGATGAGAAGAAAAAAATGAAGACTTGGCACGTAGAATGCACTAAGACTTTGCACTTGGCACCTATTGGCAGCCTAGTGTTGGTGTGCCTAGCATGCCCCTCTTAGAAAAGGTAAATTGATGACTAATTAACCCTCTTATGTGTTCATTTACTTGTATTTTAACTTGTTTCTCCCTTTTGTTGCCTTGACAGTCCTGGCACGCATATTTGACACACCCTTGCACATCTCAGCCTGCCTTATCACTTGGCACATATTATCATGTTTGACATGCCTTCACACTATCTGGCACATCTTAGCATTCCCTAGCATGCCTTCGCACTCATGTTCTCACAACTAGACTTTATAATTTTTCTCGACTTGGGAACCCAATCAAGTCCTTGGCTATTGTAGTTCATGTGAAAACATTGGCCTACTTCAACCCCAACAACTTGACCAATTGAACCTACTACAAGTAGATTGTGCCTTGTTCACCTAAGAACTGCCTATAACTCATCTTATGCCACTCATGTCCAATCTCAACTTGTCCCACTTAACTATTTACTAAGACAAGGATCACATGATCTAGCCATGGCCATAAAACAACTAAGCAACATAGATTACACAGGCAATATTTCACATGTATGTGCAGTTCATATAAACAATAGAACATTAACTGAGAGTTTGCAAGAACCACAAGATTCACAAGGCACACAAGATATAAGCTAACAAAAGCTGTGTGCCCCAAAACTTATACACAACAATGTACAATATGCAATTATCTAGAAGAGTTTAAAACATGAGCATGTAGCCAAAGTGTGCCACATCTCATATAAAAAAATAACTAAAGGAAAAACAATGTTGTGCCTAGCACAAAGTGATCTCCCTTTGTCTAAAACTGATATGTCAAGCCCCTTATAACAACTGTAGGCTTGCCTCCTGTAAATCCTATTCTAAACTTCTCCTAACACACTTCGTCATTAGCACATTTGAATTTGCTAACACTCCCTTGCACACACTCTTATTTTCTCATTTCCATCCATTTTGACCTAGTTATCCCTTGATATGCCCCAACACTCCCTAACACTCTAGTTCAGCATGCATTGACATTGTCCAACATGTGTTAGTATGAATTTTCATTCCTTTGCATGCCCTGACCCTCCCTAGCTATCATGCCCTCACAACTACCCTTAATTTTCGACTTGGGAACCCAATTAAGCCCTCACTTGACTACAAGAGCTTGACCAAGTTATAGTTACTACAACTAGACTATATTGTTGAATTATGTAGCTTGGGAGGTACTCCAAAAGCCTATTGAGATGGCTTTGTGTGAGTTTGGTCACAAAAGGCTTTGTGGGAATAAAAGCAAAGAAAAGGGATTTTGGACCCAATACGGGGTTTAAAATCTAAAAGAAAATTAATATTTCCTAAGGTCTAAGTGGATAAAACCCGTAAGTTCTAGAGGGTTCCTAAGAGGTCTAGGAAAAACTATTTAAGGAGTCCTTAGGATGAAGGAAATAACATCAAGTGAGAAGGATCTCATTTGATAAGGGAGCGAAGAGACATGTAGTCCTAAAGAGGCCATGATCATTATCATGTATAGCATTCATTATGATGCCTCAATATGCTTTGGCATGGTTTAATATTAAAGTTATTTGAGATCAGTTATTGGAAAGTAGAAGAGAAAAAACAGAGGATGATTTGGCACTTAGAATGCACTAACACTTGGCACTTGACACTCATTTCCACCTAGTGTTGATGTGCATAGCATGCCCCTCTTGGAAAATGTAAATTGATAAATTATTAACCCTATGATGTGTTCATTTATTTGTATTTTAACTTGTTTCTCCTTTTTGTTTCCTTGATAGTCCCTGGCATGTATTGTCACACCATTGCAGATATTGGCATGCCTTAGCACTTGACACATCTTAGCATATTTTACATGCCTTCAAACTATCTAGCACATGTTAGCATTCCCTATCATGCCTTGGCACTCATGCCCTCACAAATATCCTTACATTTTTTCATGACTTGGGAACCCAATCAAGTCCTTAGCTACTCCAGTTCATGTGACATTGGTCTGCTTTAGCCGTAACAACTTGTTCAATTGCACCTAGTACAAGTAAATTGTGCCTTGTTCACCTAAGAACTTCCTATACCTCATCTTAGGTTAGTCATGTCCAAGCTGAAATTTTCCCACTTAAGAACTTACCAAGACAAGGATCACATCTAGCCATGGCCATAAAACAACTAAGAAACATAGCTTACATAGGCAATATTTCACATGTATGTCTAGTTCATATAAACAATAGAGCATTAACTGAGAGTTTGCAAGAACCACAGGATACACAGGACACACAAGATATAGGTGTTACACAACATTTTGTCACTGTCCCTGCAATCCCCATCTCGCCCATGGAGGGTCATTTCTGTGACCAATAAGCAGTGCCATGCCTTGAAAAAACCATCATTGTGTCCCTTTACATGAGAGTAACATTCCTCATGTTGACAATTCCCTTAGCAGAGACTCAAAAACCCTTTTTTTTACCTTGGCACGAGTAATCAGTTATGCCCGCGCGCCGAAGAGGAAGATTAACACTGGACCCCGCGCCAGCTGGCGCTCTATCCTAGTTTGCCACCCGTGACAAGTTGTTTATGGAATGTTTTTTAAAAATAGAGGCGGATATTCCACTCCAACCACCTCAAGGATGAGTCATTGGGAGTGGTTGAACTGATAAACCATGGACTACCCCATTTAGGTTTATGGTTTCCACCTTTTATGGAAACTCCCTAAAGGATAGGCCTCCCTCCCACCTTTTTATGGATCCTAACCTCCTCCTTTCCCTCTATAAAAGAAGCTATCTCTCTTAGTACAAGCTAGTTGAACTCGAAGAAGTAGACATATTATAGCTGAATGACTAGAGAATATGGAATAAGAAGGAATTACGTTGAGGAATCTTGAGTCCATGACTTCTGAGAGAGCTTGAGTCCATGCCTTCATCCTGTCCAAATTCCCTGACGAGCATCTGAGATGTGCTTCACCTGAACCCCGCTAGAGGAGACTGCGACGTCAAAGCATCAGTTGTAACTCTTCCTTCTATTCATTTATATACATGACTACTGTTTGGTTCCACTATTATGTTATGATGTTTGTTTAACGCAATATGTTTAGTCCTCTTTGACTAGTTAATAGTTATGAATGAAATGTTTTTAGCTTGTATGATGTTCTTGTTTCTTGTTCTATGTGTAGGTATCCAAGCGTAATGGCAAAAGGATTGTGACTTGCCGAGGCAGGAGCGAGAGGCCACCACCACTACAACAACAACGACAGCGTTGGATTCCAGGTAGGTCAATCTACTATGTCCCTTGTTCATTCAATAATTAGGAAGCAACACTTTAGCGTGTCCCTTTGTTTCTAGACCCACTCTAGGGCTAGAGGGATCGTCTCTGTCTACAGAGAGGATTTACCTGCATAACAAATTGGCAACTCTATTGGGGATCGAACCCATAATCTCTGGTTTCGAAGACCAAGTCAAGTTCCCCAAAACTTATACATAACAATGTACAATATTGAATTGTCTAAAATAGTTTAAAACATGAGCATTCAGCCAAAGTGTGCCACATGTCATATAAAAATAATAGATAAAGGCAAAATAGTGTTGTGCCTAACACAAATTCTCCCTTTGTTTAAAATTGCTTAGTTGAGCCTGTTTTCACTCTATAATTTAGAATATTGGCAAAATTAAATTATAAAGCACAACATCAAATCGCTTTGGAGTCCAGGACCTAGCCTTCCTAGACTTAGAGAGGGCTCTCTCTGTTTTATGATTTAAATCAATTTAACTTGTTGGTTATGCGTACTGATATTAGGCTAGTTACAGTGATGGGGGTTGTTTCACTAGTAAAAAATGATGAAATTAATGACTAGGTGACTAAAAATGTTAGTCGCCACAATTATTTCAAGTGAATTACTACTAAATTTGAGGAATTTTATGTGAACGAACTAAAATTGACTAACATAAATGACTAATTTAGACTTGGAATAAAAAATATGACTAGATAATAAGTGACTAAAATAAAAACAACTACCTTAAATGACTAATTTAGTCTTGGAATAAAATATACGACTAGATAATAAGTGACTAAACTAAAAGCGACTAACTTAAACGACTAATTTAGTCTAGGGATAAACTATATGACTAGATAATAAGTGACTAAATTAAAAGCGACTAACTTAAACGACTAATTTAGTCTAGGGATAAAATATATGACTAGATAATAAGTGACTAAAGTAAAAGAAACTAACTAAAATGACTAATTTAGTCTAGGATTAAAATATATTACTAGATAATAAGTGACAAAATTAATAATGATTATTGTAAATGAATATTATAATCCAAGAATAAAAATATGGCCAAATAACAAGTACAACAAGTATATGAATTAGTCATTTACGTTAGTAATTTTTAATTGTGTCACTCCATATATGGAAAAATGCAATTTTGGTACCGAAGTGTTACATTGCACTATAGGTGTCTCTGAATCCATTTACAGTGTTAAAATTTAGAGACAAAGGGGTCTCTGAATTTACAGTGTTAAAATTATGAATTCCCTCTTTTCTCTAAAGTTTAATAGTGCAGATGGATTCATCTACAATTAACATACCCTCCATCCAACAAAGTTTAATAGTGCAGATGGATTCATCTACAATTAACATAATTGGACGTATCATCTATAAAATTTACACTAATGCCTTCATTATAATTTTAGTAAAGGTTATAATTATATTAATTAGATAGCCAAATTAATATTTATATTTATATTTAATATTTGGCCATAAAGTTTAATTTTTAAACTTCATTGATTTATGTTAAAAGTGAGAGTTGTTTTAAAGATAAGGTTAAATCTTCATATTTACATTTAATAAATAGATAAATATAACGTTTCTTATGTTAAACATGTGAGTTCATTTAAACCTAGTATAAATCATCATATTTACATTAGATAAATACCAAATAGATAAACCTAAAATATATATTTATGGACCTATTTAGTAAATAGGTATGGAAATTTATTAATTTAAGTATGAAACTTAATTAAATTTTTAATGATGTATGAACCTTTGTTTTTTTGTAAGCCAATGTTATATTCATGTAGGAAAAAAGGAGCACATATAGCTGGTTACAAAACAGGTGGTATCACCTTGACTCGGTTAGTTGACAAAAATTTGCACCAAATGAAAAAAAATACAAAAGAGGGGCTAGGGACATTGCCCATAAATGGTTGGCCCAGAGGCACAAAAACACATATAAAACATAATTAAAGAACACCAAATAGCATACTAGTCGTCCAACGTGATGGATGCAGGGTTGTCTGGGGTTGTTCCTAGATGCGGTGGAGGATAGAAGTCACACTGACTGTGCCCTTCAAAGTGTGCCAACCAAGTCTCCAGCTTTTCTACTTTCCCAGTGAGTTGATTTTGGCCCTGCCAAACCACTACCAGTCTCTCCCAGAATTGGCACTGTAAATAGTGCATTCAGTCTAATGTTTCCATCTGCTCTGCATGCTCCTCATGACATAATCTCTCAGTTGTGTCCACTCTTTCCATTAGGCTGTTGATAAGTGCACGATATTTCTCTAGGAAGCAATGTTGGATAACCTGCCCCTCATTTACCTCAAATCAATAAAACCCATGATTTCCCTTGCCACCACGACCTCCTCTGCCCCGACGACTCTGATTTTGAACCCTCAAACCCCTACCTCTTCTATCCCCCCGCTTACCTCCTCCACAACCCCCATGTGCACCCACAATAGCGAGGCACGCATGCCCCGTAGTCTTTACACCCTATCGTGGAGCTGCCATGATTATTTCTCAGTCTACCACCCCCACAGGGCCATGGACGACAAGGGAGGGAGAAGACCCACACCACACCGAGGGCTTCATAATTCACCAAGGTCAAGGAACCCCGGCGTGTGGAGAGTCCAGAGACCAGGCCCCCCACTATAGAAAAAAAATACCACCAACGAAGGAGCCAAATTTCGTCTTCCACCACAACAGGGAAGCATAAAGACACCTCCCACTGCCAGATAAAGACTTCCACCACCAGCAAAACCAAATACCATCACCCACCAAACCAACACAGGAAATTGAACAAAAAACGATGACAAATTAGCCGACACCTGAGCGTAACATCCCCCAGGGCAGTGACCAGCCTCCAAATTCTCCACATAGAGACCACACACCAATCCACCAAACATCGTTACACCCACGCTAGAGGGCATGAAATTTGGAAAAGAAACTAGTTTTTCGCCACCACCCTCAAGGTTTCCTAGACTGCAAATTCTAGCTTCCTCTCTTATCACGAAAAAACAGGCTCACCGAGAGCCAAGAAAAATGAAAACCAATGAGCTCACTTCCCTTCAACTTCCTATCCTTAACCCAGACACAGTCAATGGCTAAGAAACTGAGCAGCAGGGACCGGTTGAACACACCTCACCAACAAATGCCCACGACAAGCACACACAAGCCACTCCCTCGGTAAACCTTCCTGTGACGTTTACGCTTCCTCTTCAGAGGCCACCATCAAGACCAACACCAAACCATATTTATGAGTCTAATGTTGGGCTCCCTCATCTTCCCTCGCCTTATCCTTTCACCACCTATGAACTCCAATGTGTAGTTATTTTTCACACAAATTTCCAATGTGAAGCCAATAACTCTCTCGCTGCATGCGTTATGGTGAAGGGACCAGGGGTATCATCCCTCACCCTCGCTCCACTTATATTTACTCATGCGAGATGCCTTCCACGTGTTTCTCAAACCTCACCCCCATCGGGGAGTATTATATGAACCCTTGTTAATTTAGTTATGAACCTTAATTAGTTATTTAATGGTGTATGAACTTTTATTAATTGTTTGATACAAAATTTGGTTAATTTTTAATGGTATTATGAACTTTTGTTAATTGTTTAGGTATGAACTTTATTTAATTTTTTAATAATATATAAACCTTTATTAATGGTTATAAATATGTTATTCAAAATATTTAAGTATGGTTTATTGTGTAATAATGGATAAATGTGTTTAGTTTTATCAATTTCTATGAGAATTGTACCAATGAATACATTTATTTCATTTAATACATAATTTACATGATTATATCAAATTAATCTTTAAATAAAACAATATTATTGGCTTTATATTTGATTAATAATCGAAGTAGTAAATCTCTTTTTGCAAAAGAGCTCCCCTCAAGTCATGCATAGTAGGGACTTTGAAGCCCTTTCATGTAGCTATAATTGAGTCCCTCATAGATTTGTAATAAGGTGAGAGAGAAACATTAAATGGGATATTTGCATCATACCACCATCTAGCAACGTATTGAAAAGAAGATTCTTTGCACAGTTACAAGACATGCCATATAACCCTCGATGATGAAGAGCTTGACCTTCACATTTTTGTTTGACAGGTCAGATTTCCTGATGGGGGAGATGGTGAAGGGGGTTTATTAGCATATATGGCAGCACTAATGAACCCTAATTTTGGAGGAAAGAATGGGAAGAAGGCTCTTTTTGGAGGACCGACGACTTTGGTACATTGATAGAGGAAACCAAATATGTATTAGCCAATGTCTCCATAATTCCATTTCTCTATCAAGATTTATTCGTCAAATATTCATAATGTCCCTTAACTAGACATGGTGCCAGGTTTATGTACCCAAGCTCATGCAGTGGACCAGAGACAAGATAAAAACCCCTACACTGTCACCATTTTAGAGCTCGAAGGTGTGACCGTGGATTGGAGACAAGATCAAAAACCCTGCAACATCACAATCTCGGAGCTCGAAGGCATGACTTGCAATAATGAGAGGGTTTTTAAGCTTAGCATCGTGGGATTTGGCCTCGACAGAACAATTTTTCCTTTCATTTTCAACGGCACCAATTTAGACTCCCTCGACTTGTTGGAAAACTATTTGACTGGCAAGATACCAATGAAACTCCAATATATGGTCAATTCCATCTAACTCCCTTGTCGTGAATCCTATGCGCTTATCTAAATGTCAAAGATCTCCACAATAAAAAGATCACGGGAAAAGGTGGCGGACTTTGGACATTCAAAGACTGGATCCAAAGGTAGTTTTGGACCTTGGGTGCCTTGATCTTAAATACTTCAGAAGGCAGCAACTGACAAATAAATCTGATGTGTATTCTTTCGGAGTAGTGTTACTGGAGTTCTTGTGTGCAAGGGAAAAACTTAATCCTATTTTTCCTAGAGAACAATTCAATATAGAAGAGTGGGAAATGCACTGGCAGAAAAAGGGCAAGCTTGAAAAAAACATTGACCCTCACCTTGTTGGGACCATCAACTCTGGTTCTCTGAAAATGTTTAGGGAGACTATCGAAAAGTTATTGGAAGAGATGGGCTTCGAAAGGCCTTCCATGGGAGATGTTCTATGGAACCTAAAATATGCATTTCAACTCCAGGAGATATCCATGCATAATGATCTAGATGAGAATAGGACAAATCATATTGTAGATGTTCCTTTGTGCTACCCAGATTCTCAGCCTTTTGGTCCAAGTTCAGTGTGACTTCAAGTCTTCTACGAAAGTTCTCAATTTATATATTTGATTAATGGGCATGTGGAATTTTGGAGTTCTCAACATCCCACACAGGGATAGTTGTGAGAATTTACCTATTGTTTGGAACATGTTCTCCTTCAGTGGATATGACACATAATGGATCCATACTTTGGCGCAAGAGTTTCTTACCTCAGGATGTTTGCACAAGATTCATGGCAAAGTGAACACACAACACTAGTGGCTTTGGTTTGGGAGAAGAGCTACAAGTATGTAGAAGAGATTGAGGGTGCATAAATTATGTTCCTTTTCGCTGCCGAGAGCCTGAGACTTTTTATACTAGTGTTATTGGATGAGGTTCTGGTGGAAGTGATGATGATTTAGAAGATGCAACCACAAGCGTTGTGTTCTCACAATTGGAGAATCCTCATGGGAGGTGATCACAAAAAAAGACTCCTTTGCCATGTTCCAAATTTACCAAATTATCACATGCAGAGAGAACATTGGTGAATGTGAAATGGTTAGGTTTGGTACTTGTTTTTTGCATATCACATTAAAAATCCAGTGCCTCTTCGTAAAATCCTCTCCTCGTATAATCGACCACCATTACAGACGATTACACCACAATTTGTTTAGACATTTAGTTAGGTAGGTAGGGTGCCCCTATCTCCCATCTCCTTATAGATTAATTTGGTCACATATTCTTTCTTCTATGATACTGGTTCCTCTCTCTTAAGTCCTATCTATTGTCCTTCTTCTCTGTCCCTTTCTCTCCTACATCCCTCTCTCTTCCCCAATGTCAGGTGGAGCAAGAGTATAAGAGCCAACTTTCTCACGAATATGGGACACTCGAACTTAAGCTTTTTTTGTAGCAGTCATGAGGTGCACTGTGGTTATTGAGACTTCATCACATGGCCATTATCTATACTTAAATTGTGTGACAACACTGTGGCTGAGTTTGAAACTAGAGATTGAAAATAAATCTGGTTTAATTTCAATAGAAATTTTCATCAATAAATGTAAAGCAATGGCTAAAAAATACTAGAAATTAATAAATAGAGAAGACATGACAACAAGCAACAGTACCTACAAAATCGTTACATTGAGACGCAAATAATAAGCAACTATTGTGCACAAACAGAGACCAACGAAACTATCATCTTAACCCCTAACCCATTAAAGACTAATTCCCAACCCTAACCCATTTAATGTAGAAATTATATGCACTAAGCATGCATATGTCCAAAATCCACCTGATCTCACACTATTTAAATGTATGCAAGATACTTAATCTATTCCACTTTTTAATCTTTTACGGAAAAATTAATTGCACACACATGTGAAGCATAAACAAAAATATTCAATCACACATAACACAGTTTTTAACTGGGAAAGCCTAAAGCTGAAAACCCCAACTATATATTATGTAACATGGAGATCATATGACAATCTCATACAAACATACAAAGCTTATCACAAGCTCTCAGTACAATACAATCGTCATACACTATACAGGCCTAATCTTGCAAATCCATGCACCGATCTTTGCCACCTGCTAGCCTGCCTCCACTGCGCAATCTCTGCTGAAGAATAGCTCTGAATGAATTCGAATTACTCCATCCTTGACTGCGCAATCCTCATTGGCATCTCCACTGAGTGTGTGATGCAATCAATGCATCACTATAGTCACAACAGATAGTCTATCTTTCCCTTTCACCTATCTCTCCATTGGTCTCCACTGAAACTGCCATGCACTGTAGTTAACTGCTGTATTGTTCAGTTGATTAATGAGTTATTATTTGTGAATTAATTAACTAATTAATTCACTCCACTCTCACTAGTGTATCAATCGGTTAGACTAGATACAACTAGCTCAACTAAGTTTAACTGAGTTAAACTGAATACAACTCCATAACTACTTCTTCCAACTGTGTCATAACTCTGCCACTTGAATTCTAATTGAGTCCTCCATGCATTAGCTCCAGTAAACCCTTGGGAATTGTGTAATTCCTTACGGTAGGCATTGTGCCATCTTGATCTAGCGTTGAAGTGCTCCAAGAGAATAAGTTGTTGTTTAGAGTCTGATTATTATTAAGAGCTAATAATAATCGACATGCATCTATATTTAGATTGACAATCTATAAATAGACTTCGCCCAATATTCTAAAAACAGAATTTCATCTATTTTTCCAACTTGATCAACCATCCACAAATAGCATCCTGCAAGTTCTGAAATATGATCATCATGTCTAAAAATAGACATAGTCTAAAAATAGACTTGCGCCAAAAATAGCCTGCGGGCCCACTTAGTGAAGGCGACTCTTTTCACTAAGCTCATCTTCTTGTTGAATCTCAACATTTAACCCCCTAAACCTCTAAACCCCTAACCCATTTAACCCCAAAAACCTAAACCTTTAAACCTTTAACCCCTAAACCCTTAAGCACTAACCCATTTAACCCCCTAAACCCCTAAACCCCTAACCCATTTAACCCCCTAAACCTTAAACCTCTAAACCCTTAACCCCTAACCCCTTAAACCTTAATTCTCGACCCCTAACCCATTTAACCCCCTAAACCCTTAAAACCTTAACCCATTTAACCCCCTAAACCCTAACCCCATTAATCCCTAACCCCTAACCCCTAAAATCCTTAACTGTTAAATCCCCTAACCCCCTAAACCTCTAAACCCCTAACCCATTTAACACCCTAAACCCTAAACCTCTAACCCCTTAAACCCTAATTCCAAACCCCTAACCCATTTAACCCCCTATACCCCTAAACCCCTAACCCATTTAACCCCTTAAACCGTAAACCTCTAAACCTTTAACCCATTTAACCCCTAAACCTCTAAACCCTTAACCCCTAACCTAAACCCCTAAAACCCTAGCTCATTTAACCCCCTAAACCATAAACCTCTAAACCCTTAAACCTAAAAATCTAAACCCTTAACCCTTAAACCTAATTCCAGAGCCCCTATTACATTTAACCCTAAAATCCTAACCCATTTAACCCCCTACCCTAACCCCATTAACCCTAACCCTAAAATCTACCCTTGCTAAACCTAACCCTAACCTCTAAAACCCCTAACCCATTTAACCCCTAAACCCTAAACCTATAACCGCAACCCCCTAACCCCTAACCCCAAAATCCTTAAGCTGCTAAATCTCACGACCCCCTAAACCTTTAAACCCCTAACCCCTAAGCCCGTAATCCCTAATCCCTTAACAACTAACTCATTATTCACCTAACCCCTAACTGTGCCTAAACCCCCTAACCCCTAAGCCCCTAATCCCTAATCCCTTAACCGCCAACTCATTATTCCCCTAACCCCTAAATGCGCCTAAATCCTCTAACCCATAACCCTCCAATCCCTAACCCCTTAACCACTCACTCATTATTCCCCTAACCCCAATCCCTAATCCCTTAACCACTAACTCATTATTCCCCTAACCCCTAAATGCGCCTAAATCCCCTAAGCCCCCAATCCCTAACCCCTTAACCACTAACTCATTATTCCCCTAACCCCTAAACCCTAAACCTCTAACCCCTAAGCCCCTAATACTTAATCCCTTAACCACTAACTTATTATTCCCCTAACCCTTATAACAATCCTTAAAACGCTTTGGGATTAGCCATTCCAAACAAGAGCAGGTCTAGTTGGGACCTACGATTTGGTTAATTCCCCCTTGTTGGAAAGGTGAAATACCATGAGCAAAACCATGGGTTGTAAAAACCTCTCCTAAATTTACTATTTTATCTCAATTTTATTTTAACAATTAATTAGTTAATTTCTTTAAAAACTCTTCTCGATAAATCACATAATATTTTTAAGGTCAAATGCCTTTCAAACCACTCATTGTATGGTTCATCATCAATGTTTTTAAAATAAATTTATTAGAATGAAATTGAATTGATTTTGGAACTTATTTTTAAATCAATTGTTGACATTACAAGGAATCACGAGTGCGCTCAACATCCATCAAACAATAATGGGTATGATATTAAAAATGATATTTGGAAAGCATAATATTAAAAATGAGGTTTAAAAATGATGTTTGGAATGAAACAATAATGAGTATGATATTAAAAATGATATTTGGAAAGCATAATATTAAAAATGAGGTTTAAAAATGATGTTTGGAATGATATTTGGAGTGCATAATATTAAAAATGACATTTGGAAAAATGGAAAGAGGGAGTATTCATTTTTCGTTTAAATTTTAGACATGAGTTAAAATAGCATTTCTCCCACCCAAAACACATCACCTTTTTTTTGTCATCTCCAGCTGGCTTAGTGATTATGGCTTTTGTTATGGGTTTTGTTCTTGCAATTGCGTTATTGCAATTCGTTATGGGTGCGTTTAAATCTCCTCCTTCATGGCCTGTGTGTACTTATCGTGGAAGCTCTTGCCACTGGTTACTCTCATTTGATAAATCGAAACAAACTGACTGATGATTGTAAAGAGCTGGCATTAACATTAATGGCGAGGATTTGCATGGTCGCCCCATAGACGAAGATAGCAGGACTGGCCATGGCGTCATTTCTCAAGTAAAATCTATGAAATTTATTATAATACATAGCATTTCCATCCTCACGTATCTGATATCGCCTTTGAATAAAACATAAACCGCAAGGTATTTCAATTTTAATCCCTTAACAATATATTCAGAAAATACAAATTGGCATCGTCCATATTCATTTCTACTAAAAATAAAGGATATGTCTATTGATGAAGTTGAAAAATATATATATGTTGCCTGAAAAGGTTAGATTACTGGTAAAATTCAAATTCTGTGTCTAGTTTTTTAACATTGGCTCTGTAACCCTTTTCAAAATCCCTTGGGAGAATAACATAGCGGTTTTTCCGCACTGCATGCATACCAGCTTCTTCAAAAATTGCAGTTATCTCTGCAGCACTAATTTTATCAGGCCGAGATATAGTCTTCAACGTCTACCTCGTCACTAAGGTTCATTTTCACTGTACAAACGTGGAAAACAAGACATTTCTGCCTCCTATCAGGCAAAGGAAACTCAATTTTCCTATCAATTCTTCCAGGACGCAGAAGTGCGGGATCCAATGTATCTGCTCTATAGGTCAAAATTCTTTGGGAGAACGTCCACCAGGGCATTCGAATGTCGATGGAGGACTACCGAAGCGGAGGGCTTCAGGAGCTCCCTGTTGATTGTGCTCAAAATCCTCACATATTAGTTCGATCCCGTCGTTGAACCCACTATTCCGTTGTTCTGGTCAAACATCTCCATGAACTACCCAATCGCCAGAGGCACCGACTAGATCCCCTTCACGTCCTCCTAGGCTCTCAACAATTCTCTCTTTAGATTTTTTTGCTCATCCTTCACGTATTCTTCTTGAATGTCGATGAACTCCATCTGTCTCTGTAGCGATTTCAATCTGCTGTATAGATTTTCTTCGTCCATGTCGGAATGGGAATGGGGATGGGGAGGAGGAATACTCATCTCTATTTTTCCCGTTGGACCCTTGGCCAAGATTTAGCACCACGGCCGATGCAACCATTGTCGCCTTACCATGCCTTTCCCTCGCAAAAACCAGAACAGAGCCGAGGCTTTCTTCACCGAAAGGAAATTTTGTCAGATAAAATCTAACACATTAATGTATCATATACTTGAGAAATAAGTTTTAATTTTTATTTATTGTGATGTAGATCCGAAGCCCGGAAGGGAAGAAGTTGCAGGTTTGAGAAATAGGCTATGGTTTTTCTGTTGCATGAATCCAGTTTTCCCAAATGTAAGTTTGTGTATCCCTCTTCTGTAATATTGTCTCGTTTTCCTCTTATGTGTGTTGTTATTCATTGTTCTCTGTCCAATCTCTTTATTGTTTCTTTATTTCTCATCGTTTGTTTTCTTCCATAATGTTGCAACAATCTTCATCCAAAAGAGAAAATGTTTATTTCCCAAGACTTATGTGATAAGTCATATAAAAAGCACAAAATTTTGAAACAATAAATTGTTAAGGACAATGGTGGAATTAAACTTTGTTTGGCCTTACTGCTGAGATGATTTAACTAAGTCGTGAGTCCAACTCTCTTCCAGCATGCCATACTTGTTGGTAGCAAGTGAGTTCTGCAAGTACTTATAGGTCAAACCCTGACCCCTAAATAACTTGTGGGCAATTTACGTGCCTGAGAGTCCAACTCACAGGTGGATGGAGAAATGTTAGGTGTCTCCAAATTTTTTGACCTGCGGGATCATAGATCTTCAAGTTTGCTCTTTCATAGTATCATGTGAAAGCATATGACAAATTCATTACTGAAAATAAGGAGCAGAAACTTAAAATATGAGAGGAACACAACAGATTTACGTGTATGTATCAAAATTAAGATGATCTGACCTCTATGGATAGTAGTGACCACAAAATGGTGCAAGAGTCCAAAGTTTGCATCACGGTGTTCAAAAATCCCAATATTAATTTTTTTTTATAAAGTGAAGAACATAATAAAGAAAAGAAAGCAAATTGCAATAGTTAATGCTGGTTGCAAGACTATAACATAAGGTCTCAGGCGGCTTTCTGACAACGAGGGAAATATGTCGCCACAATACAATTGGTGTGGATAGATGGTTAATAAGCCAATGCATGATTTGAGTATTGCTAGGAGAATGACTAATGGACGTGATAACATAATCTGGAGTGCACTATGTAAATATATTGCTTAGAGAAATAATTTTGAGCAAATATGGTAATGATCACATGCTTATGTATCCACAATATATTTTATGTCCATTGTCTTTATTTCTGTAGATATTGTCCCAGGGAAAAGAGAAAAAAGGTTCATTAATGAATATAAACCATTTAACAATGAAGATAAAGCTCATAAAGACACCAAGGGGACAAATTGATAGTATCATCATTAATATGAACGTGGCAAATGGAATGACAAGGCAGCATCAGTGACATGATCGACTAGCAAAATTTGAGGTGCTGACTTGATTTAATGCAAAAATTATATTACCACTAAGATGTAATACCTTCACAATTTGTTGAACCATTATGAGAACGTTCCCTTTTTTAAAATATAAAGCATGTTTAGAATTCTAAAATTAGTGGAATCTGCTGGGGTTTTTGTCCATTCATCCACCAACAATTTTTCATGCATTCCTGAAACTATTATAACATATTTCCTCAATAACTACTATGCCTAGCTTCTTTTGGAAGAGAACCATACTATCCTGCAAACTTCATAGACACATCTTTGGGTGTTGTGGACATGGCTATAATCATTGGATTTAATCCAGAGGTCTGAGCCATACAATCCTGCAAACCTCATAGACACATATTTGGGTGTTGTGGACATGATTATAATCATTGTATTCAATCCAAAGGTTTGAGAATTGCAGGGTCATGTCAGATTATTTACCAACCTTACTAAAGATTTAAAACTCTCATTTCCCTCAAACGTCTTTGAATGATTTTGATTTCTACAGATAGGCTTGTACTTGTCTTTGAAAACCAATACTCAGCAACCTGTGTCTGTATGCTTGTACTTCACACTCAAGAGCAGCAATTTCCTCGTCTTTCCTATGTATAAGATCTTCAAAATATGCCAAAGATTCCCAATCGTGAGCAAGCTTTTCCTCAGCCAATATTTTGTACTGATTGGCCTCTAGACGCACAACAACTTTTTCTTCTTGAAGCCGCAAAATCATTGCCAATGTTTCATTTGCCGCAGTAGATGAATAATTTCTCTCCTCCTCTAATTCCGTATAAAGGTCCTGTAAAGCCTGGTGTTGGCTACAGAGAGCCTCTCTTAAAGTAAGAACTTCATTTTCAACCTCTCTCATACGAGAATGGCTTCCAGTTTCTCTATCAGCCATGTTTCGAGTAGCTCCTTTTTTCTCCATGAACGTTTTCTTTGGGGAAATATCATTGACAACAGAACTGAATGAAGAACATTGTGCATTGCTACATAAGGAGTTGAACTCTTATTTTTCCTCGGTCAGCCCAGAAGGACCATAATTTCTACTGTGAGTTCGTTCACTTGATGTTCCTAATAAGAAACCTGTACAGGCATGTGCAAAATTGTTAAAGCCTTCAGTAGGCTGAGTTGGGGAGTCATTGCTCAACGTGTCGCTAAATTTTTTATTGAATTGATTGCATTGAATATCTTCCGAGCCAACATCCTCTGTAGTACGCAATGTGCCCTCTTGGGCAGAAAACATATTCTCATCAAAAGAATGATTACATTCTAAGCTTAATCCCTCGAATTTCCTCTTAACAGAGCGCTGCCATGATCTGTCTGCTTCGTTGCATGAATTGCAAATACATTTAGTGGGAAGAGCCTTGTTTTCATTCCAATGACTGCAGTCAGTATCCATTTACTTGAACAAAGAAAAGCGATCATTGGCACCAAAATGATCCATGCTTACAATGCGAATTTTAAACTTTATTTTTGCAGAAGTTCTCAAGCTGCATTATGTCCTTCACAAAAGACAAATCCTAGTTATTCACACAGAATTCCAATTTCTCACTGAGAAAATTAAACAAAAAGTATACATTGCAACAAGAGAAAAGCATAAGCCACTAATAATAGTATTTCTTTGAAGAAAAACAAGACTGTCAACAACATTCTCCCATACACACATAAATCCCCTACCAAAGAAAATGCAGTTTCTACTCAACTGCCTCAAAATTATGTCAAACCTTTCCAGATATTGCTAATATGAAATACAACACAAAATGCTGGAAATGTACATATTTAGAACCTTGGTACAAAATTCATTACCTCGTCTCATGCTAGAAAAATTCTAGGATCCCTCTCCTCTAAAATGACGTCCACGAGCTTCAAACCCGCGACCAACCCTGAGCCGGGACTCAGGCATGCGAGGCAAACGACCCCCGCACAAAACCAACGAGACTCAGGTTTGAAGGGAGTTGATTTCTTATAGGCTGTGTCAAAGCCTCTGCCAGGTCACAAAACCACTCACTACAGGTATGGATGATGCAAAATCATTCACATCCTCAATTTAAACAAATCTAAAAATCATGATGCCCTTATTCTTCGTCCCGTATTTAGCTTTACGCGTCTACCGGGTAATTTGCACTTGCACCTAATAAAGAAATTGAAAGAAGAAATATTCCTTTCCTTTCCTTTATTTTGGGATATGAAAGGCCGGTGTATCAACTATCTTTGCAAGTCGGGATTCGAACAAGTGACGTTGGAAAGGCATTATAAAAGAAATAATTACAATTTCAAGCTTTAAATTTCAGGTCCACATGGTAGAGCAGAGCAGAATACCTAGACTAGCCCTGTAGAAAGCGAAAGCGAGGGCGTATTTCTCTTTCCTTTTATTTGACGCTGGACACCCTCTCCGACTTCGACTTCACTGCGTACCTCGATAGAGGACCAAGGACCGAATAAGGAGGTGGAACGAACTAAGCACTTGATACAGGAAGGAATGAAGCTAAAAACATTCGTCTGCGGAAGAATCGAAGCGGGAGAAGGAAGTGTCTTTTGTTCGACATTGATTGTGGTAGGTGGCTCTGGTCATGGCGTCATGGGTGGCGGAGGGGAGAGGAGTGGCGCGAAGGGAGAGAGGTGGCGGAGGCAAGGGTGCAGGGTGCACCGGAGTTTGTTGGGGCTTACTTGCGGTCGAGTCCAAGTTGGGCGGGGTCCACTTCTTACCCAGAAAGCTGCGGGGTCGCCGGAGAGGTGTGTCTCGGAGCTGTCCCATCAACTGTAGATTTGTCCAACAAAAGACACTTCCATGCCCAAGTGTGCCTATAGAGGCATATATTTTATATCGTATTGAAGCTGCAAAAAAAAAAAAGAAAGAAAATCAAACGCTGCAAAGGGATGAAATTGGTGGTGCTTGTGTGTTTTTTCCTACATCTGTTTCTTAAATCAGAAAGTGAAAATGCCATTTCTGATTCTCCTAAGATCCTTTTTGTTCCTTACCAGAAGACTCTCTTATTCCAACTCCTAATCCTGGTGGTGGTTGGTATTTTTAGATGTTTTATTCACTAACTCATGGGCTTATAACAAAAATTGCATTGTACAAGAAACACCCCTTTTTCTAATCATTTTGATAATTTTTGTAGGTTTTTTGAGATTTTTTCTCACCAATGACCTCCAATTTTTGTAAAAATCATAAATAAAGAAAGTGATGAGATCCTAGGAGTTTAAACTTTAGTTTTTTCAAACCTTGGGAGCATATGACATGAATCATATGAAATTTTTATTTCCATTAAGCATGAGGGTAGAATTATTAACTTAAATGGTCTTTAACACAATCCCTCTAGATTTGTCTCTTCAAATATGAGGGCACCCACTCTCATAAAGGACATGTTGGGAGTTTAAAATTTATTGTTTTCAAACTTTGGGCATATATGACATGAATCATATGAAATGTTTATTTCCATTAAGCATGAGGGTAGAATGATTAACTTAAATGGTCTTTAACACAATCCCTCTAGATTTGTCTCTTCAAATGTGAGGGCACCCACTCTCATGTTCGCATTCACTGATATTAGCCTTTAGGAAAAGATAAGAAAATATAAATTGGACTAATGTATCAATCCATGTGAACATGATACCCATTCACCCTCTCACACACTCAATGTGCAAACTTTGTCTCCTAAAGGACATGATTTGGGCAGTATATTAGTTGCCTCAAAAACTTAGGTTTGAGTCAATTCTTCATGCAACATGATACTAGGAAGTTGCTAAGTTGTCTCCTATTATTATGCTAAATTGTTCAGCATCAGTTCAACAATTCTAGATGACTCTCATGGTGTTGCAATGTTATTTAATCTTACAAGTTGACATACTTTCTTAGTCCCACAATGCTGAAAAACTTTCCTCAACTATTAATCCTAAAGAAGCCCAATAATGGGTGAACATGGATAGGCCAACTTGAATTTTCTCACATGTCTTCCATCTCACTTAGACACTTATTTTGGGAACTCTTATACATTTACTATGTCAGTTTGCTAAGGCCTAAAATGGGAAAAATAAATAACAAGTGTGTGCAAGCAGCAACACACTTGACTAGATTGAACTCGGCCTAGTCTTATGATGGATGTACATTTTAAGGGCTTCTTTCCTAATTCAAAATCGCTGAAGATATATAAACTAACTATTTCATTTTTCCTACAATTCCAATAGTGCACATGGCAAGCTTCTCTGCAAATCTCTTTTGTTGCATATGGTAGGCCTCTGAATAGACTAAGCTTGTACTAGCATAATGCAAACATGACCTGCAAGTCACCACTGTGTTTTAGTTTCTGAACGTTGTTGCATTATTGACTGACTAGTGAAGTATCAACCATTGAATAAGTTTCAAGCTTTGGAGAAGTCACAATATATATTATAATTTTGTCTTGTAGATTGGCCTCTTGACCAATTTTTTCTAGGAATGCCTCTTATGAAAAAATAAGTTCTTTCCTAATAGGTTATGACCCTCTTGAAAATACCAGGTTCACTAGAACATTGGAAGCAAATATCTAATGCACGCATCATGCTACCACTACAAGCCATTGTAGAAAATAGAAACCAAGGTGAAAAAGGATCTACAACTACATTGTAGACGTGTTACAGTGACAATACTTTCTTGAATGTCTATTCTCCAACATCCATAGCATTACCACAAATAATCATAGTTTGTATTTAACTCCAAATAATATACATTCCAATAAGAAGTTGTCAATCATAGTTTTACCTTGTGGAAATGATTTTCCTTATGCCCTACTCTCATTTTCAGTCAAAAACTAGATTTCCTATATTGATGACGTTCCTACTGTAATATGACCAACTATCAGACAACTATCTCACTGTAATTCTAGATAAAATGATCAGTGTACCAAAATAATAAAGAAACTGAAAATGATAGTAGATATTGCAGGGTAAGCAACTATATAGTTAGTATGCATGATATGCTATTCCATAATTCACTACCTTTCCCATTTATAAAATAGTTTCTACAACAATTTTGTTGCACAATAGTTCTTTATGTTACTATTTATTGAGATTTTGGCTCACACGAGGATTACAATCAGCCTTTCCACAGGAGATACATATGGCTTATGCAATTGGCATACCATTGTTGTTACTGTAACTAACATTTCATGATAAGAAGTTACAGTTGAAACATTTCCTTTACTTGTTTTGGCTTCCTAATTGTTATGTATTGCATATATAATACGAGTTGTCAATTTGGATTCATATGTGACCAAATGAAAAAGGATTTAACTGTTGCTAAATGCAAAAATGTGACAGGCTAGGATTGGAGAGATTTTGTGCGAATTATAATGAAAAATAAAAAAGTGAAGGTCTGCACCTCCAGTGTAGTGATAGTAGGGTTTCATATTTATAATCTTCTAGAGTTATTATTATTATTATTTGTTCATTTCTTTCTGGATGTTTTTCCCTGGTCAAGGTGTTTCTCAAGTTTTTCAGCTCTGAACGCTAAACACGCTGCTTGATGTCTTGCAGTGGAAACACCTCACATCTTAGCATAGGTCCAAGATCTAGTTATCGTAAAATAGTGAAAATTGTGGAAGATTTGGTAAGTGCCTACTATTGAAAGCCTTGCAACTGTGACCCAAGTGCTATTTGGCCACAACTAGAAGGTTAGTGCATTGGGAAAAATATAATGTTGTGTGCGTTGATGCTACACACAGGGCATCTTTTTGCAAGCCCTTTTTCCCATCATGTGCAAGAGCAGTTTGCATCTTCAAGATGCACATAGCATTCTCTTTTCCAAATAAAATAACCTTCTAGCATTGCATGAGCTTCTAGCCTCATTAGACTAATGAACTGTCCAGAACTTTGTCACTCTTGGCTCGTAGTTATCCTATGAGTTTAGTTTGATTGCAAGACTTTTTCCTTAACATTCCTGCTCAATGTTTCTGCCATAACCTCAGAGCTACTCGGGTTTGGGGTTGTTACCTATATATCTCTTGGGGTCTGGACCAACCTCTTGAGCTATTGGCAACATTTCTATACCTCCAACAGGTATATCACTTATCATAGGTATTTTTGCTTCTCCAAAATGTCGTTACTCTCGCAAAAGGGTGCATTCTAGTTTAAGATTCTTTCTCCCACAACTGAACATGTTGTGTGCAATGTGGTGCATGTTGGGTAATTTTGATGGCTTCTACAAACTAGTTATTAGACAATGTTTCTAACCTCTTAGGAAGAAGCTACTTAGCAGTGGCTGCCTCTCCGACAATTGATGGTATTGATTGTTCATTAGTATATTGAAAAAATCATCATCAGGGATTAATGTTTCAATTTTATCAAGTGTCTCTTGTTTCATATTCAACACAAGATGGACTTTGCATGCACTCAGTTCATTGGAGCAAGGCTTTCTGGCTTGCCTTGAATATTGAAAGCAAGTTACAAAAGCGATCCCTAAAGATGGAGCATCATTGACCATAATTCAAGATCCTCTCAGTGGATGTTTTCTAATCCCTCTTCTTCTGCTCCTTCCCCTTGTCATCTTCATTTGTTTACAAGGAATGACAAAGATACCCATAAATCTAAATTTTAGCCCAAAAGCAATTGTATTGATAGTGGAAATGTTACGAGAATATTGTTATTATCACTAATGGTCTTCCCATTCTAATGAGGGATGTCTTAAGCAAAGAGATATCAACACATATTTCAGTGGCTGAGCAAAAGGAAGGAGAAGGTTAAAATGATTATAGTCAACAATCCCACTTACATAACTGGTTGTTGTGGACTTCCCAATCCATGGTGGAAATGCCTCTGCTACTAAGTACGGTAATTCTAACAATTCAAAAAAAAATGGAAAAACAATTCTAGGCCCACAATTAGTCTTAATCATCAGTGACTACTTCACTTTAGACAAGGATTCTTTGCTTGTGAAAAATTGTTGCATTATAGTTAATGGTAGTGATAAAAATCTTATTTCACAAGATCATGTGACTTTTCTTAATTTCCCTTCAAAATTTTAACCTTGGTCTAAAATTTTAGGGTTGGATGAAGGATAAGGAACCAACGCAAGTTATGAAGGTTCGTTAATTCACTTTTGCTATTGACCACTCTTTGATAGTATTAAGTATGATGGCACTTTTGTTTACTGTTGTGGTATTATTCCTTGGAAGGTTTTATCAACAAGGTTTTTTTCCTTTCTAAATTAGACTATTATATTAATTATGAACATAGTTTACAGGTCGAAGCTTGCTTCCAGAATTGCTATGCTAGCCAATTCTGGAGGGAGCATAGTTTAAAAAGACAAAAATGACAAAAATGAGACCACCCCAGATGAGGAAACTAGTCCAAAAATCGCTGCCCTTGGTAGGGAAACCAACTTTAACCAGAAAAGACCAAGAGTTTGCCAAATTGTTCAGGAAATACAAGCTAATAGAGAAATTGATCAAAACATAAAGTGGAAACCTCTCATTGCAGTGGCTGCTTGTCATGCTAACTGTCATGAGGCTGTGGTGGTGGCTCCTCAACGATAAGACACCTGTAATAATCAGAGGAATGGTCATCTTTCTTCGAGTGCTGAGTTGTGGGTTCCGGCGTGGTGGCAGTGCACACAAGGCTGGTGCTGCCTTACCTCTTCTCACGCATCGAGCGTTTTGGACTTCCGCTTCCTCTACCTTCGCTACTGGAGGAGTGCCCTTCTGGTTTGACCAGCAGAGCTTCAAATTTCCGTGAGTACTAAGGAGATGCTAGAGAGATTGTAGATTTCCTGGGATTTTTCTGGAGCCTGACCCAACTGAGCTCGAAGGCACCTCCTGGAAGCTGACAGTAATAGTGGTTGTAACTCGTGGTTTGTCCAAGGAGCAGTCATGGTGGAAATGAGCCAAGTTGTCTTCAGGAGGCAGGGAGCAACTGTCAGAGTGAATGGAGATTGGCAGACGTAAGGACAGTCCCCTTCCTTTTCCACGGCAGCACCTCATTCTATGCCTCCTTGGCATCCTGTAGCAGGATTGAGCGTGAGGGAAGCTAGTTAGAAAAGGCTTATAGGTCGAGTGAGTGTTGGCGTGCAGAGTCTGTGAGACTGAATGGCAGCTGGTGCAATGAGGCGATGAGGCTAACAGGAGATGAATGTCACAATGCATCTCTGAGAGCGAGGGGGAGCTTGGAGCAGAGACTACAAAAAAACGAAGACAACATGATGACAATGGCATCAATGGAGGGCGTGACACCATGAAGAGGAGTTCAGGGCTGCGGACCGAACATGCGTAAATGCGGAGGGCATAGGCAGTTAAGGCACCTTGAGGTGAACATCTGGAGCAGTTATGGGCAGTAGGACAGGCCCCATGTGTGGCCATGTGGCTAGATCATCTGTCACGCAATGGGGCCGCCACCTCCCGTCCTGGATCATACACCCGCATCCGAAGGGTTTTATCAACATGATTGCCATTCAAGCTATTATAAATTATCTTGAAACTTCCCTATTTTTGCAGAGAAGTTAGCGTCATGCTAGTGATTAATTTGAAATTGTATTTTAGTGGAAAAATTCACTGTTTTTTGGTGGAATAGTTCATAATTTATTCTGATTTTTTTTTGCAAGTGTATTAGTTATGATGATAAATGTGTGGTTTACTTCAGAGGTTTCTCAGTTCTTTCTAGATACGCTTTTCATCATTTGATTTGAATACTTCTCTAGTGCTTTACCTTCATATTTTATCCCCCGCACAATTGCTCATGAGGTCCATGTTGTTATGTTTATTGGTTGTTTCTATGGAAACCTTTTCCTGAGGTTCTGCAATCTAAATCCAAATGCAAAAAATACTATTTTACACATTGATATTTGTTCAAGACATTCTTGTGTGATACTTGAATTTCATAAATCTAGATTTCTATTTCGTTATCTATATCAATATATAAGAACATGCCCATGGATTGTTCATATTTCTCAAACTGTGGAGTTGTTCCTTTCGTGTTGCATGTTCTTTTATATTGTTATGTTGTGATTCAAATTTCTAGTTGTGCTTTCCAATTATTCTCCTACGTAGTAAATGCTTTGTTAGATTATATCAAAAGTTATTCTTATTGTATTTTTATTATTTCTAACAACTTTTGATTTTCCTAGATTTTCTATTCCTTTGGTGTATTTTTGCACCTTTAGGGGAAATTGCTAGTTTAAATGCTAATTTTTTAAAGGGTGCTAGCTCAATGGAAGAGCATTTGCTTTACAAGCAGGAGGTTGGTGGTTCGATTCCATCGTGCCTTGATATTCATAGGGAATGACGACGATTAGTTTTTGGTGATGGATGCTCTTTTAACCGTCACCAATGAGCTTATGGTGACATTTTTCAACCCTCACCAAAATATGAAATGGTGACGGTCAACGAACGCCACCATATATATACATCAATAGTGACGACCATTAAAGGTCCGTCACCATAAATCTTTGTTGTTGATATGGAATGGTGAGGGTCACTGTTTGTCATTATAGTCATTATTTGTGACAGACCTTGATGTCACCAATGAATTTATGGTGACGGTCAATGAACGTCACCATATATATGCATTAGTAGTGACGACCATGAAAGGTCCAACACAAAAAATCATTGTTTTTCATATGAAATGGTGACGATCACTATCTGTCATGATAATCAATATTCGTGACGGACCTTGAATGTCACCACAACACATACTTTCGGCGATGCCACCTTTGGTGACGTTCAGTTTTTTGGTGACAGAGGCTATTGTCCGTCACCATTGCTCATATGAAATGGTGACGGTCACTATCCGTCACTATAAATAATTATTGGTGACGGACCTTGAATGTCACCACAAAACCTATACTTTCGGCGACGCCACCTTTGGTGACGTTCACTTTTTGGTGACGAAAGCTCTTTTGACCCTCACCAATGAGATTATGGTGACCATTTTCGCCCCTCACCAATGTCCTTTTTTCTTATAGTGTTGGGATAATTTGTGATATAAATACGGTTCATTCCAATGGTCTCTCCATGCACTCGTTAAGTATTGTGTGAGAAGGCCATTATAATAGATTAGAGTTTTTTGAAGCATGGAGAGGGAAGGGTTATCACAGAAGCTTTTGTTTACGAAGCCTTCCCCTTACAAACTTTTAGACTTGATCGAATTCAAGGATTGGTCATTTTACATGGCCATCATGGCCAAATTCATAGCAATGGTTCTGCTTCTGTATGTGATCGTTGTCACTATCATCAGGAACGTGCAAAGAAACAAGAGGAATTCGGGTGGTGGGGTGGGCATCTTGAGAATTTCCTGGTCTTTAGAAGGAATAATATTTGTTCTCATATATTACATATAAGGAATCTCAGGTTCCCATTTCTTCTTGCTTAATATATACTCCCATGTTATGGTCATATATATAATCTCCTCACTGATTATTCAATTTGATAATGTAGGTGGACACATAAACCTTGCAATAACTTTTGGGTTGTTTTTATTTGTGTTCCTTTTTTGTTCCCCACACATTTTATGCTCCGTGGGCTAAACATTGATTTTCTTTTGCACATTGTTTCATTGTGGGTTAAGGGTTGTACATGATGGCACATGTTTACCTTGTGACTTAGGGGATGCATGTAATCATATTTTGATGTCGGAGGTCAAGTATTTTCAAGTTTCATGATTGAGATAAGAAACTTAACACAATCCATATCCTATTTTTGTTCGCTCTCAAGACTATTCGCAACCTTACCTTTAGTATAAGTTGTCATGTCAAGTTGACACTAGCGTCTCAATACAAATACATTTTAAATTAAAAATCAACACTTTAATCAAAATGTTATTAACAAGATGTTTAAATGAAAATGTTCTTTAGCGTAATGGAATGTGTAAATTGTACATTTTATGGTTAATTTTTTCTATATAAATATATAAATAAGCATATTAAATATCATTGTTAAATACATGGAAGTATCCATATAGACATGTACATTAGTTTGATTCTTTCATAATTTAATCTGTAACTAATATACTAACCATTTTATACTCTTTCTTCATAACATAATGCAAAAATATATGAAAATTGGTGGAATGAAATAGTAATTAAATTAAATTATTCACCTTGGCATTCGAAAATACCTTCACCAAAATGGTTGAGTGCAATCGTCACCTGCATGACTATGTCATCATGGTAGTCATCACTGTGATCCAATAGCATGACCTGCCATAGGAAAAATGCAGAGCAACCCACCTATATCATTGTCAAGTTACAATAAAACAAATAAAATAGACTGAACTGCAATGAATATGGGAGCTTGCTTACCTTGTTGCGGTGAGTGAAATGATTGTTGGAAATGGTGATATAGGTGGATGACTTGACAGCATCAATGAGACCATCTTCGTAGTTAGACATAGAGCAATGGTCCTCCCTATCGAGATGGAAATCCCATCACCATGATTTATTTTTATATTCAGAGGAAAGGTGTTTACTATAGATTTTCATAGATGCTTACACTCATGAATGTGGATTCCATGAATGATGATGTTTGTCACATTTTTAGGGTGATACATGGCTTTTTACCAATGTGAGGTTGGCGCCTCGTCCATTGATTGTTTTGAAATTTCTCATAAGAATTCCTTCCTTGAGGTGGATGGCCATCATCGTCGGCATCTGTAACATCATAAAACTTGTTGTTTTTTCCTCCGATAGCATCCTTGCCAAATCCAATGCCGCAATCTGCCAGCTGTTTTCTATAGCGCTCCCAATTGGGGTCGCATCGCCAACATTCATCGATATGGGATTACATGTTGCACATGACAACACAGTCATATCAACTCCTCCTCTTGTACTGTTAATAATTATTCTCTTTCTACTTGAATACACATATGAAACGAAGCATTCTCCTGTCAATTCAGCCTCCAATATCAAATAAAAAAAATTAACAAAATAGAATGTAATTTTGAAAATATTAACTAAAAAGCTATGACAACAGAAGTAAGGGTTGCAGCACCTCACCCATTCAAGGAGAAAATTCTGTTTCGAGGGTTTGTAGATTTGAAAAGAAGGGGTGTATGTAGTTTTTTCCCTAAATGTTAATGCCTATTAACTTTTCTAACTACTAATCTGACGGCACACAAATCTTCAATAGTCTAACATTCAATCTAACGTTGCATAGATGTACAAAATGGCATCTAGGGGATTTTTTTTCAAAGAGGAACACCTCACAACATAAATATTAGTTAACTTGTCTTTATATTTAATTTAAAAATTAATTTAATACTAAACCACAAATTATAGATAATCCCAACTCCATTTATCTTTACTAAATAAAGCAGGCATGTTTAAAATATGAAGGCATTTGAGATATAACATTAAAAAATTTGTTCCATATTCTCATATCTTCACTACCACAAACACTATTGTATTCAACTCTATATCAATCATGTACAATTCCACGAACTTTGTAGGAGACAATTGGTTATGCAAAACAAGTTTCTTGAAATTGACATTTGGTTGAGTTGAAACTAAGCTTCTCTATATCAATTTCAACCAAACATTGACAAAGAAATAAAGTTATAAAATTTCATTACAACCAATGAGGTAGGGCACTCACCAAAAAGCAACATTTTAGCACAACATTTTCACTTTCATTTCTATTTTTTTAAGAAGGCTTTAATTTATCATCTCACATCCTATGAGTATTTCATAGTCCAATTAGCTATATTTAAACTAAGTTGCGGGTACTGACCACTACATAGTACATGTTTTATATAGTGAGGTCATAAATGGTTTATTTATATATATAAATGTTTACATGTGCTTTAGAAGGATTAGCTATATGTAAACTAAGTTGTAGGTACTAGCTACTACATAGTACATGTTTTATATAGTGGAGCGAACTAGTTTATATATATATATAAATGTTTACATGTGCTTTAGTGGGAGATGTTACTCTATAATGCTACATTATTTTTTAGTATTTATATATAAATTAAAAATTATACAATTAATGTGGACCATAAAATAAAAATATTTATTTTATTTTATTTATCAAATTTATATAAAAAAGATAAACTAATTATTATTATTATTTTTTTTTTTAATATGATGAAGCTATATAAATATTTCCTATTAGTTTATAAATACTTGTGTGAAAATAATATCTACAGAATTTTATATCAACTTTATATATGAAAAAAAAAATAATTTAAATTAAAAAAAGTTATTATATTTTCATTTTGCATTGGATTATGTGTGAGTCATTGTATAACTGATATATAACATTTAAAAAATATTAACAAAATATAATATTCTTGATCAAAATATTTTAACATGAAATGAGAAAAATTCTTATTACAATAATACATTCTTTCTAATTCAAGAATCCAAAGAGATATGTAAATATTTTCAATGTTTAATATGGAGTTTACTGTAACATTTTATAAAACATTATATATATATATATATATATATATATATATATATATATATATATATATATATATATATATATATATATATATATATATATATATATTTCACAGAAACGGTTATGGATTATATTAATTGTTGGCCTAACTGCCAGATTTCATATTACATTGAGGAGGGGCAATGCCCAGAAGATATCAATAGCCAGAATTACAATGGCATTTGTGAACAGCTTCCAGTTTTTTGTGTCTACAGCTTTGCAATTGATTTCTGTGATTTCTCCAAGCTTGAAAGTACAAACAAACTGATTCAAAAGAAAACAGTAAAACATTTCAATTGACAGATTATGGTATTGGATCCCAAGTTTCGACCCCGTCTCTTGCCATCACCCCAATAGGGAAGAGGGCAGCTTTATTAGCTTCTAGATCTGCGTCTTTGTTGTTATCCCTCAACACATGGAAGAAATTGAGGCTTTGAAAGGATTTCCCCAAGCTTCTGATTCTAGATATCAATCTTGCCAGTCTTAGGTCCCGAGGGGAAGAATTAGACACCATGGTTTTTATAACCACTTGGGAATCTCCGAAAATATTAGCCTCCTTGATCCCTAAGTTCAGAAGTAACTTAAGACCTTGAAAGAGGGCCAAAGCCTCCGCTTGGATGCTGGAGTTGATCCCTAGACCCCAGGAAAAGCGGTGGATCAATAAACCTTCAGCATTTTTAACAATTCCTCCTGCCCCAGCGCTTCCAGGATTTCCCTTTGATGCCCCATCGAAGAAGAGGGAGTGCACCTTTTGAGTGGAGAGCCAGTCTTGAAAAGCATCGTTGTTTTTCCCCCTTATTTTCCAGTCTTCAGGAGTGGAAGTATTGCTGATGGCTTGAAGGAATTGCAGATTTAGGGAGGCACCCCAAACTAAATCAATCTGGTTTAGATTTGATGCATCTTTTTGATCTCCCAAGCTCTCTTTTAGCTGGAATTTGATCTTAGTTGTGACCACCTTGACATCATGATGAGTGTCTCTGAAGATTCTGCTATTTCTCTCAAGCCAGATTTGCCAGCAGCAGATTTTAGGGAGAGAAGACCAGGCGGCTTTGATCACTTTGTTTTTGAGAGGTGGACCGGGATAGATGCTCTGCCATTTTGCAAAAAGATCAGTAATAGAAGAGGGGAGAGCAAAGCTGGGGTTCCAATCATCCATTAGCTCTTTCCAAATCTGCTCAGCAAATTTGCAATTTAACATCAGGTGCGTGGCACATTCCACACTCTCTCTGCACAAGGGGCACCTGGACGGACCATAAAAACCACGTTTCTGCAATTTATCATCAGTAAGGATTTTTTTGTGGCATAAGATCCAACAAAACATGTCAATTTTAGGCAGAGAATGAATACGCCAGATCGCTGCCTAGGGAGCAGGGTCCGGAGGGACGTGAGGTCTCAGAACAAGCATGACGTAGCCTTGAGCTACAGTATAACCTGCAGCCAGCGTACCCCAGCCACGCGTGTCTCTTTTGCGCCTATGTGAGGGAGCTATTCCATTCAACATGGAGCGGAGAGTATTGCAGTCCTGAAGAAGCTCCGGGGGCACATCCAAAAAATCCCAACCTGTTCAACGAGATCCAACCCAAGAGGAGATGTCCCACAAAGTAGATTTCCCAGCAGTGGTCATCCAGCATCTCAGCGCATTCAGGGAGGGGAAGCCACCAATCGGGTCACGATTCATAATGCGATCTGTCCAGATATTGATTTTCTTGCCATTTCCAGGAACCCAGTAAGCGTTGGAGATGATGAGTGGAGCAGCTTTGGCACAGAGCTTTGCGAAGGGGGAGACGCCTTGCGGTAGAGGGCCATCCAAACATCTGAGTCTCGAACCTTTGAAATATTTCTTCCAAAGAGCTAATTGGGCCCAGCCAGGCTTGGGCGCGATGATTTTCCAGAGAAGTTTGGCTCCCATGGCGGTATTCTGAAGGGAAAGGTCCTTGAAATTTAATCCCCCCTCCCTCAGAGGTTTGGAGATAATTTCCCAATTAACCAGAGGGAATTTTTTCTCGTTGCTTTTTCCCCCCTTCCAAAAAAAATGTCGGATGTACTGATCCATTCTCTTAATAATGCCAACATGAGCCAGAAGAACATAAAACTGAAAAAGGGGAAGACTGCATAGGACAAATTTGATGAGAACTGATTTGCCCGTAATATTAAGCCAGTTGAAACCCCAAGCCTGAAGCTTGGTTTTGAATTTTTCCACTTGAGGGAGCCAATCCCGACTGAAGGCTCGCTTGAGGAAGATAGGGAGCCCAAGGTATTTGAAATAAGTCCAAGATGAAGAAGCTGCGAAGCCAAAACATCTTGCAATGGGATTGAGCAAGTTGGGCGAAGTATTCCAGCTATAAATATGACATTTCCCCTTGTTGAGACTGCTTCCCGACGCTAAACAATACTCATCTATAGCTTCTTTGAATCTGTTGGCCGAATGAATCGAAGTAGCCCCTAGAAGCAATGTATCATCTGCAAATAGGGCATGATTGATACTATTGACTCCTCTTGCAATACAAAGACCTGAAATCTCCTGCTCTTGCATTTTTTTGTTTAGATGAAAACTTAAAACAGAGGCTTGGAGGACAAACAAAAGAGGAGAAAGAGGGCAGCCCTGCCTTAGCCCTCTTGAGGCTTTGAAAAAGCCAGCAGCTCTGCCATTTACAAGGGGAGCAATCCATGGCTCCGAAATGCAGGCCTAAATCCAGTTTATAAATTTCTCACCAAATCCAAATTTTTTCAGAACATTCAAGAGAAAACTATGCCTAACACGATCAAAGGCATTAGCTAAGTCCAGTTTGATAACCATACCTTTTTCCTTGCGTTGCTGGCTGGAGAGAATTGCCTCTTGAACTAAAGTGAAATTGTCCACAAGCTGTCTACCATGAATAAAGCCCCCTTGATTTTCTGGGATTATTTTGGGGAGAAGATATTTCAACCTGTTAGCTATTACTTTGGTGATTAATTTATAACCAGTGTTGCATAGAGAGATGGGGCGAAATCTTTTGAAGGATCTGGCACGTTTCTCCTTGGGGATGAGAGCTAGAAACGCAGAGTTTGTACTGCCTCCAATTTTCTGACAGTCCTGGGATTTTTGAACCATTTTATATAAATCGTTTTCCACAATGTGCCAGCATGATTGGATAAATATGGCCGAGAACCCATCAGGACCCGGGGCTTTGTCTGGGTCCATGGCAAAGAGAGCATTTTTGACTTCAGCCTTTGTGACTTTAGCTTCAAACAGGAGCCTCATCTCAGCAGTGATTAAGGAGGGGATCCCGTCCAAAAGATCATTGTTATGGACCAGATTCACATCTTCACTATACAAACTCTGAAAATGCAGGAAAGCAACTCTTTTGATACTTGCAAAGTCCTTATGAATGGCGTTATCTTCCTCGACCTCAGTAATGGAATTGAAGCATTTTCTGGCTTGAGAATGTTTGTGGAAAAAGGAGGTATTTATGTCTCCCGCTTTGAGCCAAAGGCAGCGAGATTTAATCCTCCAGAATTCTTCTTCAGCCAGGCAGGCTTTATGGAAGCTTTGTTGGAGCTGAGCCTCCTTATCTAGAATTTCTCTGGTAACGTATGCCTCTTCTGAAAGCAAATGGTGGGCTTCAATTTGGTTTTGTAGATTTTTCCTTTCAGCTGCTGGATTAGGAAGAGTTTTGGCCCAGCTCTTAAGGGCAGCTTTCGTTCTTCTGAGCTTTTCCTCCCACACGTAGAAAGGAGATCCATTAACTGGATGAGTCCAACATTCCTTGACAATCTGCAAAAAGTTGGGTTCCCTGACCCAAAGGGGGCTAAATCTGAAGGGGATGGGTCTAAGATCAGGGAGGGCCCGGAGGTCTAGCTTGATAGGATTGTGATCAGATATGCTACAAGGAATAATTTGCATACTGGCATCTAATCCGAGCAGAAGAAAGGAACTTTGGACTAAAAATCTATCCAGTCTAGCTGCAATGTGACCAGGGCCAACCCTTTTGTTCGACCAAGTAAACTTACCGGAAGAGGGCTTGATGTCCAGTAAGTCCCAATCATGTATAAGATCCTCTACCCATTCTCTCGCCGGATCTCGCACAATGCAACCTCCTCGCTTTTATGAGGAGAGGAGAGTGAGATTAAGATCTCCTGCAATGATGATATTGTCTAGATTCCCTATATCAACTTGGCTTCTTATGGAGTCCCAACAGGCCTTCTTTTCTGCAGCATTGACCGGCACATAGACATTGAAGAGACAAAAAAATTCTTTGGTGACTGAGTGCTGCATTTTTAGAAGCAGCCAGTGAGTGCTAGAAGTTTCAGAGATTAACGAAAACTTACTTTCATTCCAAAGGGTGCCCAACCCTCCAGATGCACCTCGGGCTGAGACAGCTTTGGCTCTACATTTATTCCAGATTCTTTTGCTTGACTGGAGGAATATTGAGTCCTCCAGCTTGGTCTCCTGGATGAGGAGTATGTCCGGAGTTTCTATTCTTATTAGGCTTCGCATGGCCTCTTCCTTGACTTTTCTCCCCATACCCCTACAATTCCAGGAGATTATTTTCATTATTTACCTTTGTTTTGATGGGCTCCCTTGGAGCCCTGAGGCTGGTTTCTCGTCATCTTCGGCTTTTTTGCTAACAGCTTTTCCAGTGTTGGTTGGCTGCCCTGTAACTTGTCTTTGAAATTTTCCTACTCTCTTTTCTCCCGATCTGTTTTGCGGCCTCTTGTGGATCTCCTAACAGAAGCTTGGGAGTCACCTATTTCTCCTTCCTCCTGCGAGTCTTCAGTCTCATGCTCCTCTTCCTCGACTTCAACAGGGGTTTCTTTCGAGCTTTCTGCAACAGTTGCATCCTTGGAAGAGGCATAAGGGTTACCTTTGTCCGGTGTCACTACCTTTTGGGCCTCGACCTCCTGGGATCCCTCTTGTTGCGAGTTGAGAAGCTCAAACTTGTTTTCTGTGGCGGTCTTAGGCGGGATCTGCTGAGAAGAGGCCTGATGAGGACCTTTGCCATTGATGCCCCCCATCTTCCTGTGAGAGGTTTTGGGGCGCTTGACTTGGTTCCAACCATCCTCCTTTCCCTGCTCTGCCTCTATGTTGGACACACAGCCTCTGGCGAAGTGGCCATAGACATGGAATTTTCGGCATTTGAAGGGCAGTTGTTCGTAGTCCAGTTTCTGCACATGCGACCAGTTTCTGACATTGATTTTGATGGCCTCAGGCAGCCCTACTTCCAGATCTACTTCCACGCAGATCCTGGCGCAGTCATATTGGTCCTTGTTGTTTGCTCGATCAATGAACTTCCCAAGGGCATTCCCAATATGCATTAGAGAGTCCCAATTCCAGCAGTGAACTGGGAGATTTGGGAGTCTTACCCACACCGGGACTGCTTTGGGCACATCCACTGCAGGGTCAAAATCCGGAGTCCACTTGTTTAGATATAAACCCTGAGGGCCCATGAAATAGGGGCCGTTTTGGAATATCAAATCTTTGTCATCCTTGGAAGAGAACTCGAAAAGAAAGAAACCTCTACGGAAAATAAATACTTACTTTCTTTGATCAAAAGTAGCGGCGGGTTCAGCACCTTCAAGCTCTCAGGTGGTGCCAGGTGATAGCCCGCGGTCACGATGACTGACCCGAGAGCTCGATCAGCTGTGGAAGATAAAACCTTTGAATCGGGGTTTCTACGGAGCAGGTCACTATGCGGAATGTCTTAATTTCTGCTCTTGACAAACTTCGCGACTTCAGTGTTTCTTCTTGGGAGACACATGGCGATTGAAGGCCTCGGCCAGGTCGAGGGAGGCGGAGGAGGGAGGCGCGCAAGGGGAGTGCCACCGCACCTCCAAGGGCGCGAGCCTAGAGCGACGCGGGCGTTGTTCGAGGTAGGAAAGCGAGGCGGGGGTCCGAGCGCGCGCGAACGGTGCCCCGATTCAACTTATATATATATATATATATATATATATATATATATATATATATATATATATATATATATATATATATATATATATATATATATATATATATATATATATATATATTAAAAACCATAAATAAAACATTTTAATGTCAACTATGCTTATATTATATAAAATAAGTGTGAAAAAAAAAAAAATTTAAATATTTTGTTGGCAATTATTTAATTTAATATTGATTTAAATAAATTTAAAATTCGAATTAAAATTTTAAAACAATTTGTTCAATGCCCAATCTCAATTGGTGATCACACCAAAGTGAAATATGTCAAAACTAGGAGATCCAAGGTTCAAATCTCCCCGTTGTGACGTGTTTTAGGGAGATGAGGAGAGAAGGTAACCCATAAAGGTTTTCTAGTAGTTAGGTGTCAGGGCAACTGCTAGATTTCTCTAGTAATGTGAAATTTGTACGGAAAGAAAGACATGTTATAGACTCTCAAAAGTTTACTAGCAATTACTTATCACCCAAACTATTAAATTCTTGTAAAAAAATAAATTATAAAATTAAATATATACTTATAATTATTTAAATGTATAATTAAAAAAATATAAATAGTTAGAATCACAACAATTTTATATTTATCTAATTAATTATACTCAATTTGTTAAAATTGCATTTTTAAGACTCTTTAATGGAATTTTTGTATTAGCATTATTCTCAAAACGAACAATCTTCCTTTTAATTGAATTGTTAAAATACAAACAAAATAGTCTTCTTTTTAATTGAATTGTGAAAATATGAACAATTTATAGGTCCGAATATACTTGTTGGGTAAGTCGATGCCACGAAATTATTCTCCATGTTTCTCCTAATTTGGAGAAATTCTGGCTCCATGTTTCTTCTAATTTGAATCGTTTGTCTACAGTTCTTTTCAACAGCCGAATCAATAGTTTCTATCAAGAGTTGACCATGATGAATGTTATGTTTTCTCTTGAAAAGATAAACGATCTTGAGATTTTTTGAAGTATATAATTGTCCTAAAAAAAACTAAAAAAACTTTTTTCAACTTTCTTTTACACCTCTTGATACAATTTGCTAATTTATTATATATCCCTAACAAATTAACACCATTTCCTATAACAAAATAACACCACGTCCTATAATTCCGACCATGCGTGGATCTGGGCCGTCTTACAAGTTGCAGTTTTTCATTATTAAGTGAATCACTTTTCTCTATTACAATTTTATATGTAATTTGATTATTTTAATGTAGTTTATTTGTTTTCGTGCTCTGAGTTCTCTTATGCTGATTCACTATGCTGATTCACTTGTCTAACGAATTTTATTATTCTAATAATGCTTGGAAGTTGACTTCCCCGATCGGGGTGTGTCATGTCAACAGTCATTTGGCAGGAAGGAGGTGACCTCCCCCACTGAACAAAGGTTCAGGTGTGAGAAGGCAGTGATTTCGCATGCACAACAATTGTATGCGGCAGTTAAGGTAATGAAGGTGAATTTAGCATTCCAGGCTGGCTTGTCAGAAGCATGTTGGGACAAGCGAGCTCACAAAAGTTTAAGGTGGAAGCAAAGAAAACTGTATGCGCCATTTCATAGCAAGAGGAGCGGAGAATTCAAACCAGGCACTGGTGCAGGCTTTCTTCAGAAGATTTCTGTGTGGATTCAGGGGTATGTAACCTTTCTTCACTCAAACCTTATGTCTCCTGTAATTAATTCTCAAATTGGGTAGAGTAGGGAAGATTTGGAAATGTGGGAAATGCATCAGGTTCTCATCAGTGGAACGGTTATGAATGATAATTTATTAGTGCAACAACCATCTATTAAACCTTGTTTTCGACACCCCTGTACCGTAATGGAATTCTATTTCAGAGTAATCATCCATTTTATAAATGCATGCAAGTTTTCTGCTGAGGGGCAATTGCAATTGGTTTTAAATGAGCTCAAATTCTGGTTGCATGGATTTGATTATAGGTTTATCGGTCAAGTAACATTGACAGAGGGTTTCGGAAAATTCTCTCATTTATATTATTGCCTCAGTTTGTATAATTTAATTGATCTTGGGGTCTGTTGCGGTATCTTAAGTCTGTTTGCAAGCTTGGATAGATGTAGACAGGGGATAAATCGGCGTCACTATTCTTTAAATGAAAGCCTTCTCTGTTTACAAAGTCTGAGATTGAAAATTCATAGCAGTTTCTGTGAATATCTTGTTAACCTGGTTTGGCCACAACCGAATAGTAATCGTAGGGAAAGAAATCTAAACGAAACTTGTTTGGAAAGATTGAGAGAGTATTGCCATTGGAATTCTGTCTATATCTATTGTCAGAGTTTGACTATTTATCCCCGACCACCTACATGTCTTAATTGTTTATAGAATTTCTATTCCCTCAGTCGACAGCGGAATTACTCCAGTCATGCTACGAAATATACGCCACAGGAAAATTTACTCTGGCAGTTCCAAATCTTAACTATTTTAATGTTGTGCTCCCATCATACAGGCACTTTGATTGAATACACAGGTTTTAATCACAAAAGTAAAAGTAAAACAATGGTGAAGAGGCAGAAGAAGATTAAGGTCAGTACTCAGGATAAAGGCAAGCAGAATATGGTCAAGCCTAAGGCTGAGACTAGTAAAAGAGGTAGAAAGACCAAGAAGGAGACATTACAGAATATCTCGCAAGGATATTTGCTGGGGAACCCACCTCAGATAACAAATACAATTCAGGGATGGGAAAGAGAGAGCCACAACAATGAAGAAGATAATGAGGTGGAGGAGGAAATCATGAATTTCATTAATGATCCTAGGAACACACGAGGGCGTCTATCTCTATTCAATCAAACTGTGCATACATATTGGATAATGAAGTGTGTCTTGGCTAAGGCAATGCAAAGTATCCATCCAGGACAAGGGAATGAGATTCTGTCAGTCGCTGCACCTTTTCAAGATATTACCATTTAGCTCCAGCAAATCAAGGTGTCACAATATCAAATGTCAGCTCGAATAGACCGTGTTGAGAAGCAACTTTAGCAGCTACAACAAGTAGACATGCCTGGTTCCACTACAAAGGATCCGGCACCAATCGATTCTTCAAATGAGTAGTAACCCAACTTCTGTTTAATGATTTTTGTGGATAGTGTTTATATTGGTCATTATCTTTTCGTCAATGCTATAAATAGTAAACCGGCCTTAGCGGCAAGTAGAAGAAGGAAACAATTTCAATTTTAGTTGGCTTTTAATGCTTTAAGGTGGCCAACAGACCTGGTTTCCTACAGGCAGGTTGAGGCCTCTAACTATGTGTATGATGTAATCTGCTTTTTATAATAGAAAATAGTAAGGACCTACCAAACTTTACAAAAAAAAAATGCTTTGAAGTTGACTTTTAATAAAAATCAAACGGTGGCTCCAAAATGTGCACTTTATTGTAGAAAACAAGATATGTGAATAAATACCTTATTACCCTCACCTAAGATTAGATTATTGCAGATCAATCTGGATCAATTTTAAATTTCATGATTTTAAATTATCATCCTTCACGTTTGGCAAATGTGTGGTAGGCTCTGTCAAGATTGTAGATCATTTTCAAATTTGTCTGCTGCATCAACTTTTATATCATTTTTCACGACTTTCACTCATCCGTGAGGTTATTATTTTTATTTAACCATCAATGGTATTTTAGAGAGAAACTGATTTCGTTCTTTGTTCTTTATTAGTTCGTTGAGGATTATGGTAATAAATTTGTTTCTTTTTTATCATATGGATTTACTCTTCACTTTAAATTTATGGACTGAATGTAATGCTTAATACAAAAATACAATGAGTGAATTTTATTTTTCTAAAATCTCAATAGCCAATATATTTAATATATTTAACTTTTTATTGTGATCTTTCACATCATCCCCATGTTTAAAATTAATTACATAATTTGTGATGTGTTATTCATATAACTAAGCTTTTTTGTTCCCTATTAATTGCAAAGAAAATTATTGCATTTTTTGTGTCGACGTTGAGGAATCCATCTAGAATTCGAAGACAACAACAATCAGCATGTATGAACAGATAACGTGTATTACCATAAATTCAGCATTTAATTTTGACAAAACCTTCTCATTAATTCTTCTGTTGGCCAATGGATAAGAAGGCTTTTCCGCTACAGAGGTGGTATGGATGGAGGTTGGAAGTTGATAAAATGTGATGTTTGAATTGATAAATAAAAAACCCACTGGTCGGCTCTACGAAAGAGAGTCTGAATCAGGAGAGTTTGGCTCTGCATAATGCTCTACATTCTCAATACAACTCAAGCATTATATAGCATACATAGATGTAGGGAAGTTAGAACCACACCCTAAGAAATAGAAACTAATTCCTATCCTAAGGTGACATGAACCAACTCTCACTAATGAAGGATTCTCCATTGTCTTTCAACACTGCCCCTTAATGGAGAATCGGTTCACAAATATGCCTAACATCTCCCTAAACATTTCAAACTTAATTCTGCCAAGAGGCTTAGTGAAAATGTGAGCAACATTATCACATTTTTTACAATATACAAGATGGATTTCTTTAGATTTAACTTTCACCCTAACAAAGTGGAATTGTGTATTAATGTGTTTAGTGTTCTTGTGAAACACCAGATTATTAGCAAGTTTGATTGAGCTCTAGTTGTCGCATCTGATAACTGTTTCATCTTTTTGTTCTTCCCCGACACCTTTGAGAAGTCTCCGCAACCAAACTGCCTCACATGTTGTTGTGCACATAGCTTGATACTCTGCTTCCACTGAAGACAAGGAAACTATGTTTTGTTTCTTATTGCTCCATGTAATTACCCCAGATCCAATGCTGAATGCATAACCTGTTATGGATCTTCACTCGTCTACATTTCCAGCCCAGTCGGAATCTGTAAACCCTGTCAATCTAATATTAGAAGAATCAGTATAAATAATACCATAATCTACAGTTCCTTGTAGATACCTTAAAACACCTTTCGTTTCATTCCAATGACTCTTAAGTGGCTTGGACATGTATTGAAATGCACACTAACTGCATAAGCCAACTATGGTCTAGTAGTGGTTAAGTAGATTAGACTCCCAACCAACTGTCGATAATGTGTCACATCTGCCTCTTTAGAGCCATCCTCACTCTGAGGTTTAATGTTCTGTTGTAATGGTACTGATGCAGCGTTGCATTGATCCATCCTAAATATTTCCAATAGATCTCTGACATACTTACCCTGGGACAAAAAAGTTTGTCTTGAATCTCTCCAGATCTCAAGACCCAAACAATATCTTAGTTCACCAAGGTCTTTCATTTTGAACATTTGTGGCATTTGCTGCTTTATTTCTTTGATTAGATCGACAACATCACCTATAATAATCAAATCATCTAAATACAAAGAAATCAACACTATACGCCCCTTTTCATCTTTCACAGTATACAGATTAGGGTCGTTTTTACTTCTGTTGTAACCGTGATGCGGAAAAAAGGAATCAATCTTTTCATACCATGACCTGGGTGCTTGTTTTAGTCTAGATGGAGCTTTCTTTAATCTACAGACTAAATGTTATTTCCCTTTCTGGACTTACCCCTTGGGTTGCTCTAAATAAAGTTCCTCTTTCAATTCCCCATTTAAAAATGCAGATTTTACATGTAGTTGGTGAATCATCCAATGCTTTTTAGTAGCTAAAGCAATCATCATTCTGATAGTGTTTAATTTAGCTACGGGGGCGAAGGTTTCCTCATAGCCAATACCTTGTTTTTGTGAATACCCCTTTGCTACCAATCTATTTTTTAATTTATCTATGGTTCCATCTGCATTAGTCTTGGGTTTATACAACCATTTACAACCTATGGTTTTTTTTCCTTCAGGTAGTTCAACCAGCTCCCAAGTGTTGTTTTTGACAATAGATTCATTATTCCTGTTCCATAGCATTTTTCCATTCACTAAATTGATTTGCTTCTCTATAGCTAGAAGGTTCAAGAACATTCATCATACTAGTTATAAAGGCATTCTCTCTATATCTAGCAAGCAATTGAATCTGCCTACCTGATTTTCTGAGTGTTGGTGTAGCTTCCAACTTGTTATGTATTTCCTTTGAAGGACTCAGCTCGATTGTTGTATCTGGACTTTCTACTTCTGCCTTTTGCTGCTTCTCATGGTTGTTTCGTGCTTCTTTGCTTCCTTCCACCAAAAACAGAATATCCCATTCCTCATTGCTTTTGTCAGATTCATCATAAACGTGCTCATGGAATATGACATCTCTACTAACAAAAATCTTGTGAGTAGAGGGATTAAACAATTTATAAGCTTTAAATTGTGAAAAATACCCTACAAAGGTACATCTGATGGCTTTTGAATCTAGTTTTCTTCTGTCTTCCTTTGGAATGTGGGCAAATGCTTTAGACCCAAATACTCTCAAATGTTTTACTGCAGGCTTGAATCCATAATGCTTCAAAAGGAGTTTTAAAATCGAGAGTTCTTATAGGACTCCTATTTTTCAAATAAACTGCAGTATTCAATGCTTCGGCCCAAAAACCATTCAAAAGATCCTTACCTTTCAACATGCTCCTAGCACACTCCACCAATGTTCTGTTCTTTCTTTCTGCCACTCTGTTTTGCTGAGAAGTATGGGGTACTGTGAATTGTTGTAATATTCCATGGTCTTTACAATACTTAGTAAGTTCAACTTTCCTGTATTCTCCCCCTTAATCAGAGCGGAGAATTTTTATGTGCTTCCCTATTTGCTTCTCTATCATATATCTGAACTGCTTAAAGTATTCAAATGTGTGACTTTTCTTACTCATAAAATATACCCAAGAAAACTTTGGGTAGTCATCAAAAAACAGTATAAAATACAGTGCACCTCCTAATGACCTTTTTTGCATGGGTCCATATAGGTTGGTATGCACTAATTCAAGTATATATCTCTTTTTCTTTTCTACTCGAACATGGAATTATTCTCTATGCATCTTTCCTAACACACAAGCATCACAATCACTATGCACTTGTTTTAATGTAGTAATACCTCTTACCATTTCCTTTTTCTGAAGTAACAACAAATCGTTTTAGTTAACATGACCAAGTCTTTAGTGCCATAGCTCTTCTGTAGTCAAACTTAATGCTGTCAAGGCTCTATCTGGTGTTGTCCTCACATCCAATTTGTACAGACCTCCTATTCGAATTCCTGAAGCAATAATCTTCATGCCATCCAACAAATCTTTAATATAACAATTAGATTTTAAAAAATATACCTTGAGATTCTGATCTGTAATCATGGATACATAAATCATATTCTTTGTAACTCCAGGTACATACATTACATTATGAATATGTCTAATGTTACCATAAGGCAAAATAACAGGAATTTTCCCACACCCTTTGATCTGATGACTTCTATCATCACCAAGGTAGATTTGTGCTCTGTTGTTGATTTCTTTAATGTCTTCAAACCATTATATGTTTCCCGTCATATGTGTGGATGCTCCTAAATCCACATACCAGATGCCTGCTTCGACATTCTCATCGAAGTCTGTGATGAACAATTTGAAATCCTAAACATGGTCATCATCTGCGAAATGACCTGCATATCTTTTATGCCTCTGTTGTTCTTCATGCAATTTCTTCTTCCTGCACTCCTTAGTCATATGACTGAGTTTTCCACAATAAAATTTTTTTATTACAGAGTCGTTTCTATTCAGATACATACCTTGAGCTTGATTCGGTTTTTTCTATGGATTTCCTTCGTTTTGTTGTGATGGATTTCCTTTTGCTTTGAAGAATTTCTTCTTTGCCATTAACTCAAGATCTGCACTCTAGCATTTTAGAGTCAATCTTCTTTCTTATTCTTGCATTAATATTCCTGTTGGTTCTTCAAACTTCAGGATTTTATCTCTCGCACTTATCCCAGTGATAAACATTTGGTAATCATCAGTCATACCATTCATGGTAATCGTGACCAAATATGCATCTGCTACTATCTCACTGATATCTACCAATTTTTTCTTCAGATCCTTGATCGGCGATATGAAAGAAATAAATGTTTCATTCTTCTCCATATTTATGGATAGAATATTGCTCTTCAAGAACAAAAGACGGCTTGTATTTATGATCTCATACAAATCCTTCAATACTGTCCAGATTTCATTTGCTGATTTGCATTCTCTGATATGTGGTATGATGCAGTATTTCACTGACATCTTCAGCAACGTATTTTCTTTTCCCTCTCTCTTCTCCCAATCTTGAGTCGTTGGGGATCCCGCTGCTAGCTTTAGCCCATCCCCATTTGCAATCATCCAGGAACTCTACACTTCTAGCACAGTCTACATCTTGAATTTCCAATTAGAGTAATTGGAACCATCGAGCTTGTTGCTATCGTTCAAGTATGCTTCGATTATTTGATTATTCATCTTGACGATTCAAAAAAATTAATTGACAGGAAAAAAAAATAGATCTACCCCAGATCCTTACATAAAGCAATGTTACGATACAGATCTACCTGATCTGTGATCAATCGAACATGTTGTTTTGCACGTTGTGCGACAAGCTCTTGACTCCTTTGCACCAACAAGATCTACTTCAGATCTCTTCCTTCATCGGCAAGCTTTCACCAAATCTCTTTATCGGTGACTTTTCATCGGATTTCTTCCTTCATCAGTGGTGTCCACTGGCTCAGATCTATTTCAGATCTCCTCGACACTCAATCTGACTCAATTTTCGCGATGACTGCGCCAGAAATGAAATTTAGTAAGTCCTCCACTTGTCGGCGCTTTTGTTCTGCTCAGTTCCACCCCATCGACGTGACTGTTGTTGTAATAAAGGCGACGATCGACGCGCCTGTTGCTCAAAAACCGACACTGATTCACTTTTATACCTAAGAAAAAAAAATTACTTAGTTAGCAGGGGCTTCTCCTCTACCACCTGGATACTCACAGCGATCACAACACTCCGGCTATGATTCAACCCTGGAGCTCTGATACAATGATAAAATGTGATGTTTGAATTGATAAATAAAAAAACCCACTGGTCAGCTCTACGAAAGAGAGTCTGAACCAGGAGAGTCTGGCTCTGCAGAACACTCTACATTCTCAATACAACTCAAGCATTATATAGCATACATAGATGTAGGGAAGTTAGAACCACACCCTAAGAAATAGCAACTAATTCATATGCTAAGTTGACGTGAACCAACTCTCACTAATTAAAAATTTTGCAGTCTCAAACTGATGTAGAATATTAGCATGACAACAAACTGAGAAGTTATTTTCCTCTATTTACGAATGCTTTATTATGGAAAATTTCGATCATTAATAGGTATTTATGAGCATTGTATTATGGAAAATTTCGATCATTCATAGGCATTTTGTAATGTAATAAAGTAATTAATATGAGTTTCTTTTTGGAGTTCGTTGTAGATTTTTGGTTAGAATTTGGGGAAAAAAATTGTTGTCAAATTTTTGTTTTTATTGTTTAAATTGAATTTTTGAATACATATAAAGATTCAACACTCTCAAAAACCAATAAAACATTTTGATTATAAAGAGTTCACTAATCAAACTTATAATTTCAATAAATTCAAATAAATATGAAAACTTTCCAAAAAATAACACTTAAAAACTAATAATTTGAAATAATATATATAAAAATACATCATATTACCATTTTAACAAAATCTTTATAATTTGTAAAATAAATTTAACCTTGATTGCATTCCATTTTACCAACACTGAAATCTTATATAAAAATATTTAATCATCTATTCCCTACCTAAACACAACCTATACTCAAGTTAGGGTAAGAATTTGAAATCTAAAACACCACATAAAATTGATATTTTGTACAATTCTAGTGTCGATTTGAATTATTTTAACAAAATATATTAATGTATGGGAAATTTTTCTTAGCTGTATTTTTTAAGCAAACTCAAATTTCATCCTTTTCAGATTGCTTAAAAGTGACTTCAAAGTCATGCAATTACAATGTTGAGTATGATTCTCGACTAATCAAATTTGATTTTATTTAAGTATTATCAAAATTTAGTGAATAATTTTTTTATTATATTTTATTTTTATTTAAAATATACTTTTAATATATAAATAGATTAAAAAAATTTATACGTAAAATTGAAAAGTTTAAAAATGAAATGTGTAATTCTACTAAATCCCACCTAAATTATAAACCAATTCTAAAAAAATTATACAAAAGACCAGCAAACCACGCCATCAATGTCAGTTGAAAAAAACACACATGAACCCAACCTGTAATAATGGTAATGCAAATGCATTGAAACAATGGTGCCAACATAAAGAAGGCACACGACATCGAGTTGAAAAAAACACACATGAACCCAACCTGTAATAATGGTAATGCAAATGCATTGAAACAATGGTGCCAACATAAAGAAGGCACAATCATGTCTCCCCTTATTACAACATCCAGAAATAGGATAAACTAGCAATTGCACCAACAGGTGCAAAGTAACGCCTGAGGAGGAGAGAGGATATAAACATAACACTTGAAATGATGTAAAGTCCCAGGTACCAAGGAGCTAGGCTTTTGTAATTCAAGAAGACTACCCACTCTCACCTCAATAGATCTTTCTCTCTTTAGCTTGGCTTTTATCCAATTCAAAAGAATTATTCTAAACTAAAATTGCTAATGCTACATAGTGGAGTTTTTAGGTTATATGGTAAGAAAAAGCCCTAATAAGATGTATATTTGTTGTGAAGCCTCAACACAAGTTTTATAATAAATATTATACTTATTTATTATTATTCATTTTATCAATTAATTATTATGGACAAATACTATATTTATTTATCACTATTCTTTTTTAAGTAGTCATTATCAATAAATATCATATCACTATCTTTTTAAACTAATAATTAGTTGTGGCATAATTTTACACGATCAAATAAATTTACATAATTTAAAAAAAATGATTTATTATGATTTAAAAATGAAAAAGGAAATTAAATTGTAAATATATTTGAAATTTGTGTTTTCAATAAACATTTGGATTATGTTTATTATTATTTTTATTTTATTTTTAAGATATGATAGTTTTTTTGGAGTATGATTATATATATATATATATTAAAAAATATATATATAATTTTTAAAATTTAATAAAAGGTTGGTAAAAATTAATAATTTTTTAATAATAGATGAAAATTTGATTTTTAAATTATAAGAGAATTTTAATCTATTTTATAAAGGTGACAAAATAGTTTTTTTGGCATGGGTTTCCCAATTCAATTTTTAAGGAGATTTTAATTTCTTGTTATTTAAAATACACTTTTTAATGCATAAATAGATTCATATTTTTGCAAATTAAATAACTTAAATTTTTCGATTTTAGAAAAATTGTACCAAATTTTGGAAAATTTGATTAGGTAAAAATGCTCTAAAAATGAACATTTCATCTATTATTTAGACTACACGCCTTAAAAATAAAATAATTCATATTACCAGAATTAAAAAAAATTGAATTAATAAATACCAAGATTCATATTATAAGATTTTTTGCATACAAACAAATATGACACATTAGAAAATTGCACATATTTTTTTTTGTCAAGTAATGTGAGTAGTGAGATGACCAACACACCTAACTCTTGTTTTACTTCTAAGCCCATCAAAATCACCCCAGGATTGCTCCCAACCTACCCCTCACGACCCATAAGGGCTGAATTTATGCCTACGTAATTTGAAACACCACAAAATGTCTTTTAACAAAACACCATTTCACCATTTATTCTACGACTTGTATAGTAAAAAAAAAAATTTTAATTCCTTTTATTTAATATTGTAAAATATTAAAATCAAATATTGTTTTTTAAATTAAATATTTTAAATTTGAATTTTATATGGAATAACTATTAATTTTATATAAAATTAATATTTTTATATTTAAAAATTAATTTTATTTAGTTTTCAAAGTTTTAATAAATTATTTGATTAATTATATTAAAGAAATTCTATAAGGATGGAAATAATATTTATCAAATATATAGACATAAATGTGAAAAATGACCACCAATATTTTTAAAGCTATAATATATTTATAAAACTAGAACTATAATAATATATTTTATAACAATTAATTTGAAGTACTTTTCAAATCCAAATGATATGTAAATCAAAAACTCATATTATTTAGAAATTCTATGAAAAAATCTGGCAGGAATTTTTGAAAAACTGGATTACATTGGTTAACCTTTAGGATGTCGGATGTCTCATGACTTTTTGACGGTGCTGAATCCATTTCCACCCTTAGAAAAAAAATTTAAACACTCCAACTACTAAATTTTTTGAATTTTTTTTTCCCAAAAGAAACCACGACCCATATTATTTCTATTTTGTTGCTGTAGGTAGAATAACTCGCCAAATAAATGCACTAGGAGGCTGTACGACGATGTGACGGCACAGTGAACTGGGACGGTGGAAGGTGCATTGATGGGAGAGGATGTGACGGCACAGTAAACTGTGATGGTGGAAGGTGCATTGATGGGGGAACATTTTTTCGTTCGTTCGAGCACGCATAATAATGTGCCACGTCTTCTTTTATTAAAATCGAGTAGCTGCCTTCAAAATTTAATGGCTTGAAAATTTATGTTCATCTGCGTAGGATCCAATACAGGGCATGTCGCGTTGAGTTTGTTGGAGGAATTTCGTGAATCCGAACTATTGGATAAATAATCTGCGTGTAGATTATATCATGATTCATTTCTTTGACTTCCTTCTTTATCTGAATTGCAACTCCATTGCTATTCTTCTTTTCAATCAATTCCAGCTCTTCCATGCGATTTTGTGTAAAATAAAATGAAAGGTCTTTTACTATTACATGCATGAAAATATTTATTCGTTCTAAGAGATTCTCCATATCCTACTTTGGACTACAATACATTTTAGATTTCTGCTTAATAATTTTTCTCAACCATTTCTACGATTTCTAATTATTAAATTTTGATAATAAAATGTAGTTATAAGAGGCGGCCAACGAGCAGAGAACCTATGAAATAGTAGCTCAGGATGACTATGAGATAACACTCAGAATGAATATTTACAACTTTGGATTAAGTTACTATAATTATATTTTAATTAATTCAAATTATATATATTTTTAAATTTAAATAATATATATTTTTATTTTAAAAATAAAAAATAAAATTTCATAAACTAAATTGTCACATGCGGTCACCGCGAACCAACTAAGTTCTCCGCCAGCATTTAAAGTTCAACGTGTCAGTCAACGGGGGTCCGGAGGGGGCCATCACCCTCCCATGTGATCATCACCTGAATACCGATGGATAGAACCACAGGGAGCTAACAGCAGAGTTGTTGTAACGTTTGATTAATGACAACTCAACCGCGTACAAAATCGTCATTAGTAACTAAATGTGCTTATATGTAAACAAGCGCTTATCTAAATGTTCCTACGCACTTATCTTAGTGTTAAGCACAATTTTGTTTGGCAGAAGTTTACGGGAGCATGCCAAACTTGGCAGAATGTCAATTTTTAGAATTTTAACTCGCATTTTTCCAAAAATAATGGATAAATTGGGGGAAATACATTTTTTTCCATAACTGAGGTAATTTTCGCCCAAACAAAGCTCAGAAACAGGTATTCTTGGCTAATTGACATGCTAAGAACTCAATAAAGTAGGTTGAAAAGGTATAAAAGGTCATCAATAGGTGTTTTTGTGCATTTGAATATTTTTGAAGCCTAGGGCCACCAGGTGTTGGAGGCATTGCCAGAGCATCCATAATCCAAATTGAGTAAACAAACAATCATTCAAGGTATATTTTGATGTTTTAAAATCATTGGAATAGGTTCCAATAGAATTTGAATCTTGTAACATCAATTTGAGCACACGTAAAACTAATAAAAAGGCCCACACTATGAAGTTGAACTAAGGAGACGTAGCCCAGGAAGGGTGAACTCCTTTAACAATTTTTTTTTTATTAAGCTCTTTTATGTTTGTTTGTTGTGTTTATATTTTCTGATGTTCAGTCATTTAAAATTATTCTTTTAATTTTATGACAAACACTAAATTTCACCAAGTAAATTGAATTGACAATCACATGATCATGGACAAACTCTTGATGAATAAGAAAACCAAAGAAAAGAGAATTTTATATATGGAAATGATACTAGCACATTAATGACAAGTAATCATTATAGATCAAGTTGGTATCAGAGCACAAGGTTGCTTGCTTGTTTTTCTTGAAGGGTTTTAATAGTTGCAATTTTTTTGATGCTTACAAGGTTGAGAATGTAGAGAGGAGAAGGGAAGCTATTGGTAGCTAGTCTTGAGATGAGGACAAGGAGGAAGGGATCTGAGAAAGCATCATCCTCACCGAAAGGACCACTCAAGTCAGCACTTGAAGCACCTCAAACTCCATCTCCATCAGTTGAGATTGAAGAGGTACAAATTGCACTAGAGGCTGAAGTGATTGAAGAGGTACAAGTTGTAGAGATTGAGCTTGAATCCAAAGCCAAATTTTTAGGCTATGAAGAGAATCATGAGCATTCTGAATGATCCAATTTTAGAATTATTAAAATTGTATTGAAATTACCCAAACGACCAAGATGGTTATTTGGAATTTGGTAATTGTCGATTATGTAATAATTAAGGTATTGATGAAGATGGTCATCAAATTTGTTGAGTTCAAATGTTCAACATCGATCGAAATCAACTTCATATTCTACTCCAGCAAATATGTTTCAAAAGCGCTAATCAAGACATCTTCAAGTTGACCTGCGATAGAAACAACAAAGTTTGTTAAAGACTTATGTAATCAAATTTGTCCTAAGTCTTAACTGTAAAGGTCAAAATGTTTATAGTCCGCTTTTGTAAACCTTAATGGATAAAAATATCCTAAGGTAAAAAGGACTAAGTTTAAATCCTAAGTACTAGGGTTAAGTCCTAAAGGATAACGCTAAGTGTCAAGTGAAAACACACTTAAATTGTTGTAAAGACCTAAATCTATTCCTAGGACTAAAAATTGATTAAAGTCCTAGCACATGGTCTTAAAGTCCTATTCCTAAGTTTCCTAAACTTATGGACTTAAAACCTCCTAGCGCAATTTTTATGCCATAAACCTTTGTAAAGGTTCGGATGATGGTTAGGAAACCCATGAGATAAGGTCCTATTCATAAGGTTCAGACTATGTATAAAGTTCGAATGATGGGTCAAACACTTTATGTGCAAAATTATTAAGGTTTGGGGTTTTAAAACCTTTATAGCGCAAAGAAAGTATTAAAGTCGGGTTTTCATAAACCTTAAATGTAAGGTTCGATGTAATGGTTATAAACCTATGGCAAGGCGCAAAGGGGTCGGATGTCGGGTTTTAAACATATACGAATTTAAATGGTTCGGGTTATAAGTTTTATTGTAATAAAACTTAAATATAAACCCACAGAGTTATAACATTCGCGTGATGAAACCGTCAGCTTATGTGAACAGCTGTAATACCCGCACAGAAAATGTGTGGTTACCAGGTATATGCAGAACCATCAGTTGTAAAGTTCTGACCGCGTCGAGAAAAGTTACAACATGTGAGCAGTTGTAAAATCGCGGTAGGAATTTTATGTGGACAACAGTTACAACGTAGAACCGTCGGGCGGATAAACCACATGTGTCCAGTTCACATGCGCGGTCAACCTTCCTCCGCACTGTCAGCCTGACCGTCAGCAGTCAGAATATATCCAAATTTTATTTGTGGGTATTTTGATTAAGTGTCAGCGCTAAAGAATGCGGATTAATCCCTAGGTGTATGGTATGATAGGGATTCGATCCTTTTCATAACTGATTGCTCAACTTATTTCAGATGTGGCTTCGAAACACTCGAGATCCAACCATTAAACCATGAAAAAGTTTATCATGAAGCCTAAATTGGTATGCAATTGGATATGCATGTTATCCAATAATTAAAACAAATCCTTTATAATCTAAGTGACACTAAGGGAGGCATGAACCTTTGGGATTCAGATGAATCAAAGGAGGAAGCCTAATTTGTCTTTTTTATAAAAGACTTGAAAATGTCACTTGAGAAAAGAGGTTGAGAGGTGATCTCAAGAGAGGAGAGACCTCAGAAGGAAGAAGGAGTTTAATCAACTTCAAGATGAAGTAAACTCTCTTACATTGTATGTCACATAATTTGGTAGTGAGTTTTGGTTTATTGCAGGTTTATGTGAAGGAGGAAAAGCTCATCATACTTGCATAAGTTTCAGCATTAAAGTCGTTGATGGTCAATGAGATCTACTTTGATATTTGTGCCAAACTCTGTTCAGCTACCTTGAAGACAAAGGTCCATAAAGCTTCAAGTTCATCAGTTTTTTTTAATGAGCGAATCATCCATGTCTTTTCTTATGTGTTGAAAGAAAAGAGTTGTATCAATTAGCCTATTCAAGGGATGGTCCATATCTGCAACATCAGTAATGCAACTAATGATTCGTTGTAGCATATTTCTCTTAGCTTGAAGAATACAACGGACGCACAATTCTGAGGCGGACCCGGAGATGTAGTCCAGGAGGGACGAACTCCGTCACAAGCTTCTTTGTCTTATGGTATTGCTTATGTGATTGATGTGAAATTATTCAATCTAAACATACATAGATTATTTCATGTCTAAATAGTTAATGCACATAATAACTGTTCAGTAATACTTCCATTCACATTTTGTACAAGGAATAGGAAAGATCTTGGTAAATTCCGCATTTTAAGAACCTGAATGTTAATCTATATAAATTTCTATAGACAGAGTCTGTAGAGGGCCAGGTAGCCTTGGATCTCATCCTTTCTTTAATGGTGACATATCCAGTAAATGCCCCTACAGTCAATCTCTGAAATTGAACTAAGTAACTCAGGTCATTTTTATATCAAGTGGTATCGGAGCAGCTAGTTCTTTGCAGGTACAAGATGGGCAAGAAAACTCGTCAGCTGACAATTTGTCAAAACTTGTCAATTGTTAGGGCATGTTAACAAAAATTTTCCAATGCTTCCAAAGGAAACAGTACCGACACCAGCAACCCAGGAATAATCCAAGTCACCTGTTGGAGATCAAACAAGTACTGAATGGAATTGGGCAGACTTCATGCCTTATGCTTAAATGAGTTTGTAATATCTAGATCTAGTAAAGTTGTAACTAGGTTCTAGAATTAAATTCATTTTTAAAAAGCATTGTAATAAAACTTTTGGAGAACCAAAAGTTCTTTTAGTTGGGAGGTGTGATCCAATTTTAGAATTATTAAACTTGTATCGAAATTACCCAAACGACCAAGATGGTTATTTGGAATTTGGTAATTGTCGATTATGTAATAATTCATGTATTGATCAAGATGGTCATCAAATTTGTTGAGTTCAAATGTTCGACATCGATCGACATCAACTTCGGATTCTACTCCAGCAAATATGTTTCAAAAGCGCCAATCAAGACATCTTCGAGTTGACTTGTGACAGAAACAAAAAAATTTGTTAAAGACTTATGTAATCAAATTTGTCCTAAGTCTTAACTGTAAAGGTCAAAATGTTTATAGTCCACTTTTGTAAACCTTAATGGATAAAAAGATCCTAAGGTAAAAAGGACTAATTTTAAATCCTAAGTACTAGGGTTAAGTCCTAAAGGCTAGCGCTAAGTGTCAAGTGAAAACACACTTAAATTGTTGTAAAGACCTAAATCTATTCCTAGGACTAAAAATCGATTAAAGTCCTAGCACATGGTCTTAAAGTCTTATTCCTAAGTTTCCTAAACTTATGGACTTAAAACCTCCTAGCGCAATTGTTATGCCATAAACCTTTGTAAAGGTTTAGATGATGGGTAGGAAACCCATGAGCTAAGGTCTTATTCATAAGGTTCGGACTATGTATAAAGTTCGAATGATGGGTCAAAAACTTTATGCGCAAAATTATTAAGGTTTGGGGTTTTAAAAACTCTATAGCGCAAAGAAAGTATTAAAGTCAAGTTTTCATAAACCTTAAATGTAAGGTTTGATGTAATGGTTATAAACCTATGGCAAGGCGCAAAGGGGTCGGATGTCGGGTTTTAAACATATACGAATTTAAATGTTTCGGGTTATAAGTTTTATTGTAATAAAAACTAAATATAAACCCACAGAGTTATAACATCCACGTGATGAAACCATCAGCTTATGTGAACAGGTGTAATACCCACACTGAAAATGTGTGGCTTCCAAGTATATACAGAACCATCAGTTTTTAAGTTCTGACCGCGTCAGGAAAAGTTACAACATGTGAGTTGTTGTAAAACCATGGCGGGAATGTTGTGTGGACAACAGTTACAACGAAGAACCATCGGGAGGATAAACAACAGGTGGCCAGTTCACATGCGAGGTCAACATTCCTCCACATCGTCAGCCTGACCATTAGCAGTCAGAATATATCCAAAGTTTATTTGTGGGTATTTTGATTTACTGTCAGCGCTAAATATTGCGGATTAATCCGTAGGTGTATGGTACGATAGGGATTCGATCCTTTTCATAACTGATTGCTCAACTTATTTTAGATGTGGCTTCGAAGATCTCGAGATCTAGCCATTAAACCATGAAAAAGTTTATCATGAAGCCTAAATTGGTATGCATGTTATCTAATAATTAAAACAAATCCTTTATAGTCTAAGTGATACTAAGGGAGGCATTAACCTTTGGGATTCAGATGAATCAAAGGAGGAAGCCTAATTTGTCTTTGTTATAAAAGACTTGAAAATGTCACTTGAGAAAAGAGGTTGAGAGGTGATCTCAAGAGATGAGAGACCTCAGAAGGAAGAAGGAGTTTAATCAACTTCAAGATGAAGTAAACTCTCTTACATTGTATGTCACATAATTTGGTAGTGAGTTTTGGTTTATTGCAAGTTTATATGAAGGAGGAAAAGCTCATCATACTTGCATAAGTTTCAGCATCAAAGTCGTTGATGGTTGACGAGATCTACTTTGATTGTGCCAAACTCTATTAAGATATCTTGAAGACAAAGGTCCATAAAGCTTCAAGTTCCTCAGTTTTTTTTAATGTGCGAATCATCCATGTATTTTCTTATGTGTTGAAAGAAAAGAGTTGTATCAGTTAGCCTATTCAAGGGATGGTCCATATCTGCAACATCAGTAATGCAATTGATGATTCATTGTAGCATATTTCTCTTGGCTTGAAGAATACAATGGACGCACAATTCTGAGGCGGACCCGGAGACGTAGTCCAGGAGGGATGAACTTCGTCACAAACTTCTTTGTTTTATGGTATTGCTTATGTGATTGATGTGAAATTATTCAATCTAAACATACATAGATTATTTCATGTCTAAACAGTTAAATCATATAATAACTGTTCAGTAACACTACCATTCACATTTTGTACAAGGACTAGGAAAGATCTTGGTAAATTCCGCATTTTAAGAACCTGAATGTTAATATCTATAAATTTCTATAGACAGAGTCTGTAGAGGGTCAGGTAGCCTCTGGATCTCATCCTTTCTTTAAGGGTGACATATCCAGTAAATTCCCCTACAGTCAATCTCTGAAATTGAACTAAGTAACTCAGGTCATTTTCAGCTCAAGTGGTATCGAAGCAGCTAGTTCTTTGCAGGTACAAGATGGGTAAGAACACTCGCCAGCTGACAACTTGTCAAAACTTTTCAATTGTCAGGGCATGTTAACGAAAATTGTCCAATGCTTCCAAAGGAAACAGTACCGACACCAGTAACCCAGGAAGAATCCAAGTCACCTGCTGAAGATCAAACAAGTACTGAATGGAATTGGGCAGACTTCATGCCTTATGCTTAAATGAGTTTGTAATATCTAGATCTAGTAAAGTTGTAACTAGGTTCTAGAATTAAATTCATTTTTCAAAAGCATTGTGATAAAACTTTTGGAGAACCAAAAGTTCTTTTAGTTGGGAGGTGTGATCCAATTTTACAATTATTAAAATTGTATCGAAATTACCCAAACGACCAAGATGGTTATTTGGAATTTGGTAATTGTCGATTATGTAATAATTCAGGTATTGATCAAGATGGTCATCAAATTTTTTGAGTTCAAATGTTCGACATCGATCGACATCAACTTCGGATTCTACTCCAGCAAATATGTTTCAAAAGCGCCAATCAAGACATCTTCAAGTTGACCTGCGACAGAAACAACAAAGTTTGTTAAAGACTTATGTAATCAAAATTTTCCTAAGTATTAACTGTAAAGGTCAAAATGTTTATAGTCTGCTTTTGTAAACCTTAATGGATAAAAATATCCTAAGGTAAAAAGGACCAAGTTTAAATCCTAAGTACTAGGGTTAATTCCTAAAGGCTAGCGCTAAGTGTCAAGTGAAAACACACTTAAATTGTTGTAAAGGCCTCAATCTATTCCTAGGACTAAAAATTGATTTAAGTCCTAGCACATGGTCTTAAAGTCCTATTCCTAAGTTTCCTAAACTTATGGACTTAAAACCTCCTAGCGCAATTTTTATGCCATAAACTTTTGTAAAGGTTGGGATGATGGGTAGGAAACCCATGAGATAAGGTCTTATTCATAAGGTTCGGACTATGTATAAAGTTCGAATGATGGGTCAAACACTTTATGCGCAAAATTATTAAGGTTTGGGGTTTTAAAACCTTTATAGCGCAAAGTAAATATTAAAGTCGGGTTTTCATAAACCTTAAATATAAGGTTCAATGTAATGGTTATAAACCTATGGCAAGGCGCAAAGCGGTCGGATGTCGGGTTTTAAACATATACGAATTTAAATGGTTCGGGTTATAATTTTTATTGTAATAAAACTTAAATATAAACCCACAGAGTTATAGCATTCGTGTGATGAAACCGTCAGCTTATGTGAACAGGTGTAATACCCGCACGGAAAATGTGTGGCTGCCAGGTATATGTAGAATCGTCAGTTGTTAAGTTCTGACCGCGTCGGGAAAAGTTACAACATGTGAGTAGTTGTAAAACCGCGGTGGGAATGTTGTGTGGACAACAATTACAACGCAGAACCGTTGGGCGGATAAACCACAGGTGGCCAGTTCACATGCGTAGTCAACCTTCCTCTGCACCGTCAGCCTGACCATCAGCAGTCAGAATATATCCAAAGTTTATTTGTGGGTATTTTGATTTAGTGTCAGCGCTAAAGATTTCGGATTAATCCCTAGGTGTATGGTATGATAGGGATTCAATCCTTTTCATAACTGATTGCTCAAATTATTTCAGATGTGGCTTCGAAGCACTTGAGATCCAGCCATTAAACCATGAAAAAGTTTATCATGAAGCTTAAATTGGTATGCAATTGGATATGCATGTTATCCAATAATTAAAACAAATCCTTTATAATCTAAGTGACACTAAGGGAGGCATGAACCTTTGGGATTCAGATGAATCAAAGGAGGAAGCCTAATTTGTCTTTGTTAATAAAGACTTGAAAATGTCACTTGAGAAAAGAGGTTGAGAGGTGATCTCAAGAGAGGAGAGACCTCCGAAGGAAGAAGGAGTTTAATCAACTTCAAGATGAAGTAAACTCTCTTACATTTTATGTCACATAATTTGGTAGTGAGTTTTGGTTTATTGCAGGTTTATATGAAGGAGGAAAAGCACATCATACTTGCATAAGTTTCAACATCAAAGTCGTTGATGGTTGACGAGATCTACTTTGATTGTGCCAAACTCTGTTCAGCTACCTTGAAGAAAAAGGTCCATAAAGCTTCAAGTTCCTCAGTTTGTTTTAATGTGAGAATCATCCATGTATTTTCTTATGTGTTGAAAGAAAAGATTTGTATCATTTAGCCTATTCAAGGGATGGTCCATATTTGCAACATCAGTAGTGCAACTGATGATTCATTGTAGCATATTTCTCTTGGCTTGAAGAATACAACGGACACACAATTCTGAGGCGAACCCGGAGACGTAGTCCAGGAGGGACGAACTTTGTCACAAACTTCTTTGTCTTATGGTATTGCTTATGTGATTGATGTGAAATTATTCAATCTAAACATACATAGATTATTTCATGTCTAAACAGTTAATTCATATAATAACTGTTTAGTAATACTGCCATTCACATTTTGTACAAGGACTAGGAAATATCTTGGTAAATTCCGCATTTTAAGAACCTGAATGTTATTCTCTATAAAGTTCTATAGACAAAGTCTATAAAGGGCCAGGTAGCCTCTGTATCTCATCCTTTCTTTAAGGGTGACATATCCAGTAAATGCCTCTACAGTCAATCTCTGAAATTGAACTAAGTAACTCAGGTCATTTTCAGATCAAGTGGTATTGGAGCAGCTAGTTCTTTGCAGGTACAAGATGGGAAAGAACACTCGCTAGCTGACAACTTGTCAAATCTTGTCAATTGTCAGTGCATGTTAACGAAAATTGTCCAATGCTTCCAAAGGAAACAGTACCGACACCAGCAACCCAAGAAGAATCCAAGTCACCTGCTAGAGATCAAACAAGTACTGAATGGAATTGGGCAGAATTCATGCCTTATGCTTAAATGAGTTTGTAATATCTAGATCTAGTAAAGTTGTAACTAGGTTCTAGAATTAAATTCATTTTTCAAAAGCATTGTAATAAAAATTTTGGAGAACCAAATGTTCTTTTAGTTGGGAGGTGTGATCCAATTTTAGAATTGTTAAAATTGTATCGAAATTACCCAAACAACCAAGATGGTTATTTGGAATTTGGTAATTGTCGATTATGTAATAATTCAGGTATTGATCAAGATGGTCATCAAATTTGTTGAGTTCAAATGTTCGACATCGATTGACATCAACTTCGGATTCTACTCCAGCAAATATGTTTCAAAAGCACCAATCAAGACATATTCAAGTTGACCCGCGACAGAAACAACAAAGTTTGTTAAATACTTATGTAATCAATTTGTCCTAAGTCTTAACTGTAAAGGTCAAAATGTTTATAGTCCGCTTTTTTAAACCTTAATGGATAAAAATATCCTAAGGTAAAAAGGACTAAGTTTAAATCCTAAGTACTAGGGTTAAGTCCTAAAGGCTAGCGCTAAGTGTCAAGTGAAAACACACTTAAATTGTTGTAAAGACCTAAATCTATTCCTAGGACTAAAAATCGATTAAAGTCCTAGCACATGGTCTTAAAGTCCTATTCCTAAGTTTCCTAAACTTATGGACTTAAAACCTCCTAGTGCAATTTTTATGCCATAAACCTTTGTAAAGGTTCGGATGATGGGTAGGAAACCCATGAGATAAGGTCTTATTCATAAGGTTTGGACTATGTATAAAGTTCGAATGATGGGTCAAACACTTTATGCGCAAAAGTATTAAGGTTTGGGGTTTTAAAACCTTTATAGCACAAAGAAAGTATTAAAGTCGAGTTTTCATAATCCTTAAATGTAAGGTTCGATGTAATGGTTATAAATCTATGGCAAGGCACAAAGGGGTCGGATGTCGGGTTTTAAACATATACAAATTTAAATGGTTTGGGTTATAAGTTTTATTGTAATAAAACTTAAATATAAACCCACAGAGTTATAACATCTGCGTGATGAAACCGTCAGTTTATGTGAACAGGTTTAATACCCGCACGAAAAATGTGTGGCTGCCATGTATATGCAGAACCGTCAATTGTTAAGTTCTGACTGTGTCAGGAAAAGTTACAACATGTGAGTAGTTGTAAAACCGCAGCGGGAATGTTGTGTGGACAACAGTTACAACGCAGAACCGTCGGGGGGATAAACCACAGGTGGCCAGTTCACATGCGCGGTCAACCTTCCTCCGCACCGTCAGCAGTCAGAATATATCCAAAGTTTATTTGTGGGTATTTTGATTTAGTGTCAGCGCTAAATATTGTGGATTAATACTTAGGTGTATGATATGATAGGGATTCGATCCTTTTCATAACTGATTGGTCAACTTATTTCAGATGTGGCTTCGAAGCACTCGAGATCCAGCCATTAAACCATGAAAAAGTTTATCATGAAGCCTAAATTGGTATGCAATTGGATATGCATGTTATCCAATAATTAAAACAAATCCTTTATAATCTAAGTGACACTAAAGGAGGCATGAACCTTTGGGATTTAGATGAGTCAAAGGAGGAAGCCTAATTTGTCTTTTTTATAAAAGACTTGAAAATGTCACTTGAGAAAAGAGGTTGAGAGGTGATCTTAAGAGAGGAGAGACCTTAGAAGGAAGGAGTTTAATCAACTTCAAGATGAAGTAAACTCTCTAACATTGTATGTCACATAATTTGGTAGTGAGTTTTGGTTTATTGCAGGTTTATATGAAGGAGGAAAATCTCATCATACTTGCATAAGTTTTAGCATTAAAGTCGTTGATGGTCGACGAGAACTAATTTGATTGTGCCAAACTCTGTTCAGCTACCTTGAAGATAAAGGTCCATAAAGCTTCAAGTTCCTCAGTTTGTTTTAATGTGCGAATCATCCATGTCTTTTCTTATGTGTTGAAAGAAAAGAGTTGTATCAGTTAGCCTATTCAAGGGATGGTCCATATCTACAACCTCAGTAGTGCAACTGATGATTCATTGTAGCATATTTCTCTTGGCTTGAAGAATACAACAGACGCATAATTCTGAGGCGGACCTAGAGACATAGTCCAGGAGGGACGAACTCCGTCACAAACTTCTTTGTCTTATGGTATTGCATATGTGATTGATGTGAAATTATTCAATCTAAACATACATAGATTATTTCATGTCTAAATAGTTAATGCATATAATAACTGTTCAGTAATACTGCCATTCACATTTTGTTCAAGGACTAGGAAAGATCTTGGTAAATTCCGCATTTTAAGAACCTAAATGTTAATCTCTATAAAGTTCTATAGACAAAGTCTGTAGAGGGCTAGGTAGCCTCTGGATCTCATCCTTTCTTTAGGGCTGACATATCCAGTAAATTCCCGTACAGTCAATCTCTAAAATTGATCTAAGTAACTCAAGTCATTTTCAGATCACTGAAGAAGAGGATGTTAAGATATACTTCAAAGAGATGCAAAGAATGGTTAAAGTCATGTATGAAGCATTCATTGTAGAAAAAGTTGGAGAAGGTTCAAAGCTTCCACATAGAGAAGGATGTTCAAACAGTAAGAAGGATGAAGAGAAGAGCTCAAAAGGAAGTGGAGGAAATCCACCTTCATCTACACCATCCTCATCATCATCTTCATCTTCCACATCCACCACAAAAACTCATACCCACACTCATTTTAAGATCCCAAAAGAAAAGACTCTATTACTCAAGTTGGACATTAAGTTTGAACTTCCCATATACAATGGAGATGTTAATGCTAAGAAGCTATACAATTGGATTCTTGAATTGGAAGTATACTGCAGAATTCAGAATTTACAAGAGGACGATATCAAGATCCAATTGGATTGATTAAGGCTAGAAGGAGCAGCACTAGTTTGGTGGGAGGCAAATACACAAGAGGAAATGCCAATCCATGTTAAGATTTCTATTTCTTGGGTTGAATTCATTTCTTCCATTAAAATAAATTTTTATCCATTAACCTATATGAAAAAATCAATTATGAGTTGGCAAAACTTTAGGCATCTCAAAGGCCAAATTATTCAAGAGTACACACAGGAGTTTAGAAAGAGGGCTTTTTTGTTAGGAGTAAATTTGAATTCTCAAGATACAATCTTGAAATACGTAGGAGGTTTACATTCATATTTGAAGAAGACTATCCTTATGTTTAACCCAAGAAATTTAGATGAAGTTTGTGTGCAAGCCACACACTTGGAGGCAAGGGGAAAACAAAACATAGAGGAGAAATGTGAAAGTGATGGCAAGGGAAAAAAGAAAGGAGGAAAATGGAAGGGAAAGAAGAATGCAAGTATCAATAAAGAGAAGGAAAAACTCACATGAAAAAATTGTTCAAAGACTGGCCATGATGAAGACCATTATTGGCAACGTCATCCAGAATTGAAACCAGATAGATTGAAAGCCAAAGAGAAAGGAAAAAAAGGTTGCTATAGTTGAAAAAGACTTAGGGTCAGATTCAGGAGATGAGACAAAAATTACTGCTGTGGGTTTTGAAAGGGAAACATGTTGAATGTACTAGTTCCTCAAATAGTCACAACAACACTCCAAATGAATACATAAGAGAATAATTGTTCCATATCAGAGTGATTTATAATCATACAAATATTGATGAATTATTTGATACGGGATCAAAAGCAAACTTGATTTCAAAAGATTTAGTCAAAAATATTAACCTTGAAACCGTGGCACATTGTAAACCATACCCTTTGGGATGGATAGTTAAGAATGCTAATTTACAGGTTACAAGGAAATGCATTTTTAGATTTTCTATTACTGCAAACTTTGTTGATGAAGTCGAGTTAGATGTAATTCCACTTGAAATTTCTGGGATTAACTTGGGAAGTCCATATTTGTATGACAGGAAAGCGGTGTTTTATCGCCATGAGAATAAATATCATTTTCTTAAGGATGGAATGGAGTATATTATGAGAGCTCATCACAAAAAACTGAATAATTCTTTAGTTAATGCAGGGAAAATGAAGAGGCTAGTAAATGCAAGCCAAAAATTGGCATTGATGATGATAAAACAAAGATATGTTTTGCAAAATACTTTTCAAACATATGCTTATAATTGTAATGAGTTATTTCAGATTGATAACATGTTTTATTTGAAAGAAGGTGAAAAACATTTGCAACAGTCAACATTGGTGTTGAGCGGTGTTGAAAACAAGGTGTCGGTGCAAGAGGTTGCAAAGGTCAAAGAGAGGACAAAGAAGCTTGGAAAGGAAGGCATAGGTTTCACAAATATTCATTTCTGGTTTCCAAAAGGCACATTACAATGGTGAAGATACTTGGTCAAGAGTCGACGCAAGTTCAAGGCAAAAGCAGCTAAAAATCGCCACAATGATAGAGTGCAAAGTGAGAAAGATTCCAAGTTTCCTTTGATTGTTGACCGAGGTAGAAAAAAAATGTTTTATGAAAAATTAGATTTTTTTCTGCAAACTCAGAAATATTGCAGCATGACGGCGTCAAAGACAACAATAGATGGTCATCAAAATCAAGAAAATATTTGACTTTTATGAAAAGCTCCAAATGATGAAATTAGGAAAATTTCAATGGATAAAGACTGGAAGAGTGAGGGAACAATCCCCTCATCTTCAAAATCAGTAATCAAGAGAGATTTTGGGGTCCAAAATGATTCTAATGGGGAGGAATGATTAGGGATCAGTATTTTAGATAAAAAAATAAAAGTGCTCAGAAATGATTTAGACCTAAACGACCAGATAGAGTTCATCGTCAAGATTTCGGCACAACTCGTTTCGTAAAAATGCGAGTTCGTATGAGTGAGTTATGGTTTGTTGGTCGCTTTCCAAAACAGGTAAAAAATGGGTAGAACAGGTACAGTTGATGACTTGGCAGTCCAATCAACACCTCAGTAATATTCTCCAAAATGCAGCTAGTGACATTGTGATAAGTGTTGTCTCCAGATTCACGAGATGGTTTGTGAAGGGAAAATTTTCCCAATGACCTCCAATGTATTCCTAAGCTTAAAACTTTTTTTTTTTAGGTTGGAGCACAACCCAACCAGAGGTCACCATGTGTCCCCTCTAATGGACCTTCTCCAACCCTTGGTTCGAATTCATTATTTTAATTACCAAGCTGGATGGTTGAATTGGTGATTTGTTCTAAGTTTGGAAATATATACATTTGGGGTGCATATTTATTTGTGGAATATAATTTTATACCTAACTTCTAGGCTAAGGGTGGCGAATTATATATTCCTTGACACATATGTTTATTTTATATGACACCCTAACTTATAGTCGAAACCTATGGAGAACTACCATATGACACATATACCTATAGCGGATATTATTATCGATGGCATATTCTAAGGTTGAAACATACTAAGGGAGGAGATGTATATTGACATATATATATATATATATATATATATATATATATATATATATATATATATATATATATATATATATATATATGCTATGTTTGAAAACCTTATAACTCGACGGATGTTAACTACATTTGGAGGGGCACTACAATCTGTTAGCGGGAGGTTAAGTTTGGTGGGAGCCAATTTTATGGTGGAACCGGATATATATATTTGAACAAAGATATATGAATGTGGTCAAGGTCGAACCCCAAACCTATTGCCCACCAACAAACAGCCTTACCATCTACGCTCCTACCATGGGTCTTAACCCATTAGTTCTATGCCAGCATTTAAAGTTCAACGTGTCAGCCAACAGGGGTCTGAAGGGGGCCATCCCCCACCCATGTGATCAAAACTTAAATACCGACGACTAGCACCACAGAAATTCGGCGGAGTTGTTAATGAAGTTTAATTAGCCACTAAACCACATTAAAGCTACGTTAATTTATCATTAGCGTTAAATGTGCTTATATGTAAACAAGCGCTTGTCTTAATGTTAATACGCACTTATCTTAGTGTTAAGCACATTTTAGTTTGGTGGAATTTTAGGGGAGCGTGCCAAACTTGGCGGAATGTCTATTTTTAGAATTTTAACTTGCAGTTTTCCAAAAATAGTGGAGAAATTGGGGGAAATATAGTTTTTGCCATAAATGAGGCAATTTTCGACCAAAAAGTGCTCAGAAAGAGGCATTCTTGTCTAATTGACATTTTAGGAACTCAATGAAGCAGGTTGCAGAGGCAGAAGAGGTCATATATAGGTGTTTTTGTGCATTTGAATATTTTTGAAGCCTAGGGCCACCAGGTGTTGGAGGCATTTCTAGAGCATCTAGAATCCAAATTGAGGAAACAAACAATCATTTCTGGTAGATTTTGATGTTTTAAACTCATTGGAATAGGTTCCAATAGCATTTGAAGCTTGTAAAATAAATTTTATCACACTTGAAGCTAATACAAAGGCCCACACTATGAAGATGGACAAAGGAGATGTATTCCAGGAGGGGTGAAATCCTTCAACAAACTTATGTATATTAAGCTTTGTTATGTGTGCTTTCTGTGTTTAAATTTTATGTTTTTCAGTCATTTAAAATTATGCTTTTAATTTTATGACAAACACTAAATTTCACCAAGTAAATTGAATTGACAATCACATGCTCATGGAAAAACTATTGATGAATAAGAAAACCAAAGCAAAGAGAATTTTATATCTGGAAATGATACTAGCACAACAATAACTAGAAATCATTACATATCAGCGCTGGCAAGAATAAATTTTGAATTCCACAGAGACAGGATCGGGGTAGCAGATAATAAATTTCTTGTTGAGAGTGAGTGTTGAAATGGAACCTAAAGGGGGCTTCTGATTTAATTTTCACTTAATTAAATTGGAAGAGAAATTGTAATTTCATCTCATGACAACTTGTATTAGCTAACTGAGTCAGGAAGACTTATTTAGCTTAGGAAATTCTAGTTGGAGGTCAAAGATGAGGCATGTAGATTTCTCCCATGATTTTAGGGGGTCAAGTAACAATTATTTGTTAGTTGTAATTAGTTAACTCAATTAATTGCGTTAAAATCAATTTAATTAGTTCTAACTCAAAGATGAGCTAGTGATAGGTCCAGTGAATTAAATTTGATTTAATTCACAAGTAGCATTCAATCATTTAACTGATAATTCACTATAAATAGTTGTTGCGTGTTAGTTCTAAGTAAGTACTAGTTGAGTTTGAGGTTAAAGGGAAGATAACTATCAATTGTATAATTAGAAAATTGTATAGGTCATGTATGAGGTCATCGGAAAGCCTTTGATGAATTGAACAATAAATTCTTGGGAATTTCCTATTTAATAGGGCCACAATTCCTTCAATAATGTGTGAGAAAGGCTTGTGAGACACGGGCTGAGAATTGGTTAAGTATTTGATTGATTTTTCCTAGATCAGAGTGAGACAATTAACATAGTGCAGAGGTTTCTTAGGAAGAGAAATAACATTGTATTGTTTCATGATATTGACTTTATGAAATATACAGATAACAGGGTATTAAGTAGTTTCTTTCCCCATATACATATTGTGTTGTGTGATTGATTATTGCTTTCTCTTACTTGTTATGTGATTGTGCGATCGTAATTGGTTTCCACAATTTGTAGAAGGATTTAAAGTATTTTGTTTTAGTACATTAGAAGATCATATTGAATCCCTTTGGATAATTTCTACAGATTGTCTCAATATGAAAATCAACCATGCTTAACCATTATCAACCATCGTCAACCATGGTCCAATGTCACATTGTGACAAAGGTTGTCTCAATCTAAAAATCAACTATGGTCAACCATGGTCCAACTTTGTGGTGTGAAAAATATTTTCTCAATATGAAAATGAACCATGGCCAATGATGTTTGTTTACCATTTATAATATTTATCATAGGGTTTATATATCTTGGTTTTATCATAGGATTTTCTCAATATGAAAATCAATCATCATCAACTATGTTCAATCATGGTCAATCGTGGTCAACATTGGTCAAACATCATCAACCATGGTCAACCATGGTCTAACGTCCCATTGTGAGAAATATTGCATCAATATGAAAGTAAATCATGGTCAACCATGGTCAATAACCATTGCCACATTGTGACAAAGATTGTCTTGATATAAAAATTAATCATGGTCAACCATGGTCCGATGTCACATTGTGACAAAGATTGTCTCAAGATGAAAATCAACCATGTTCCAACGTCACATTGTGACAAATATTGTCTCAATATGAAAATCAACCATGATCAATTATGTTTAATCATGGTCAACCATGGTCGACCATGGTTAACCATGGTCAAATGTCACATTGCGACAAATATTTTCTCAATATGAAAATAAAACATGGTCAACGATGGTGAACCATGGTCCAATGTCGTATTGTATCAAATATTGTCTCAATATGTAAGTTAACCATGATCAAGCATGCTTATTTTAGTGTATAAAATATTATTCATAGGGATTATATACCCTAGTTTATAATATTTATCTTAGCGTTTATGATATGATTTTCTCTATATGAAAATCAACCATGGTCAAGCATAGTCAGCCATGGTCCATTGTCACATTATGACAAATATTTTCTCAATATGAAAATCAACCATGGTCAACCATGGTCCAACGTCGCATTGAGACATAGATTCTTTTAATATGAAAACCAAGCAGGTTATCCATGGTCCAATGTCACATGGTGACAAGGATTGTCTGAATATTAAAATCAACCATGGTTAACCATGTTTATTTTTGAGTTAATAATATTTTTGGGTTTATATACTTTGGGTCTATAATACTCAATCCTTTTGGTTTAATATTAATAGTCATTATTAATTATCATTAAATAATTTCTATTATTATCTATTATTAATAATTAATTTAAAATGATTTTAATAATTATTATTTTACAATATTTAATATAAATTAATAATAGTTTTTAATTATAATAATAATAATAATAATAATATTTTTATTATAATAGTTTTTTATTGTTATTATTATTATTTTTAATAATTAGAAGTAAAGATGTAAAAAATAATAATATATTGTAAAGTGATTAGAAAAAAAAATGTGCAAATTTTTTGTGTATATATCACTAAAAAAAAAATTCATGGTAAAAGGCTTATTTGGTTAAATTACACATTTTATTTTGCACTCTAAAAAAATTTACATTTGAAGAAATTTGATTCCTCTCAACTCATGTTAGATACATACTTAAGATGGATCTATGCTGGTTAGTGATATTTGTTAATGTAGTTGTGTATGTGATTGATATACCCATATAAACCTATATCAACCAAATTTATTAATGTAATTATTCTAATTAATTATAATATTCTCCCTAATATAATCACGCCGCTTCCTACCTTTCCAACAACCAGTGAAAAAAAAATTTGTCCATCATCGCAATCCAAGATAGATATTCTAAACAATGTAATTTCTCTTCATACAATCACCTAACCATTCATGTGACTGACCAGTCCGGGAGTCCACACACTTATTTTTTATAAAGTGGCTGAACATTCCAGATATTAGAACTTGTTACCACAAATATTCAGCAGCTCATTCAACTCTGCGACACCATGCATTCCTACACTGTTGCTCGTCCTTGTTTTTGTATTGGCTTTGGCCAAGGGCTTTGCCAATTGGCTTCTCAACCTCTATCTTTTGAAATAGAAACCTAGCTTTTGAAAACATTTTCTAAAGTGGAATCCTTATTTCTTTCTATTCTTGCCTCATGGGATAGAAGTGATCCCATCAACTCATCAACTGTCAATTTTTCCAAATCATTGGCTTTTTCTATGGTTGCTACTACGACTTCAAATTTGGTAGACAAAGATATGAGGACCTTCTCAACCACCTTTTTATCTTCTATATCATCACCATAAATTTTTAATTAATTTACGACAATTAAGACCCGATTCATGAATGAATCAATGTCCTTTATTTCATTCATCTGCAAACTTTCAAAATCTCTTCTAGTATTTTTTAAACTTAAGAATATTGACTTTGGTAATACCTTTATATCTTGCTTCCAAGGTCTCTCATGTTGTCTTTGCTGAAAATGTGATGACAATTTTCTGGAACACTATTCGGTCCACTCCTTGTTGGATAAGATGCAACACTTATGCATTTTTCTATTTGTCTTTCTTCCATTATTCCTTCTCTGCATTACTGAGAGCTCGTATAACTGCTTCATCTTTAGGTTATGGAAATCCATGTGTGACATATTCCAAAACATCATGAGCCTTCAATGTGGTCTCCATCTTAATGGCTCACACATCATAATCCTTCCCTATGAATAGAAGAAACTATCGCTGAAAGCTAAATAAATCCACCTTCAAAATATTTGTCTTCAAATAATAATGAAAACCCTAAACTTCTCCTTTTAATTAACCTCCTCTTTTTTTATAAAATCCTTCCCTTTTATTTTTATAAAATCCCTTTAAAAAACAAACTTTATAAACTTATTTTACTAGCTTTCATAAAAAAAAAAAAATTCATAAAATAGACCTTTATAAATCTTATAACAAATGCCCTTTTAAAAATTTTGATAAGCTCTTAAATTTTATATATGTCCTTTCACCCTTTATACCTTTGAAGATGAAGTTTCACTTTTTGAAAAATATTTTCACTTATAACTTGGAGACCCCACGTGACGTTTAAATCCTCGTGACCTTTAAACATTACCCCATGTGACCTTTCAAACAACGGCCTTTTGAATTATGGTCACGGGCTTAACTTTTCCTAAATCAACGCAACTTTCGACATGAGTAATGCGCGTCGATTGCTTGTTAACTATGTGACAATTCTGCAACTTGAAAAATTAAAAAAAATCGTTGATCTTCTCCACTGCTCGCTCTACATATCTTCTCTACCTATCTTGTGATCTTTCATGGGGTCTCATACCAATTCGTTGGAAAGACAAAGGAGGTAAGGCACAAAATAACACAAATAATTCACACACATAATAACACAAGTTGCGAGTCTTCTATTTATTACATAAAATTTGATGATTACAATAAACTTGGTGAGAGGTATTTAAAATTTTTCGACTAGCGATTCGCCTAAATTAACTTGACATGAAACCACACACTAAATTTAAATTTACCCAAAATATGACTTAACTTGACTTGACACAACTTGACTTAAGTGACTCACTAATTTTAGCCAAGTCTTCATGCGAGATTAATTAGTTATATTTAATGAGAAATACGATTAATTTCTCCCTCTTTGAATGAGTTCACAATAAGGCGAAGGCTTGAGACGTAAATGGGAACGCCAAACCATATGGTCCTTAGCTATTTTCAATAACAGATTGGACTTTGTACACAATAATTGTTACAATGGTGGATATTTTCCTCAGTTAACCTTATAATGGGTGACAAATAAAATTGGTAAACCTAGTGGAGGATAGTGTATCGAACCTTGCTACCACTCACCACTCAGCATCAAGACCTTTTCGGAACTGAATTATGTGACGGGAACGCCGACGAGAGATGGGCAACCTTGTCATGGTTCCATTGTGGAACCTTACTGCTACTCGCCGCCCGTTGTCGAGCACATGGAGATGTAAGTTTGTTGAGAGGTAGTGACATGAAGGGCCCGAACCATGCATGGTTCAGTGCAAAACTATATCCACCAACTGTCATTCATCACTAAATAATTTGCTCCAGTTAAATAATGAAAGAAGAAATGGTGGGGTGATGGTCGATCTGGCATGACGTGGGTTTGTGGACCCCGCTAAAATTGGGGTCCAAAATTCTTATAACGAGGAAACCCCGCAAACCCAAGGTCCGGGAATGGCCCACACCAAAGTTCACATGGCAAGTGCCATTCCCGGATCTTGGGCTCAACAAATTCACCTCACATATGTTGCTTATCAAGTAGCAAAGTCATATCAATAAATGTGATTGATATACGTCAATCGAAATATTAAAATCATACTAATAAACCACATTACTAATATAATTTTTTTATTAAAAAAAAAATTATAATTAAAAACAAAATTACAATATTATTAAATAAACATTATATTTTTTATTATCATTTTAATTTAGCATTTGATTTTAAGGTTAAGGCCTTTGGAAGCACGAAGCAATGCAAATTAATTCAATTAAAAATTTAAAATAAAAAAACATTTTTGAATGTGGTACTAAAGCTCTCACCATGGTAACGTGGCCGTTAGGGAAATAGAAATGATTTGTTTCTACAATCATCGTGCTTTGCAGGACGCGCAGGACGTGCCTAACTTTGGTGAATTCAGTTAGGGAAGTTTAGAGGACGGCCAGAGTGGTAAGTAATGGCCACGTTGACCTTCGTTCCTTGCAGAAACCCCTAGTAGAGAAGCAAGTAATGAATTGTGTACAACAACCAGCAGATTTGACCTTTGTCGTGACCTCCCTAGACCTAGGACGCGCACCTCCAACCAAAGTATTTGCTTCTTCTGGTTTCTTAATATTTTTCGACAAAACTTTGCCAAGGGCTTGAGCATCTGTCCTTCATATGAAAAACTTATTTACCAGATGAATAGAGAACTTACTAATACAGTGCCATGCAGCCTTAACCTCTTTTTCAATTGTGGAGTAATTCTTCTCAAACTTACTCCAAGTTCCTGAAGCATACTGCACTATTTGTTCTTTGTCTTTCGTGTCCTTCTCATCTGGTTTTTGCTTTAGAACACCTCCCCAACCTATATCACTTGCATCTGATTCCACAATTTTAAATGACTCATCATCAGCGACATAAAGAATAGGGAGATTTCGTACCTTAGCCTTGATTTGCCTTACAGCTTCAGTGTGTTCTTCAGTCCAAGGCTTTGGATTTTTTCTCAGTCTCTGATTCAATAGAGATCTGTCAGTGGCACAATCTGCATAAAAATTGCTCACATAATTTAGACAACCAAGGAATCTTTGTAGCTGTGTTTTATCCAAAATGACATCTGGAAACTTATTTGCGAATTCCATGGCATGATTCTGGAGAGCAATTTGACCATTTTCTATTGTGTGCGGAATTTGATCTTGGTCTTGAAGAGTTCCATTTTCTTTTTCTTTTTGCTTAAGACCAGACTCACCATGGAGTTGGAGTATCAGTACTCTTTAATGCGGGGCAGTTTTTATTGAGAAGGAAACAAGTAAAAAGTTCGATTCAACACTGATCAGAATAATATTGGCAAAACAATTAAATATACTGCTGCAAAATTATCATGCAGCACAAAGGTTATAGACTAAAAGCTTGGATTATAACTAAAGTTGATTATTTAGATCATAATGAAAGTGATAACATTTTATTATTGGCATAAAGACAAATATTCATTAATTCTGAGCTCAAAAGCCATATTATGTTTGTTGGAACAAGAGTTTTATAAGTTGAAGGAAACTTGGTAGAAAGGAAGGTTGATAATTATTGACTGTAAGACAATTTTTTTAAAGAATTTTAGCATGTTATATAATCCTTGTGCGCTTATTCGATTATCATTTCTGAAAATATGTTGTGCTTTTCTATTTCCTCTTTTTAAAATAATTTTAAAATAATATTTTCAATATTTTTCCATAAATTATATGGAAAGTAATTTTGTTTATAAGTTTTGCTTAGTTTAAGTTGTGCTTCTCTATTTTTTTATGATAATCAAGTGTTTTTAATAAATCATGTGTAAACTAACCTTCTTCTCTTTGAAAAATATTGTGTTTTTAATTATTTTTTTTAAATGTTATTTTAAGTGTTTTTAATAAATTGTATAAAATTATTAAAAAAATGGTTATGTTTCTAATCTTTTTAAATGATATTTGAAGTATTTTTAAATAAATAAGGTGTAAAGTAACCTTCTTCTCTTAAAAAAAATTATTATGGTTTTAAAAATTTTTAAACGATCGTTTAAGTGTTTTTAATAAATTATGTAAAATAATTAAAAGAGTTCTTTGTTTTTTCAAATGATTTTTCAAATGTTTTTTAATAAATTATGTGTAAAGTTTTTATTTATTATTAATAGTAATAAAATAATAATTAAATTTGGTTTTAATTAATGTTTTATTTATTTTTTTAATATAAAAATAAGTTTTTTACTATAACTAATAATAATAATATATATTTTAATATTCATATGAAAATGTTATTTTATTTTAATATTATTTTAATTTCTTATTATGTTAAGTTTTTGAATGTATAATTATATTTAGTAATTATGTCTTTTAAATATATCAATCACATTTATTAATGCTGTTGTGTTAGTGTTATTTTATTATCAAATGTTTTTATCTTTTTATTAAATTTTAATAAAATTATTACAAAACTCAAACTAATCCCCAAAATTTCAAACAAAATTACCAAAAAATGTTGCCAAAAGAATTAAAATCTTTCTAAGTAAAACTAAATTTAAATTCTATTATTTCTAAAATGATAATATTAAATATATTTTTAATTTTAAAAATACTTTTAGAATATAAAAAATAACAACAATGGTACATTAATAATATAGTATTCTACACATTTATAATGTTTTTCCTATAATTTAATCTATCCATTAAAACATGTTAATTATGGTTGACTATTGTTGACATTGTCAATTATAGTCAGTGTAGGCATCATAGTAAGTAATAGTCAACATGACTACCATGGTGATGAATATCGTGGCCTATAAGTAGGTGACCCATTGTCAACCATAGTGAACTGTATTAAACTATGGTCGATGGTCATTCTTGGCAACATGTATAGTGGATGGTCACAGTTAGTCATAGTTAAACCATGTTTGAGCATCAAAAATCACCATTTCAATGCCAACCATAATGAAATCATGGTCAACTATGGATACACTATATCGAAATATGGTCAACCACAGTGAAACCATATTCAAACCATGATCAAATATAGCCAATCATGTTTAACTATGGTTGAGAATAGTCAAACCTTGATCAAATGATGGTGAGTCATATGTAAACCATGTTTAATCATAGTCAATCATGATAAACCATAATCAACCATAGTAAAACCATGATCAACCATGTCCATACAATTGTTAAAACCATAATCATTCATAGTCACGACAACGTTGGAAATATTTTGAATCTTGTTGAATATAAACTTTAAACCAAGGGTCCACTGCATTGATCCATAAAATCAATGGAATTTATAAAACCCTAGGAGAGTCTCGTTACAGATATTCAAGTCACGTTAGGGTTGAATATTAATTATAAGGTTTAATGTTATTATGTTGGGTTTATAATCCCTCGAGTTTTTAATATTAATCTAATGGGTTTATCAATCCCTTGGGTTTATAATATTGATCGAGGGTTTCTAATATTAGTCATAGGGCTTAATTCCCAGACTTTAATATTAATCCTAGGGTTCATCATATTAATATGAGGGTTTAATATTAATCCCTTAAGTTTAGAATACCTTAAGTTTATAATAATAATCCCTTGGGTTTATGAATATTAGGCTTTATATTCCTATCGGTTTAATATTAAATTTCTAGGGTTCAATGTTATTTCCTTGGGTTTATATTCCCTTGGGTTGTTAATATTAATCATGAGGTTTATAACATTAATGTTTATTTTATCGTATATAATATTTATCTTAGAGTTTGTATCCTTCGGTTTTATAATATTAATCGTTTCTGTTTGTGACAATGATTTTCTCAATATGGAAATCAATAATGTTCAACCATGGTCAATCATGGGAAACCATGGTCAGCATTGGTCAAACATGGTTAACCATTGATGTAGCCGAAACTGCACTTTAAACGTTAACCCCATGAACCCTGTGGTTTATGGGCCCACATAAACTCCCTCATAGACACATCAAAATACAATTGCGGAGTTTATTAACATACATACACTAGCAATCAAACAGTGTTCACCTTAAACATGTTATACATATCCAAATCACTTTACATACACGTGGAACAGAGTTCTCGGGTCCCACATCAGGATAGCCAATCAGGGCTAATCGCATCTCGGCAAACTTAAGTTGCAACTTAAACAGAAAACAATAGAATCACCGATGCGAAGTGGCAATGTAAGCTCCATCGTAGATCTTCGCCTGATCCAATGGTCTGCTATACCTTTGGTCTTATCAAAATCGCTTGCTCGCAAAATTAACTCTTTCCCGGTAATGGTAAACCATAAATATTGTGGTGTGTGCTCATGCGTTGTGCCAACATGTGGTCACCCCTTGCCCCATTGCACATTTCATTCTTTACTGCATCGCAAACAAAATAACATACTTGCGATGTCTTAATGTTAAACTTTAAAACCTCCGGTTGTGATCTTGCGATTTATTGTCATCCATTGATATGTTCTCAGGTCTAATGGTCATCCTACTAACTCTTCATCGCATCGCATCTTCCCTACTGTTCTTGTGATGTGATCTCACACATTCATCTTTCCCCTTTCAGATCTGTGATCTAATCGCGACCGCGCATTCCTCCTTCTCGCCTCTATTCTGAAACCTCTGAGATTTTAGGAAAACAAACACAGTTTTGCTCTTCGCGAACAACCATTCCTCCATGCTTAGACTCTTGTCAATGATTCATCAATAGAATTATGTAGCTACAAAGTGTCCTATCGCTGCTCATTTTGGAGATTCCAATGGTTATGCAACCATTGATATTCCCTCACTGTGCAATCCCTGATTTAAAACACAGAGTCTCAATCCATTATGATATTTCAAAATAAGTTATACTTAAACAACACAGCACACCACAATTTACACAATCACACAGGATTTATAAGCCACGGCTAAAACAAATTAGAATAAATACATAATTACTCAATCATCATTGAATCTACTTTCATTACAATATTACAACCTCTACGGCCTGATTACACACAATTAAAAATGGCTTCTCTCACTCATCATACTCTCACTCCCTTAATTAGCCAACCCCGGCCAACTTCGAGCCAACCTCGATGCAACCTCTAATCTCGAGCCAATCTCTGCAATCCTTGCAAACCTATACTACTTTGATTACAATACTACAGCCTCTGCGGCCTGATTACACACAATTAAAAATGAATTCTCTCACCCATCATACTCTCACTCCCTTAACTAGCCAACCCCGACCAACTTCGAGCCAACCTCTAATCTCAAGCCAATCTCTATAATCCTCGCCAACCTCTATTGTTTCAAAATGCTTACAAATATATACCAAAAAGGAATCATGAACCAATTTTAGTTTAGATCCAACAATCTCTCAATATTTCCTAAATCTTCTCTCAATTCCACTCTTTACTCAACCAAATCCTATATTATACTTCTAGATTTCTAAAATCCTCACTCTTCCTAGGATTGGTCACTCATCTCTAAGATCTCTACAACTCACGAGATATTATTCATTACTCAAATTACATTTAAATCTCTTTTTGTAATGTCCCCAATTTCCATTATTTTATTAGACATTTGAATAGTCCTAAAGGGTAAAGTGGATTCCAAAGGAAAATAATTATTGTGGATTTATTTTATTATTTTAATTTAATAAAATAAAAATGGAATTAATTGTTCAAAGACTAGATTATGATTAGAGATCAGGAAACCAACTCCATGAGGATGGATAAGTTTCATAAGACCTTCCCATTTTTCCAAAAATCCTTGGAGAAAATAAATTAAATATTAAAATTTAGATTGGAGATAAAAAACTACCCCAATAAAGAGAAACCAGCTCCATGAGGATGGATAAGGTTCTGTTGAAGCCCCGAAAATCGGGTCTACAACAAGGGGGATACCCACCCGGTCTGGACCTTGGTTGGCAGCTCCTTTTCCGTTTGGTATAGTGGGTCCGACTGGGGATAATGGGACCAGTTTCCCAATATGTGTATGTGTGTGTTGAGAATTGATATTTCCTTTCTAAAAGTTCCTAAGTGAAATGCTTTTATTCTAATTCTAATCTATAACATGCAATTGTATTCTAATTAAACAGAAATATCTAATTCTAAACTAACCCGGGATGTAATCTTTTCCTTATGTGATCTAAAATGATTTCAAATAACAATTGGTAATAAAGATCATTAAATTGTTATAAGAAAAGAATTCAATAAAGATAAACCACTTCGTATAAAAAGTTAGATGAAACAGTTGTGAAAAACATATCGCATAATAAGCTATTCATATATTAAGCATAAACAAATAGCTATCACCATACAAAAGTGCCAAATGATAACTCAAGCATTCAGGCATTAATATATAAACAACTAAACATAAATATCACTTTAACACAGAGGAAAAAATAGTTAAGAGATAAAAGTACCATTTATAACTGGTTCTACTCATGAGCTTCAAGCAATAATGACTTATCTCTTCTTAATCCAACATCCACTAAGAGTACAAAAGTGCAACATCAGTAGTAGATATTAAACGCAGATATCAATAAATCTTGTTCCATTCATTCATCAAAACCTCCTCGGAGGGTACAAAAGTGCATGTTCTGAGGACAAGTTTTTGACAAATTTCAGGACCCTTCTCTAAATGCATGAGAAGGATTTAAATACTACTAACTAAATCTAAAAATAATTTATTACAAAAATGTAGGATACAGTTTAAATGACCATCCTCTTTTTAGGCAAAAAATAAAGCAAAACTAATACTAAATCTAAAATTAAAACTTAACAACTAACTACTTGTGAATCTGTTCTTTGAAATTGCAAGTATTCAACATTGATTTGAGAAGAGTAGGCTAGCCGACTTTAGAATTTAACTGTCCTGTAAAAACGGAATTGGCAAGAGCTGGCGCCATCTTTTCGGCAGAATTGATGATACACTTGAGAATCATGCATTGGCTGTGTGGTTTTAGCAAACATGCCCAGTAAGAATCCCAATTTAACTTTGTTAATATTTTAATCGATTCTGCCTTTTCTTGAGCCTCCTGTCTCTAGTTTGTCTGTAGTTGCTGTGCTTTCGGTAGGTATCCTAGAGTAGTTTCTGAGATCAGATTTGCATTGTGAAAATTTTCATTTATACAATCAATAATATTGCTTGCTGTTGTGGCTGCTTCTTCCACTGCTTGCTCTGCTTTCCTGATTTGTGCATCCCAATTATTAAAGAGCATTACTTTGTGATTGTCATTGATTATTAGTGCACCTGCTCTTTTCCCCTCCTCTATTTCTTGCCAAGATAAATAGTCAGTAACTCTTTTATCAATTAAATCATAATCATGTCGTAAGTCTACGACATGATTAGTGGTTTTATCGCTTTCTTCACAATAAGAGTTTCATTGTAATATTCTTTGGCATATTATTTCCTGTTGCTGCAGTAGTTGGTCATTTAAGGAAATAGACTCTGTGATGAATTCTGTAAGCTTGGGATCATCCTTGTGCATCTCTTTCACAACCTGTAGCGGTTTTTCTTTTTCAGCCAAGCTATTCTGATATCCTATCTGCATTTGTTGGAAGTCTTGATGTAATTTTTCAAGTTGTTTCTGTGCTTCATTGTTAACGTTGGCTTGTTGCAGCTGTTGTTGCAAGACCTGTACTTGATCTTCTTTCTCATTCAGTAATTGTCGTACCTCATATGATTTATCAATGGCTGCAGAGGCATATGCCCTTGTGATCTGAGATAATTTAGTGATATTTTCAGTTGGATCAGTAGTAGGATCTTTCCATAAGACATCTAATTTTTCTGCATCATGAGAGAGCACATCTTCCAATTTTCTTTTCTTCCTTTGTCTTCTTACCACTGCCTTGTGTTGTGGACTATAGAATACATCAAGAGGAGGGATTTCCTCTATTTTGAGCATGAGTTAAGAGGATGGGGTAATGGGAATATGTTCCGTTTCCGAGACATTGCTAATTATTCTTGTGACTATATTTTTTGTTGTCTGTAAATTACTCATAGGTGTATGTGTGTTCTGTCCTTCAATATTAATCAAATCATTGAATGTCTCCCATTCCTTATCTAACTTAGTTCTGACTGATGGTTGTTGTACAATGAGAGGGGGAAGATTTAACTGTGGAGAGGTTGAAACCTGTTGTGTGAAAGCTCCTTTGACTAGGCAGTATCCCTTACTGATCCTTCACTTTTATCATGGTCATTGTCAGACTTCTTGGAGTGTTTAGAGGTTTCTTTCCCGGACTTAGACTTGGACCTGTCTGTACCTGAACTTCCACTGAGACTAATACTGGGAGTTGGTTCCCTTACGGGTTCCAAGCGTAATTTATCCAAAGGGATAGTAGTTAACCTCATTTCCCTGTATATCTTGAATTCTTGAAATTTTGCTGGAGGAAACCGTATTTGGGCCGAATGTAGTGTTTTTTTCTTGGAAAATGTCATCAAAAAGATCATCTTCTTTAGAAAACACTCTTATCTTGACTGCAGTAGTGAAAATTTTAACAATATCATAGGGGTCGAATGGTCTTCTTGGAAACTTGAACAAATGTAAACATGTAATATTGTTTACTTCTTTGAATGCATGGCCAACATCAAATAGTGAAAATGCCCCACAGGCCACAAGAAATTTTGGCCAGATAGCCTTCTTTTTGTCCTTAAAATCTTTAGTCAAACCTCCTTCTCCGCAAGTTTGATAAGAAATTTCTCGGGCCATGAGTTTATCAGGAACATACAAAGGTAAAACATGAGGGGAAGAAAAACTTCCAAATACTCTAACATATGTAAAAAATTCTTCTCCAAACCATCTTGCAATAGGAAGTATGTCTACTTCTGCTTCAGGAGAAAACCTTGGAGCATCTTTATCATATAACATTCTGTACATGGGTAACATGATTCCATGGAAAATCTTGTAAAAATAGGGAATGAACTTTGAATCCCACAATTCTTTTTGATAAACATGAATGGGTAGGGGATCTTGAGTTGTCCATTTCCAACCCATTAAAGGAAACTTAGAAACATAACAGATTGAATCCATCACATAAGCAGATAAGTAAAAATGGGGATAAATTCTCTGAGAAATAGTTCTTTTAGACCGATAATTCAAAATAGCCGTGGCTAAGTTGTCAGATAATATCTTAGCCCAATCCACAATAGTAGCATTAACAACAGCATTCAATAATGGCAGCCATTCAGATGAAACATTATTAATATCCGGCTTTCCAAAAAGCCTAGAGAGCATAGCAGCAACAAAGAAATATGGAGAAGTGAGAGAACCAGTACTATACATACCATGTTTATCCTTTTTTAGTGGTTCGTCTCTCCTTGACCAGTCCTTGGTGCATTATACCAGGTTTTCATTTTCTTTGGCAAATTTCTTCATGAATTGTTTGTTATAAGTCGCCTGTGGCTCCGAAAAATGATACATGAGTCTCAAATCTTGTGGAGTAAATGAGCCAATGAGTTCTTGACCCTGAGTCTTAAACTGTCTGTTTGTAATATCCGTGCTATCCAGTACCCATTTAACCATGTCTGTGTATGGAAGAATTCTAGGTCTCGCTGCTATCCGGTGCAAGAATGAACAAGCTAGCTCTGTAATGGACTCATCAGAAGACCCATGTGAGCCTGCAGTAGCTGTAACCTCCATTACTTTAGGGTTCTCTTCCTCAAGTAGGTTATACATGCCCTCCCAAGTAGTAATACCAGCGTCTTTGTTACAGGGGGTGTCTGTATACAAGGGCGTCATTTCTTTATCTTCAGAACTCAGTGTTTTGTCTTTCTTTCCCATAATACCTTGAATACTGCTTTGTATAGTTATCTGTTCCTCGCTCTTGCAGTTTACAAGTTAAGTGAGAATAATGATAGGAAAAAGGTGATGGGAAAGTTTTAAATGCTAAAGACGTATAAAATATACCACCTTACGTGAAATAGCTCTTCGATTAGAACGAAACCATATTTCATTAATGATTGACAACCAATTCATTGAATAACATTAAAGTGCATAACCAGGTCTCGATTTATGGAAATATTTTTTGTAAAATGAGCCTTAAAGATCTGCGATTTGCTTCGCAATATCGTTGGATCGCAAAATTGCTGGATGGCAAATCGCAATATCGTTGGATCGCAAAATCGCAAAATCGCAAGAACATAACATATGACAAACATCCGTTAATGTGTTTTTCTGCGAAATGCAATTTGCGATATGTGCCATTGCATATCGGTGATTTGAGGTTTTTCAATGTAACATAAGACACTTGAGGCATGCGATGCGATGAATGTTCTTTCAGTGCGTAGTTTCGCATCGCAATCTCGCAATCTTAAAATTCCGCTTGTAAGGAGGTATTCATTTTGCAATGGCATATTTCTTTTAAAGAATGATTCTATCCTATCATAAAACTTAAGTTTTTATAGATTTTTCAAGGAATATTCTTAAGTTTATGATAGTAAGTTTTATTGAAAAAGAAAATATAAGTACTAATTTTTTACTAAGGGTCCCCACTTATTTAGTATTAGTGATGATACAAAATAAGAAGGGGGTTGGTTGTTGGTCACAACAATTGGCGATTCACTTGGAAGAACCAATTATCTCTATTTTTCTTTTGAATTTTCTAAACTTTCAAAATAGAAATTTTTTTAGAAAATCAAACTTTATAATAGAAAGACAAAGTACATTATGCTTTTATCTATCAATGATATTTCATTTCTTCTATATTCAACTTTGACTGTTTACTTCCTCAAGCTAGTCCTTGTATCTATATGAGTAACTACTTGGTCATAAAGATAAAAACAAAGGCCTCTCTATAAATCAGTTTTAAATATGCTCATTTGTCGTAGGTAGAGCCTCTATTGCCAGCAAGCGTTTATAGCCTCGACAGGGTTACCTGTTACCCTGCAATGATCCTGTATCCTACTTAGAAAAATATATAATTTTCAAAGAGAAATCCATATCCACACTTATTGCTTTCATTTTTCTTTTTATCCTTAAAGAACAATGTCTTGGTTTGGTAGCCAATTTATGAAAATTCCATTCACTTGATTTATAACTTTGCTGAACAAGCTGGCTCGTGATGAGACCCCTTATCTTTTGATTGCAACAATCTTAAGTCATTGCCCTGTTATGGTTTGCAGTATTGGAAAAGTCAGCAAGCTATAATATCTATGATCATGATAAGTTGGCTCGTGATGAGACCTCTTACTCTTTAAGTTAAAGTGTATCATTGGATTATTCTCTGAACATTGTAATTTCCTAGGTGGGGAGGAAGTCATTGTTTCCTTAAGATAGTTCTGGATGAAAATGGTAGAGTTTTTGGAAAGAACTTTTTTACAGAGAATCTTCATTTTGTTATTGATACTTTTCATTAGACTGATATAAAACAATTTCCCACTAGGAGTTGTTTTTTATCAAAATTTCCAAAGTTGAAACTAGTATCATTTCTAGGCCTAAAGCTTTTAACTGTATCTTTCAATAATAATGATCAATTTCTTAGAAGAATTCTATTTATACAAGTGAAAAAAAAACAAAATCTAAAAAAGAATTTGTATCTTTTTTGTGAATTCCAAATGTAACCATGAAAAACTGGTTTTATTATGAAAATAAAGAAAACTAATATACAAAAATAAAAGAATGATCTCCTATGGAAAATATTTTTTTAGGATCTTTCCGTTAACAGGTAAAGACTCTATTTTTCCTGTTAAATCCTGTAACATAAAAGTAGATTGACCTATAATCTCTGCGATTTGGAAAGGACCAAGCCACATTCATTGAAATTTTGTATGTTTCCATTTTTCCTCATGAGCCTTGTCCCATTTTAAAACTAGATCTCCAATCTGAAAATCCTTTCTGGATATCATGTTTGAATCAAAAGAAGCTTTAACTAATGCTTGGTGATGAGCATGATTTATTTTGGCCCATTCTCGTTGTTCTTCTAGCTTAATTATTTCTAGCTGTCTTAGTTGTAAGGAAGAAGTTGGTGCTTCATCAATATATTGAACTAAGGCCAAAGAAGAAATTGCTAGATGAGTTGGAAGAACCACTTATTTCCCATAAACTAAATTAAAGGGAGAAGTGCCAATGGAGGCTTTCTGTGTTATTCGATCTGCCCATAAAGCATATATTAAAGACTTATGCCAATTTTTGTGATTTTGATCAATGGTTCACTTAATGATTCTGATTAAGTTTTTATTTGTAGATTCAGCTAACCCATTTCCCTATGGATAATAATTGGTAGAGTATTTAAGTTTGAAACCTCTCTTAAGTGCAAATTCAGTCATAGAATTACTAGAAAAATACGATGCATTATCAAACATTAAAGCAGAAGGTAGACCAAACCTGGTGATTATGAACTGATCTATGAATTCGATGATATGTTCGGCATTAGCAGTCTTAAGAGGAACTGCTTCTACCCATTTAGTAAAATAATCAGTTGTTGTAATGATATACCTATGTTGCTTAGAAGAGTGAGGAACAATCTCACCTATTATATCCAATCCCCATTGATCAAAATGTTGTTCAATGTTGACTGGTTGTAAAGGCAATGATGGTTTCTTTTGTCTTCCAGCATCGGTTTGACAAACTTGACATTTCCTTACGTAGCTATGTGAGTCTTTGAATAATGTGGGCTAGTAATAGCCTGCGCGAAGGATTTTATGTGCAGTAGTATCTCCAGCATAATGTCCACCTGCTGGCCCATCGTGAAGTTCCTGCAAGACTTTTTCAACTTCAGATTTCTCAAGACATCTAAGGAGAACATAATCATAATTCATTCTAAAAAGAACATCATTCACAAGCTGATATTGTTTTGCCTTCAACCTTAGAGCTCTTTTCTTGGTATAATTGAGATTTGGAGGAGCATATCCATTTTTTAGATAATATATGATATTGGCATATAATGATTCAACATCGTTTAGGATTACCTCATACATTTGTATCTCTGCAGATTGTTTTTCAGAAATAACCGATGCTCCCGCTCGTATTTTGCAAAAGCCTTGACCTCTTACAATACTTGCTGGTTTGATTTCTACATCATATTCTTGTAAGGCAGTAATCCAATTGGCTCTTTTCTCACCCATATCTTTCTGTACTAAGATATTTCTTACCACTGGAAACGGTACTATGATTTTTGTATGGGTTTTAAGTAAAAATGGTCTGAAATATTTAATTGCTTTGAAAACAGCATAAGCTTGTTTCTCTACATCTGAATAATTCAACTCAGCTCCCTGTAAATTTCAACTGAAAAATGCAATTGGGGCTTCTGCCTTGTCTTGATTTGCTTGAGTGAGTATCGCAGCATATGATTTATCAGAGGCAAATGTATATAAAATAAAATGATCGGAAAAATTTGGAGTTGCTAAAGATGGAGCATTAACAATTGCTTGTTTGATCAGATTGAATGCCTCATATTCATTTTGGCCCCATTTGAAGTTTGAATTCTTTTTAATCATTGCTTGTAAGGGAGATACAATTCTTGAAAAATCTGGCACAAATCTCTTTACAAAATTAATCTGGCCAAGGAAAGATTGCATAGCTTTCTTGTTGTGAGGTAAGGGTATTTTAGAAATCTCCTTGATTCTATCAGGATCAATATGAATTCCATATTTTGACACTATGAATCCAAGAAGTTTTCCTTCAATTAATGCAAAAAATAATTTTTTTGGGTTAAGTGAAATTCCATACCTTTAACACCGTTGAAAGATCTGTTTTAAATCTCTAAGATGATTGCCTCGTTTCTTGGAATATACAATTATATCATCCAAATAAATTTCCACTGATTTGTTAACTAATACCTTGAAAGCGATGTCCATGGCTCTCTGAAATGTGGCACTAGCGCTGATCAGACCAAAAGGCATCTTTTGATATGCATAAGTGCCCCATTTGGTTCTGAATGTGGTTTTCAATTGGTCATCAAGATGAACAAACACCTGGTTGTAGCCAGAGAAACCATCTAAGAAAGACATTAATTCTGATCCTGCAACTGCCTGCAATATTTGCTCCATAGGAGGTAAAGGAAAATTATCTTTTTGACAGGCTTTATTAAGATTTCGAAAGTCAATGCAAATTCTAATGTCTCTGTTCTTCTTTCTAACGGGAACCATATTGGAAACCCATTTAGAATGTCGAACAAGAAAAATAATCTTGGCTTTTAATAACTTATTGAGTTCAGATTTGATCTGATTTTCTAGATTAGGATGGATCTTTCTCAGCTTTTATTGGACCGGTTTTTCATCGTTTATCATTGGGATAGTATGTTGGATGATAGAAGTGTCATAAGTTTTGAGTTCATCGTAGTTCCAAGAAAAGACACTTTTGTATTGTTTTAAGAGACGAACATACGCTAATTTTTCTTCAGGAGCTAGGCCAAGGCCTAGGTTGATATTCTGTGGTTTGGTATCAGTTCCTAGATTTACTAATTCATAATTCAAAGTTGAACTTTGCAATTTTGAATTGGTAGATCTTTTGAATTGATCTTTCAAATCATAAAGGTCTTCTAACTTGACTACTGGCTTTGGCATAGCATTATTAGTGCTATCTTGTTGCAATTGTCTGTCATGTTGGTCTTCATCAATTATCTGATTGGTGTAAGATCCTTCAGATGTGGGGAAGCTTACAATATCAGGATCATCATTAAAAATCCTCCAATTGGTAATGTTATCAGGAATCGAGGGTCTAAAGATTAATTCGATTGAAAATCGATCAGGGCTATAGTCTTATGAAGGAATGAGTTTGGAAGCTACGTTAGATAGAAGGTCTGCACTAGCATTTTGGATTCTAGGAATTGATGAAATATTAAATGCTATAAAGTGTTCAGTCAGGTCTTGAACTAAAGATTGATAATGCTTTAAATGACCTGATAAACAATGTATAGTATTGCGTACCTGTTTGATTACAATTTCAGAATCTCCTAAAACTTGTAGATATTTGATGTCTAATCTGATTGCTTTGTATAATCTTTGGACTAAAGCCTCGTATTCTGCGGTATTATTGGTGCAATCGAACTCGAGTCTGCAAGTTAGCATAATTTTTTTTCCCTCTGGAATAACCAACACGCATCCTGCTCCTGCTCCTTCATTAGACTTAGAACCATCAAAAAATAACTTCCAAAACAAAGATTTATTTACAGGAGTATCTACAAAATTAATGCATTTAGAACTATATGTTTGGGAAAATTTTTCTATTTGAGATAAAACATAATGTTTTAAGTAAGGTGAAGTATGAGCATTAAAATTTCCTAAGAAAGAATCAACTGAATAGTTGCCAATAATATTATTGATGTATGCTACTGGTTCATTTTCTCCTTCCAATTCTGTTACTATGTATTTCTGATGTTTTTCTCGCTCAACCTTTATCTGATTTGGTTTACCATTGTAAGGAAGCCACATGTGTGACCAATCAGTTGCAAAATATCCATGAAGTTTTTCTGACCAATCTCTGCTAAGAATTAAGCCATAAAATTATGGAATATCTGCAACTAAAATGTCGATAACTTGACATACCTTTGGATTAGATGACAGCCTTATGGTAACCTGATTTAATTCGCCAATCACTTCAACTTGCGATCGATCTAGCTGGACTATGCGCACAACAGATTTTTGTGGTTGAATGTTCAACTTTGCACATATTGATTTTGGTAGAATATTAGATGAAGCTCCAGAATCCACTAAACAATTATGCAAATTTTTATTGAAAACTTCGTAAGTAAGAAGAAAAGGAGGAGTATGAGATCTTGACCTTCCTCCAATTAAAGTGATATTTTCTAGATCAACTTTACTAATCGCATTAGTTGGAGGTCTTCCCATCTCATTGGAAGCTTGAGAGATTACAGGATCGGGTAAAGGTTTTTCTGGTACAGCATGTAATTCTTTCAAAAGTATCTTTTGCTGGTGTTTTAACTTGCTCAATTCATAAAAAGTGATGTTAGCCGTAGTCTTCTTCATGTCTTCTATGATATTATACTCCATTTCATCTGAAACAATCAGTGTTTTTGATGGAGTTGATGAATCTGTTTGGACTGGGCTAGTTTGAGTTGCTTTAGATGTCGTTTTCTTGGTTGCAACTTTATCCTTAGTCATTGAGCTTGCGCTCTTGGGCTTAGGAGTAGGTTGAGGAGGATCAAGTTGATTTATACTTCAAGTGTTAACCGGGGATGCTTCTTGATCTTCCTCATCTAGGAGGATGAAATCCCACATACCTTGTACTTCTACAACTTCTTCTTCATTGGTAGTTTCTTCAGTAGCAGTCTCCTCTTCTTCTTCTTCTGATTCAGCACTTGTGATAGCATTTGGTGGTTTTGAATCAGTTGAAGGGTTTCTTCTATAAGGCTTGAAAGACTTTTTAGAAGATGTTTCTGCTACTTGTTTCTTAATGTCAACCATTTCGTTGGACATGGTTTTCAAAACTTTATGCAATCCTTCTAAGTCGAATGAATCTTTTGATTGTTTTTTCTTGGGGTCTTCCTTAAAAGTAACTTTCTTGGATTTTCATTCTTCTATCGCATTTTTCTTTTCTAAAACAATGGTACGTTTCTCTACTGCTATTGCTTCCTTCATATTGTCAGCTAAAGTTGTTTTGTTAGCCCTATCAACGAAGATTTCTATATTTGATGGTAAAGTAGAGATGTACCATTCACTTCGCACTTCTTCGCTAGGCTTGGAAGCAGTCGAAATTTTATTTAACAGTTTATTGAAACGTGAATTAAAATCCTTGATGGGTTCTTTTGACTCAGCTCTAAGATTAGACGAGTCATTAATCAGTGTCACTGTAGACCTGTCATCACCAAATTTAGTCAAAAATTGATCTTGGAAGATATCCCAACTAGTAATAGATCCAGACGGTAATGAGAAATACCATGATCCGGCTGCTCCTTGTAAAGTATAGGGAAAAAGTTGGACGATAGCATCTTCATTAGTAACTCCATTGAGATTTATGGATAACATAAAGTTATTTATATGTTCTTCTGCTAGCATACCTGCTTCAGGATTAAACTTAGGCAGCCATTTTTCAGGATGGGCTGGTATTTGACTCAAGGGTACAGGCATTAAGACCCCCTGGGTTATTCCATGGAGATTTGGCCATCGATGAACTACTAACAGAGGAAAGTGCAGAAGACGATCCTTGCGGTTGGGAAGATGAGGATATTACGATTCCAGATGTTTGAGAAGGAGATGTGGAAGTTCCAGTGGACTGACGGAAAATAGTATGAAGTGGAGGGGTGGATGGTTGACTTCACGGTGAAGAGGTTGAGATGGATGATGATGATGAAAGAGTCTCACTATCAGACCCTTTAGGTTATTTCCTTGCTTTATTCCTTATAGGTAGAGGTAACTTAGTTGGCTGTATGCCAAGCTTTTCACTCTGTAATCTGGTAAGAGGATGACCAGGATTATATTGCGAAGTCACACTGCCTTGAGATTTATCAGATCTTTGAGGTGATATTGAAAATCGCTGAAGTTTATGAATCAAAGATTCAACTTTAGGAGGTTCAATAGCAGATTCTTCTGAAAAGTCAGGGTTTGTGGCAGTGGCTGTTATTCTTTCGAATTCTGGCTCTAGATTTAAAAATTATATGTGAGGGCGATGGTGAGGGCGATTTACTCTCATAATGGTATTTAGATTTTGACTTACTGGCCATTCATAGTATGGGCCCTCCTTCTAGCACAAAATATGTTGAAGCCCCGAAAATCGGGTCTACAACAAGGGGGATACCCACCCAGTCCGGACCTTGGTTGGCAGCTCCTTTTCCGTTTGGTATAGTGGGTCTGACTGGGGATAATGGGACCAGTTTCCCAATATGTGTATGTGTGTGTTGAGAATTGATATTTCCTTTCTAAAAGTTCCTAAGTGAAATGCTTTTATTCTAATTCTAATCTATAACATGCAATTGTATTCTAATTAAACAGAAATATCTAATTCTAAACTAACCCGGGATGTAATCTTTTCCTTATGCGATCTAAAATGATTTCAAATAACAATTGGTAATAAAGATCATTCAATTGTTATAATAAAAGAATTCAATAAAGATAAACCACTTCGTATAAAAAGTTAGACGAAACAGTTGTGAAAAACATATCGCATAATAAGCTATTCATATATTAAGCATGAACAAATAGCTATCACCGTACAAAAGTGCCAAATGATAACTCAAGCATTCAAGCATTAATACATAAACAACTGAACATAAATATCACTTTAACACAAAGGCAGAAATAGTTAAGAGATAAAAGTACCATTTATAACTAGTTCTACTCACGAGCTTCAAGCAATAATGACTTATCTCTTCTTAATCCAACATCCTCTAAGAGTACAAAAGTGCAACATCAATAGCAGATATTAAACGCAGATATCAATAAATCCTATTCCATTCATTCATCAAAACCTCCTTGGAGGGTGCAAAAGTGCATGTTCCGAGGACAAGTTTTTGACAAATTTCAGGACCCTTCTCTAAATGCATGAGAAGGGTTTAAATACTACTAACTAAATCTAAAAATAATTTATTACAAAAATGTAGGATACGGTTTAAATGACCGTCCTCTTTTTAGGCAAAAAATAAAGCAAAACTAATACTAAATCTAAAATTAAAACTTAACAAATAACTACTTGTGAATCTGTTCTTTGAAATTGCAAGTATTCAACATTGATTTGAGAAGAGTAGGCTGGCCGACTTCAGACTTTAACTGTCCTGTGAAAACGGAATTGGCAAGAGCTGGCGCCATATTTTCGGCAGGATTGATGATACACTTGAGAGTCATGCATTGGCTGTGTGGTTTTACCAAACATGCCCAGTAAGAATCCCAATTTAACTTTGTTAATCTTTTAATCGATTCTGCCTTTTCTTGAGCCTTCTGTCTCCAGTCTGTCTGTAGTTGTTGTGCTTTCGGTAGGTATCCTGGAGCAGTTTCTGAGATCATATTTGCATTGTGCAAATTTTCATTTATACAATCAATAATATTGCTTTCTGCTGTGGCTTCTTCTTCCACTGCTTGCTCTGCTTTCTTGATTTGTGCATCCCAATTATTAAAGAGCATTACTTTGTGATTGTCATTGATTGGTGCACCTGCTCTTTTCCCCTCCTATGTTTCTTGCCAAGCTAAATATTCAGTAAATATTTTATCAATTAAATCATAATCATGTCGTAAGTCTACGACATGATTAGTGATTTTATCACTTTCTGCACAATAAGAGTTCCATTGTAATATTCTTTGGCATAATATTTCATGTTGTTGCAGTAGTTGGTCATTTAAGGAAATAGACCATGTGATAAATTCTGTAAGCTTGGGATCATCCTTGTGCATCTCTTGCACAACCTGTAGCTGTTTTTCTTTTTCAGCCAAGCTATTCTGATATCCTATCTTCATTTGTTGGAAGTCTTGCTGTAATTTTTCAAGTTGTTTCTGTGCTTCATTGTTAACGTTGGCTTGTTGCAGTTGTTGTTCAAGACCTGTACTTGATCTTCTTTCTCATTCACTAATTGCCGTACCTCAGATGCTTTATCAATGGCTGCAGAGGCATATGCCCCTGTGATCTGAGATAATTTAGTGAGATTTTTAGTTGGATCAGTAGTAGGATCTTGCCATAAGAAATCTAATTATTCTGCATCATGAGAGAGCACATTTTCCAATTTCCTTTTCTTCCTTTGTCTTCTTACCACTGCCTTGTGTTGTGGACTATATAATACATCAAGAGGAGGTATTTCCTCTATTTTGAGCATGATTTCAGAGGATGGGGTAATAGGAATATGTTCTGTTTCTGAGACATTACTAGTTATTTCTGTGACTATATTTTTTGTTGTCTGTAAATTACTCACAGGTGTGTGTGTGTTCTGTCCTTCAATATTAATAAAATCATTGAATGTCTCCCATTCCTTATCTAACTCAGTTCTGACTGATGGTTGATGTACAATGAGAGGGGGAAGATTTAACTGTGGAGAGGTTGAAACCTGTTGCTGTGAAAGCTCATTTGACTGGGCAGTATCCCTTACTGACCCTTCACTTTTATCATGGTCATTTTCAGACTTCTTGGAGTGTTTAGAGGTTTCTTTCCCAGACTTAGACTTAGACCTTTCTATACCTGAACTTCCACTGAGACTAATACTGGGATTTGGTTCCCTTACAGGTTCCAAGCGTAATTTATCCAAAGGGATAGTAGTTAACCTCCTTTCCCTGTATATCTTGAATTCTTGAAATTCTGCTGAAGGAAACCGTATTTGGGCCGAATGTAGAACCTCTTTAAGTGTGATTTTTTCTTGGAACATGTCATCAAAAATATCATCTTCTTTAGAAAACACTCTTATCTTGACTACAGTAGTGAAATTTTTAACAATATCATAGGGGTCGAATGGTCTTCTTGGAAACTTGAACAAATGTAAACATGTAATATTGTTTACTTCTTTGAATGCATGGCCAACATAAAATAGTGAAAAGGCCCCACAGGCCATAGGAAATTGTGGCCAGATAGGCTTTTTTTTGTCCTTCAAATATTTAGTCAAACCTCCTTCTCCGCAGGTTTGATAAACAATTTCTCGGGCCATGAGTTTATCAGGAACATACAAAGGTAAAACATGAGGGGAAACAAAAATTTCAAATACTCTAACATATGTAAACAATTCTTCTCCAAACCATCTCGCAACAGGAAGTATGTCTACTTATACTTCAAGAGAAAATATTGGAGCATCTTTATCATATAACATTATGTACAGGGGTAACATGATTCCATGGCAAATCTTGTAAAAATAGGGAATGAACTTTGAATCCCACAATTCTTTTTGATAAACATGAATGGGTAGGGGATCTTGAGTTGTCCATTTCCAACCCATTAAAGGAAACTTAGAAACATAACAGATTGAATCTATCACATAAGCAGATAAGTAAAAAGGGGGATAAATTCTCTGAGAAACAGTTCTTTTAGACCGATAATTCAAAATAGCCATGGCTAAGTTGTCAGGTAATATCTTAGCCCAATCCACAATAGTAGCATTAACAACAAAATTCAATAATGGTAGCCATTCAGATGAAAACTTATTAATATCTGGCTTTCCAAAAACCCTACAGAGCATAGCAGCAGCAAAGCAATATGGAGAAGTGAGAGAAACAGTACTATACATACCATGTTTATCCTTTTTTAGTGGTTCATCTCTCCTTGACCAGTCCTTAGTGCATTCTGCCAGGTTTTCATTTTCTTTGGCAAATTTCTCCATGAACTGTTTGTTATAAGTCGCCTGTGGCTCCAACAAATGATACACGAGTCTCAAATCTTGTGGAGTAAATGAGCCAATGAGTTTTTGACCCTGAGTCTTAAACTGTCTGTTTGTAATATCCATGCTATCCAGTACCCATTTAACCATGTCCGTGTATGGAATAATTCTAGGTCTCGCTGCTATCCGGTGCACGAATGAACAACCTAGCTCTGTAATGGACTCATCAGAAGACCCATGTGAGCCTGCAGTAGCTGTAACCTCCATTACTCTGGGGTTCTCTTCCTCAAGTAGGTTATACATGCCCTCCCAAGTAGTAATACCAACGTCTTTGTTACAGGGGGTGTCTGTATACAAGGGCGTCATTTCTTTATCTTCAGAACTTAGAGTTTTGTCTTTCTTTCCCATAATACCTTGAAGACTGCTTTGTATAGTTCTATGTTCCTCGCTCCTGCAGTTTACAAGTTAAGTGAGAATAATGATAGGAAAAAGGTGACGGGAAAGTTTTAAATGCTGAAGACGTATAAAATATACCACCTTACGTGAAATAGCTCTTCGATCAGAACGAAACCATATTTCATTAATGATTGACAACCAATTCATTGATTAACATTAAAGAGCATAACTAGGTCTCGATTTATGGAAATATTTTTTGTAAAATGAGCCTTAAAGATTTGCAATAAAGCGATCTGCGATTTGCTTCGCAATATCGCTGGATCGCAAAATCGCAAAATCGCAAGAAAATAACATATGAAAAAGATCTGTTAATGTGTTTTTCTGCAAAATGCGATTTGCGATATGTGCCATTGCATATCGGTGATTTGAGGTTTTTCAATGTAACATAAGACACTTGAGGCATGCGATGCGATGAATGTTCTTTCAGTGCGTAGTTTCACATCACAATCTCACAATCTTAAAATTCCGCTTGTAAGGAGGTATTCATTTTGCGATGCGATATTTCTTTTAAAGAATGATTCTATCCTATCATAAAACTTAAGTTTTTATAGATTTTTCAAGGAATATTCTTAAGTTTATGATAGTAAGTTTTATTGAAAAAGAAAATATAAGTACTAATTTTTTACTAAGGGTCCCCACTTATTTAGTATTAGTGATGATACTAAATAAGAAGGGGGGTTGTTGCTGGTCACAATAGGTTCATAACACTTTCCTAGTTCTCCAAAAATACTTGGAGAAAATAAATTAAATATTAAAATTTATATTGGAGATAAAAATCTACCCCAGTAAAGAGGAAAGTTAAAGGGAAGAGGTGGAATAAAACTAGAATGATGAAAAGCTAGTTTTAAAATAATTTTGTGGAAGAAACAAAAGGAAAGCCTAGTAAAACTGAAAACAACATCCTGATTAATTGGACGCAGTTAAGGAAACAAGCTGATGGGAAAGTAGTATTAAATAAGAAGATTCGGGATAGACAAGGGGTTGTCTATTGCTGGAAGATTGATCTCTACTTGGGGGGAGCTATGGAGAAAGAGCTCAAAGGTTGGGTGGAAACTAGTCTACCTTAAGTGGTATGCACCAGTTAATTCATTTTAACTTATAATTTTAGTATTGTTATGCTTATTATGGTGAAATAAAATGGTAGAAATGTACTTGATTAAATCTGTTCAAGAGTAGATGTTGTATATGAAAGGAATGTTAAAAAGACTAAGTGGGAATGAATTAGTAATTATGTACATTTAACAGAGGAGGCTATAATAAATATAGCAGTTCCCTATATGGTTGTACAGACAATAAGATGAAGAGTACCAAATCTCAAAATGTCTAAACCTTGATGAAGGTTTAAATATGAGGTTAGGTGACTCTTAGAAATTATTATGGAATAACATTATTGTTTTAGTAATATTGTACAAATAAGAAAAAAAGTGAACAGATTATTATATAATGGAAATAAATATGGATGACAATTAATGTGGAATTAGTACAGTCAAGCAAATCCTCTGCTATAAAATAACAGGACAAATTAATACAAGAACTTAGATATAATAGACAGTGATAGTAATATCTTTCCAGGAAGAACTCAGAAATTATTACTATAATTGAAATAAAAAAATTAAGAAAAGTATTACATAAGAGTATAAGCATAACGAGAGACAATAATAAATTTTAAACCCAAAAGGGATAAGGAGTTACCTTAGGGACAAATGTAGGAAATCCAACCTACAATAATAAGAAGAGAAACTGTTATTGTATAGAAGGATGTAATGTACATCCTAAATAGATAGAAATTAAGTTAAAAGTTTTAAATCAACATTTCAGAGGACTATTAATAGACATTCAAAATAAGAGGAATGGAAAAATTTATGTACTAAGTGAAGGAAGCTAACTAGCATTAGCCTAGCATGATAGTAGTGAAACTCAGCTCGAAAAGTAGTGCAAATATGTAAAAAATGGTGAAACGATGAGAAGAAATCCATCGTAGAAATCAAACCAAGTGCAAAATATATCTATGAAAATGGTTTACACTGAAACTACCCGAATACCAGAGTATCATAATTACTCAGAATATACGAAATTGAAAAAGAAATACAATACATATCTCTATTGAGAATATTGATTAAGTAATCGAAGTTCCTAGTATCTTATGAAAACCGAATTTGGTATTTGGAAATAATGAGAATGTGATTTTCTATTAACGATAAAAACGCTACCACAGAGAGTTAATAATGGCCATCAAATACACCCATAAATATATGGAGGTCTTGGTAAAGCGAGTTGAGTGAATAGAGTCAGATAGTAAACGTATTAGAAAATTTTTCATGGTAAAGATAAACCCTTAAAGGAGATTGTAGTGGTATTGAGACTACCTATAGATTTTGGTAATGATTCTGGTATGGCAACGATGGGACAAGAGGAGGTCCTTCCGTTTGGCCATCGGCGTTAACCAAAAAACACAGTCACAAACATTTACTAATAAGAGTAGTCAATGTGAAGGCTAAACGAAAAATTAAAACAAAGCGTGGTGTAACCGAAAGGAGCACCGTAAACGTAGAAACAAACTTTCACATTTAGAATAAGCATTGGCAGTGGATATTTGAAAGGGACTCCCACACGATACTCTCTCATAGGCATTCTTTCTAAATAAACTTAGCAGAAGTCTAAACCAGTAACGAAATATACCGTGAAATAAATCAATACACTATTATTAGAAATAGTATTTCACATTGGACCTGTAGTTAATTAATATAGTGGGCAATTTTGGAAATCATAGATAGCGTAAGCTGTAAAACGGTTCAAAAGGAGTACCTAGAAAGAGGGGGTTCTGTCAAAACACGCCTAACCAAAGTCTTGTTTATGGTTTAGAGACATAATCATATGGAATTCCTGTCGAGAAGGCAACGAACAAATTAGAAAAGAGATTAAATAACTTGAACCACGAAATTAAGAAATAACCCATGTCAAGTTCCAAGAAACCAGAGGAAGCGATGTATCGTACCTGGAAAGAACGATGAATGCAACCTTTGCGTAGACAATGGAACCTTCGCTTCAAACTTACCAGAGTGATTTCTCATCTCAAAGGAAAATGAAGGAAGAGCCGAGAGTGACATTGATTAACTATAAGTGAAAGGCGGAGCCGAGGTAGAATGAAGGAGACTCACTAAAGACGTGGAGTGAAAAATAGTCCCAAGTAAAAAATGAAACCATTTATGGAGCCTCAAACCCTAACTAAGAATAGATCCAAACTGTCCACGTGTAAGAGATCTGGTGTTTAGAGGAATTCTCGTGGATTGATAGCTTGAATCAAGAACCAGACAAGCCATGTGACAATGTACATTCAATTTAATGTCAAGAAATCCATAGGGATATCGCATGCAGGGGTTTGGAAAAACCATATACGGAGAATCAAACACATCTTTCCATATTAAATACAACATAACTGACAAGTTTAATGAGAGTGACGTGGAGTCTATAAAAAAATGAATTATCATATGTGGTAGGTAATGATAAGTTAAAAATCAAATTCTATTGAATTGTATGTGGCAATAAGAATAGGGTTTCATATGAGCCTCGTTTGAATTATGTATAAATTCGATCAAAGGTGAGATGATTAATTTACAATGCGAATACGAACTCATACAAACGTAATGTGAATTCTTATTAAAGGTTTCATATTAAGGTTATAAACCTATGTGATAATTAATACCATGTATAAAGAAGCCATATCAAAGTAATTCCTCTTATGATGAAATATATATGTGAGATAGTAGAGAGGGGTTATAACTGTTAAAGTAAAGTTAAATTAATGGGTATAGGGTTTGGAGGAGTTAGGCTTAGAAGAGGTAGAAGTAGTTAGCACGGGAAGAGAAAGTATATCAATAGTTAAGGGGGAATCTAACTATTACTTACAAATTTCCATGTAAAATAAATTGGGATGGTTTCATAGAACATATAATCTCGTTGAAACAGTAGACTTGCAAATTTAGTCCCAACAAGTGTATGTGAAATTTAGGAAAGATTAAAAGTACAACAAAGGAAAATATTAATGGATGATATACGTCAAAATGTGATGAACAATAATTAGATCATGAGTCTTGATTAGTAGTATTGCTATAAATAGAAAAAAAAAATGCTGAAATGGAGATGTTACAAATGGTATCAGAGCCCATGTTAAAACATTGGGCCAAAACGTGTGCTTACACTAGAAAAAAAAATATGTTGCTGTAAATTGTTTGTTGAAATAAATTTTCACTAATGTTTACTTCTGTGTACAGTGAATTAGTGCAGGACCATACAGCTGAAACCATGAGTGGAGGGGATGAGATATATGTAGATCTGGGTGGTGCAGAAAATCAATCAGATCCTAATTCTCCATTGATGGCTATGATGCGTCAGATGCAAAGAGAAATGATGCAACTGAAAAACCAAAATGAAAGGCTATCGCTATCCAATGAAGATCAAGAAAGGTTAATCAGAAAATTGACCTCCTAGAACAGTCACGAAGGTGAAGGTTCTGGGAAAAAGAGAAAGGGAACTACAAACCACTAAAAAGAGTCTGAGGAGGATGAAGCCTTTAGACATCAGTCTAGAGGGAACGAGGAATTACAGGGTGAATATGAAAAATCAAGCCTCCCTCCTTTTATGGAGAGAAGGAGGAAGATGCAGAAGCTTGGCTTCTAAACATGGTAAAGTACTTTCAAGTTTATAATTACGAAAGTAACTTGAAAACTAGGTTGGCTATTTACCAATTACAAGGGAAGGCTACCTTGTGGCGGGAGGAAACCAAAATGGTGCATGTGATAGATGAGAAAACTATCACTTGGGAATATTTCCAAATAAAATTTAAACATAGATATCTGAATGAACGATACTATGATGATAAATCCAAAGAGTTTCATGACCTTTGGTTGGGACAACTTATCATTAATGAGTTTGTTACCAAATTTACCAACCTACTTCGTTATGTACCTTATATAAGGGAAGATAAGGAAAAGGTACAATGTTTTTTAAACTACCTACCTACTATCTACAAGGAGAGGATAGAATTTGATAATCCCAAGATAATGGATGAGGTTGTGCGCAAGGCAAGGTTGTGTTATCGGAATTTAAAAGGCAGAAATGAACAAGCGAAAAACTGTCAGAACAAAGAAAAGGGTGACTCTAGTGGGAAAAGAACAAAACCAACATACTTAAAAGAAATTTGGTATAAATCACCAAATAAATAAGTTTACAAAAATTGGAGAAAATAACCCAGCCCAATCACAAATAGGATCTAAACATATAGATGGAAATAGTAAGAGAGAAGGAACTGTTAAAATGAGGGAACCTATAAAGTGTTGGGGTTGTGGAGAACCTCATCTTCTGAGCGATTGTCCACACTGAACAATTCACAACATACAAATGTTGAGAGAGGAAACTACTGTAAATGACGTGGCAAGAGACATTCCCAAAATCAGTGTTGCTCTGGAAGATCACGTGAAGTTGAATACCAAACCACTATGGTCGAAATAGAAGGTATGATTGTTGAACAACATGTTTATGTTTTAATACATCCAGGTACAACTTTAAGCTATGTAAGTCCTCAAATTGTGGAAAAATGCAATTTGAAGTAAAAAAAAACTTCAGCAAGCATGGTTAGTTCAGTTAGCTACATGAACAAAAAGGAAAGTGACCCATAAATTACCAAAGATAGCTATAAATTTAATTGGGGATGAAACTGCGCTGAATTTGAATATTTTACCTCTAGGTTCCTATGATGTGTTGGTAGGAATGGATTGGTTAGAAAAACAAAAAGCTATGTTAAATTGTTTAGACAAAACAATACACTGTATAGATAGTGAGGGAAAACCAGTGATAGTGAAAGGGAAACCCAAACCTATATCAGTGAGACATATTTCAGCACTTCAATTGAAAATAACAGCAAGAAAAGGCTGCCAAGTGTATGATGTACATGTGGAAGAATTGGGACAACAACGTGAAAATGAGCTTGTAGAAAACTTACCAGTCATCCGGGAGTTTAAGGATGTGTTTCCAGATGAAATTCCTCATTTCCCCCCTAAAAGAGAAATTGATTTCTCAATTGACTTAGTACCAGGAGCTACCCCAGTCTCTAGAGCCCCATACAGAATGAGTACTCCAGAATTGATGGAACTAAAATTGTAGCTACAAGAGTTGTTGGATAGAGGCTTTATAAGACCAAGTGTATCCCCATGGGGAGCACCGGTACTGTTTGTCAAAATGAAAGATGGTACATTTAGAATGTGCATAGACTACCGACAACTGAATAAACTGACAATCAAGAATAGATATCCTCTACCCAGGATAGATGATCTATTTGATCAAGTTAAAGGATCCAAACCATAGTTTTTTCAAAAATTGATTTAAGGACAGGCTATCATCAATTGAGAATTAAAGATGAAGGCATAAGTAAAACTACACTCATAACAAGATACAGACACTATGAGTTTGTATTCCTACCTTTTGTGTTGACTAATGCACCTGCTACATTTATGTGCTTGATGAACAGTGTCTTAAGTAAGTATTTGGACAAATTTCTTCTAGTATTTGTTGATGACATTCTGATATATGATAAGAATGAAGCTAAACATAAGGAACATCTCAGAATTGTCTTACAAACCCTCAAAGAACATAATTTGTTTGATAAAATTAGAAAATGTGAATTTTACAAGGATAAAATTAAATAATTGGGCCATATAATTTTAGAAAAAGGATTAGCAGTGGATCCAGAAAAGATATAAGCTATAACGGATTGGTCTATACCTACTGATGTGTCCTCTATAGGATCTTTCATGGGAATTGCAAGATAATATAGGAGATTTGTAGAGAGATTTTCAACCTTAGCATATCCTATCACATCTCTATAGAGTAAAGGAGTGAAGTTTGATTGGACAGAAAAATGTCAACATAGATTTGAACAGTTAAAACTTAAACTTACAACTGCACCTATTCTAAAGATTGTTGATACAAATCAGGAATTTGTAGTATGTACAGATGCTTGTGGAGAGGGATTAGGAGGATTATTACTGCAAGAAAACTCATGCATAACATGTGAGTCAAGAAAAATAAAGAAACATGAATAGAATTATAGTGTGTATGACTTAGAGTCAGCTATTGCAATACATGCTTTGAATATGTGGATACATTATCTCTTGGGGAAAAATTTTATATTATTGACAGATCACATCAGTTTGAAGTATTTTTTCACAAAACCTGATTTAAATGCTAGAAAATCTAGATGGTTGTCCTTCCTTAGTGAGTTTGACATGGATATTTAACATATCAAGGGGAAGGAGAATAATATTGTAGATGCTTTAAGTATAAAATTTGGTCAAAGTGTTAATAGTGTTGGGAGTAGTGAAAACTTTGATATTGAAGGATTGATCCAAGAAGTAATGAGACAAGACCCAAACTATGAAAAACTTCAAGAAAATTGTAGAAACAAGAGATAGTGGGGTACACTCAAAACCAGAGGGGACTAATTTGTTATAAAGAAAAATTATACATCCCCAATGTGAACTCATTAATAAAGAACATGTTTTGGCCAGGTATGAAAAAGGATGTGTCTAATTATTTAGCTAGATGTTTGGAATGTCAACAGGTAAAGGTAGAGCATCAACATCCAGCAGGATTGCTTAATCCTCTACCCATCCCAGAATGGAAGTGGGAAACAGTTTCCATAGATTTTATCACTGGATTACCAAGAACTAAATACCAACATGACTCTATCATGGTAGTAGTTGATACATTGACTAAAACTACACACTTCTTACTGGCACAATCTACTTTAGGTACATCTCAAGTAGCTAATGTATTTATGAAAGAGATTGTAAAGTTGCATGGTATTCTTAAAATCATCATATCAGAAAGAGATGAAAAGTTTCCCTCATCTTTTTGGAGGAGTCTGTTTGAGGAAATGGGTACCAAATTGAACTTTAGTATCTCATACCATCCCCAAACTGATGGGAAAAATGAAAGAAGAAACCAAATTTTAGAAGACATGTTGAGAATGTATGTGATGGACAAACCAACAAAGTGGGAGGACTTTCTACATTTAGCAGAGTTTTCCTACAATAATAGCTACCAAGCCTCAATCAAGATGAGTCCTTTCGAAGCATTATATGGAAAAAAGTTTCATACACCTCTAAGTTGGAGTCAACCAGAGGATAATTTAATACTTGGACCTGATGCATTGCAGGAAATGGAAAGGACTGTAAAGATAAATCAACAAAATATTAAGATAGCACAAGACAGGTAGAAAAGATATGCAAATAAAAAGAGAATTCATAGAGAATTCAATGTGGGTGATCATGTCTACCTGAGGATTAAGCCCAAAAAGAGTACTTTGTACACTGGTAGTTGTGCAAAACTAGAACCACGATACTGTGGACCTTTTGACGTGTTGGAAAGAGTGCGACCAGTAACATACAAGTTGGCCTTACCTAGTCACATAAAGGTTCACGATGTTTTTCACGTTTCATTATTAAAAAAATATGTGCATGATCCTACTCATGTTATTGATTGGAATATAATACAGGTGGCATTAGGGGAATTTTGAGGTCTAAAATGGGCCTCCTAAGAAAAATGTACAACCAAAATAAATTTTATAAGAACCAATAGGATTCAAGATGATGATGTCAACCATGGGGGATGATTCACCATTTTTGGAGTAAAAAAGTAAAAATATTAAAAAATAATAAAATAATAAAACTACTTTTTCAACTTGTATTTTAAACTTATCTCCCAAAATTTTTACTGGAGTATTGCTTGATGCAAAATTTAATTCCTCATCCAAGGAGTACCAATGTTGCATACTTTTGATGAAGTCTACTATACGAAAAATGAGAAATACATAAAAAAAACGTGATTGTAATCACTTTTTTTTTTTATGTATTTCTCATTTTTTGTGTAGTAGGACCCATCGAAAGTATGGAACATGGGTACTCCCTAGATGAAGAATTAAATTTCTCATTCAACGAGTACTCCCACTCAAAATTTGAGTAAAACATTTGGGAGATAAGTTGAAAATATGAATTGAAAAAGTAGTTTTTTCATTTTTCCCTCTAAAATTTGATGATGTCATCAAATCTTATTTGATTTTTTCCACTATTATTTTATAATTTCCTTAGGAGGCCCATTTTAGACCTCAAAATTCCCCTAATGAACCAGAAGAAATTTTTTTTCCAGAGCCACTTCGCATCTTGGCATGGGAAGAAATTGAGCTCCGAAACAGAACAGTGGCCAGGGTGAAAGTGTAGTGGAGGCACTTTACACCCGAAGAGGCTACTTGTGAGCGAGAGGAAGATATGAAGGAAAAATATCCATCGCTGTTTGAAAAGTGAATTTTATATTTTTTTTCTTGCAACACCGAGGACGGTGTTTTGTTTGAGAGGGGGAATATGTAATGTCCCCAGTTTCTCTGCTTTTATTAGACATTTGAACAACCATAAAGGGTAAAGTGGACCCCAAAGGAAAACAATTATTGTGGATTTATTTTATTATTTTAATTTAATAAAATAAAAATGGAATTAATTGTGAAAATACTGGATTATGATTAGAGTTCAGGAAACCAAATCCATGAGGATGGATAAGGTTCATAAGACTTTCCTAGTTCTCCAAAAATCCTTGGAGAAAATAAATTAAATTTTAAAATTTAGATTGGAGATAAAAATCTACCCTAGTAAAGAGGAAAGTTACTGGAAAGAGGTGGAATAAAACTAGAAAGAGGAGAATCTAGTTTTAAAGTACTTTTGTGGAAGAAACAAAATGAAAGTCTAGGAAAAAAGGAAAACAACATCCTAATTAACTGGACACAGTTAAGAAAACAAGCTGATGGGAAAACAGACTTAAATAAGAAGATTCAAGATAGAAAAGGGGTTGTCTATTGCTGGAAGATTGATCTCTGCTCGGGGGGAGCTATGGAGAAAGAGCTCACAGGTTGGGTGGAAACTGGTCTACCTTAAGTGGTATGCACCAGTTAATTCATTTTAACTTAGACTTTTAGTATTATTATGCTTATTATGGTGAAGTAAAATGGTAGAAATGTACTTGATTAAATTTGTTCAAGAGTAGATGTTGTATATGAAAGGAATGTTAAAAAATACTAAGTGGGAATGAATTAGTAATTCTGTACATTTAACAGAGGAGGTTATAATAAATATAGCACTTTCCTATATGGTTGTATAGACAATAAGCTGAAGAGTACCAACTCTCAAAATGTCTAAACCTTGATGAAGGTTTAAATATGAGGTTAGGTGACTCTCAGAAATTATTATGGAATAACATTATAGTTTTAGCATTATTCTACAAATCAGAAAAAGCTGTGAATAGATTATTATAGAATGGAAATAAATATGCATGACAATTAATGTGGAATTAGTACAGTCAAGCAAATCCTCTGCTATAGTATAACATGACAAAGTAATAAAAGAACTTAGATATAATAGACAATGATAGTAATATCTTTCCAGGAGGAACTCAGAAATTATTACTATAACTGAAATAACAACTTTAAAAAAAGTATTGCATAAGAGTATAAACATAACAAGAGACAATAATAAATTTTAAACCCAAAAGGGATAAGGAGTTACCTTAGGGACAGATGTAGGAAATCCAACTTGCAATAATAAGAAGAGAAATTGTTATTGTATAGAAGGATGTAATGTACATCCTAAATAGATATAAATTAAGTTAAAAGTTTTAAATCAAAATTTCAGAGGAATATTAATATACATTCAAAATACAAGGAATGGAAACATTTCTGTACTAAGTGAAGGAAGCTAACCAACATTAGGCTAGCATGACAGTAGTGAAACTTAGCTTGAAAAGTAGTACAAATATGTATGAAATGGTGAAACGATGAGAAGAAATCCATTGTAGAAATAAAACCAAGTGCAAAACCTATCTATGAAAATGGTTTAAACTAAAACTACCCGAATACCAGAGTATCATCATTACTCAGAATATACAAAATTGAAAAAAAAAATACAATACATATCTCTATTGAGAATATTGATTAAGGAATCAAAGTTCCTAGTATCTTATAAAAACCCAATTTGGTATTCGGAAATAATTTGAATTTGTATTTCAATTAACGATAGAAAACGCTACCATAGAGAGTTAACAATGGCCATCAAATACACCCATAAATCTATGTAGGTCTTGGTAAAGCGAGTTGAGTGAATACATTCATATAGTAAACATATTAGCAAATTGTTCATGGTAAAGATAAAACCTTAAAGGAGACTGTAGTGGTATTGAGACTACCTGTAGATTTGTTAACGATTCTGGGATGGCAACAATGGGATGAGATGAGGTCCTTCCGTTTGGCCATCTGCGTTAACCAAAACCCGAAGTCACAAACATTTACTAGTAAGAGTAGTCAATGCGAAAGCTAAACAAAAAATTAAAACAAAGCATGGTGTAACCAGAAGGAGCACTGTAAATGCAAAAAAAAAACTTTCACATTTAGAATAATCATTGACAGTGGATGTCTGAAAGGGACTCCCACACGATACTCTCTCATAGGCATACTTTCTAAATAAACTTAGTAGAAGTCTAAATCAGTAACGAAATATACCATGAACTAAATCAATACTCTATTATTAGAAATAGTATTTCACATTGGACCTGTAGTTAATCAATACAGTGGGAAATTTTGGAAATCATAGACAGTGTAAGCTGTAAAAAGGTTCAAAAGGAGTACCTAGAAAGAGGGGGTTTTGTCAAACCACGCCTAACTAAAGTATTTTTTATGGTTGAGAGACACAATCGTATGGAATTCCTATCGAGAAGGTAGCAAACGAATGAGAAAAAAGATTAAATAACTGGAACTACGAAATTAAGAAACAACCCATGTCACGTTCCAAGAAACCAGAGGAAGCGATGTATCGTACTTGGAAAGAATGATGAATGCAACCTCTATGTAGACAACAAAACCTTCACTTCAAACTTACCAGAGTGATTTCTCATATCACAGGAAAATGAAGGAAGAGCTGAGAGTGACATTGATTAACTGTAAGTGAAAGGCAGAGCCGAGGAAGAATTAAGGAGACTCACTAAAGATGTGGAGTTAAAAATAGTCCCAAGTAAAAAACGAAACCATTTATGGAGCCTCAAACCATAACTAAGAATAGATCCAAACCATCCACGTGTAAGAGATCTACTTTTTGGAGGAATTCCCACTGATTGACGGATTGAATTAAGAACCAGGCAAGCCATGTGATGTTGTACATTCAATTTAATGTCAGGAAATCCTGAGGGATATCTCATGCAGCGGTTTGGTGAAACTGTATACAGAGAATCAAACACATCTATCCATATCAAATAAAACATAATTGACAAGTTTAATGAGAGTGACATGGATTCTATAGAAAAATGACTTATCATATGTGGTAGGTAATGATAAGTTAAAAAGTGAATTCTATTAAATTGTATGTGGCAATAAGAATAGGGTTTCATATGAGCCTTGTTTGAATTATGTATAAATTCAATCAAAGGTTATATGGTTAATTTACAATGCAAATATGAACTCATACAAACTCAATGTGAATTCTTATTAAAGGTTTCGTATTAAGGTTCTAAACCTATATCATAATTAATACCCTGTATAAAGAATCCATATCAAAGTAATTCCTCTTATGATGAAATATATATGTCAGATAATAGAGAGGGGTTAAAACTGTTAAAGTAAAGTTAAATCAATGGGTATAGGGTTTGGAGGAGTTAGGCTTAGAATAGGTACAAGTAGTTAGAATGGGAAGAGAAAGTATATTAATAGTTAAGGGGGAATCTAACTATTACTTACAAATTTCCATGTAAAATAAATTGGGATGGTTTCATAGAAAATATAATCTCGTTGAAATGGTAGACTTGTAAATTTATTCCCAACAAGTGTATGTGAAATTTAGGAAAGATTAAAAGTAAAGCAAAGCAAAATTTTAATGGATGATATACGTCAGAATGTGACGAACAATAATTAGATCATGAGGTGTGATTAGTAGTATTGCTATAAATAGAAAAAACAAATGTCGAAATGGAGATGTTACACTTTTAGAACTCAACTAAACTTAGGAAAATAAAAAAATAATTAAGGGAACCCACTCCCTTTAGTCAATGTGTTATAAGACTCTTAAGTCTTATAGACTTTGAAGAATGCTCATGCATCAGACTCCCGGGGTTGAAATAATTCATGGACTCCTGTTCATAAGTTTTCTAATTTCCTCTATTGTAAAATTCTTTAGCCTTCATCTTCCAACTAGTTGTCTAACCTTTTCCAATTGAAGGTGTATTTGTTGCATTCTCTCCTTCTCCTAGATGAAAAACCCTGTATAGTGGATGTCCTTTTGCTCTGCTATCATGAGCATCTCCACTGCATAGTGTTTTGATACTAATATTCAACATGAGTATCTCTTCAAGAAACATAAATTTATGTACCTATGTGTGTTGTTGTCCTATCATCATCTCAATATTATTTAACTTAAACTTCTTGTCTTCTCCACTAGTTCCATTGTCTTGTACTCAACCCTATATTTTGATTCCTGACTCTATCGCCAGCATCCTCTTCTGTTTCCAAACCATTTTCTTTATGTTTTCCTGCATACCTATCATATTTTTTGTTTTCATCATCCACTTATCCAATATATTGAGTGGATTCTTCTCAATTTCAAAATAATATTGTTCCTTGTTTGACACAAGAACATATGACCTTCCCACTATATACTATCCATCAGCTACAAAAATTTCAGTTATTGAACCTTGTTCAATTGTCTCCATATTCACATTAAATTTAACTGAACTATTCACCCAATTTCTCATTTGCAAACTCAAGATACACTCTTAACATTCAAATATTCTTTGGATAAAAAACAAAATTTGTTCATGGACTGTAATTTCACATCCTCTGCAATCTTCTTTCTCTTCTGCAAGCACTTGTGTAAGAGTTATATCAACTTTATTTCCTCCATTCCAAAATTCTGAATCAACTAGTTTCTTTCTCTCATCTTCTTATTTCCATACGGAAAACTGATTTTTTGCATCTCCAAAACTTGCATGCTCCCTCATATTTGCATAATCAACTATATCTCAAAATGAAGTTTGTCTTCTATGTTGAAAAACACAGTCAACTGTTAATAATTCAAAATTAGAAAACATATTACATTTTCCACCTTTTTCCTCATTACCTCTGCTCCAAGTTTTCTCTGATTTGTCATCCCCTTGATGTGCATATGACATGTTTGACATGTCATATCCTCCTTCATATTGTCTTGTATTGGAAAATTCTTCTTTGTTTCTACTTTGTTTTGAATGTTGTCTAATTTCTGAATTATGTCCTTTGTTCTTCTCTTTGGCCTTCCTTCCTTTCACATTTCTTTTCATTCTTCCTTTTTTTCCTTACAAATCTATAAGCCACTAAGTTGCTTTTTCCATCCCTCTTTCTTTTCAATCAAAATTTGCCAATCTCTAATTCTAGAAGCTAAAGTTCTCTTTGTTTCTGTACAGGAAACAAAATCACCATATAAAACTGATTTTCCATTCCATTTTAAAGTCCCTTTTAAAACATTAAACATTATTGTTAACACCATGAATATCACACTCCATTGAACCCCTTTTTTTTTTACTGCAAATGCGTAGTTCATTAAAGCATCCTTGCCTTCATCTTCTGAGATTGCATGTCTCCTTCCAGTTTGTTGATTACATTCACCTTTACTCCTTTCGCAATTTGTACAAATAACATTGTCTTCAATTTTTTTTTTTGCATTAGCTTCTGCTAACCTATCCTTAAGTTCATCACTGGCCTCTTTTCCTTTATTCTTCATAGTATTTACTGGATTAACTACATCTCCTTAGACCCAATTCTCCTTATAAATGTTTGTTCTACCATCTTACACAATGCAATATTTATTAAGATCTATTTCCATTTATGCTCCATTATGTCCTCTCAAAATAATTTCTCCATCAATTATCAATACAGGTTCATAATTTTTGAATAAAAATTGAAGAGATAATCCCATTACCTCAAGTGTTTGCATTGTACATATACTCTCATTTAATCTTGTCATAAGGCTATATTCTTACTTCCTTTCTAATCCTTCTTCTACAATCTACAATTTCCTTTTGTCTTCAGATTGTCTACCATCATTTTGCCAAGTCTTACTAGATTCATCATTTCCAGCTTCCATAGTAGTCTTCAACAACTGTCCATCTTTAGTGTATTTGAACACATGTTCAATCAAGAACTGTTCTATTACAACCATATCTTATAAAAACTTCATGTCTTCATCAGCCTGCATAAATACATCTTTTAAAGGTTGTTCATCACCTGTATACATACAAAAAAAATTGGGTTCAAAAATACAAAGCTCCTCTTCCTTTGATTTCTCCTTCGTCACATTTCTCAGTTGATCCGAACTTGTCCAACAGTTCAGAAAATCATCAATAATTCCTTCCTCAACAAGGTAAAATTCTTGCTCAAGTATACAATAACCATCTTTCACCTTTGACTCAGCTGCTCTGAATTATTGTCTTAATCTGATGTACATTCTTCTCTTTATCTGTTTCTGCAAAAAATTCCATTTTATCTTCTTTCTTTTCATAGTCCAACCATATATTTGGCCCCTTTCACAGCCTTCAAGTAGAATTATTATTGCATCAATACTTTCTTTCAATTCAGCAATGCCTTTGTTAATTTCCTCTTGACTCATCCTCTTTCCCTTGCCATTTTCCTTGGCATCTTTCTTTCTTCTATTGTGGCTTCTCTCATGACCCCTAATTTTCATCTTATCTTCTTTATGTGGACTCCCTTTGCCCACTGTGAGCTTACAATAATCCTCTCTCATTTCATTGTAACAAGTCTCTACTTTATACCTACACCAAATCATCAACTTGGTATACTTCCTTGGGTTTCTGCAAAAAAACCTATTTTGAGCACTCCTGCTCCTCAACTTCCAATGCTGTCAGGATTTTTGTAACCATTGCTCACCTGCCCCTCTCTCTATTTGAGAATTCTGCTATTCTCTTCTTTTCTACAATAATCTCCTTTGTTGATCTTGCCACTAACACAACTTCTCTTCCCTTTACATAGTCTGTTGTTGTGTGTTGGCTACTAACATTCTCTACACTGTGAAACTAATTCAAATTAGACAAAATATTAAAATATAACTCATACTTGAGAGATATTCCAATGATCTTATCTCCTTAAGCTTTCATTGGCTTGGAAAATAAACATGTTGCTCTACTTTTCATTGCTTGCAATTCAGTTCTTCTTTCAACTAATTTTCTTTTCCTTCTGAGAACATCCATGTTCTATTCATTTCCTTAAAATATCTCTTGCCGCAATTTCTTCACTTTCTCCCTTGTCCTTTGTCAGAGTTACCTGGCTGCAATTTCTTGTTTGTTACTTACATTCATAGACATATATCTTCAATTTTTTTAGAATTAAAACATCCTTCCCTGATATTTTATTCCTCAAACATTTTTCCACAGACTGTCTTGAATGAAATGGCTAAAGTCTCCATTACCTGCAATATCTCAGTATTCTTCTCGGCATAAACTCTTTTGTGTTCCGATCTCCCACCGAAAAATTCCTTTCATACCATAACCTCCGGTATCTGGATCAATTACCAATGCAACTCTACACATACTAAGAATAAAATTTAATCCTTGAACAAAACCCTAAAGAGCACTAGTCCCGCTCTGATACCAAATGATGTAGCCGAAACTGCACTTTAAACTTAAACCCTATGAACCCTGTGTTTTATGGGCTCACATAAACTCCCTCATAAACATAGTGGAATACAATTGGAGATTTTATTAACATACATATACTAGCGATCAAACATCGCTCACCTTAAACATGTTATACATATCCAAATCACTTTACATATGTGCAGAACAGGGTTCTTGGGTCCTACATCACGATAGAAAATCAGGGCACATCGCATCTCGAAAAACTTAAGTTTCAACTTAAACAGAAAACAATACAGTCGCCGATGTGAAGTGGCAACACAAGCTCCATCGTAGATATTCGTCGGATCCAACGGTCTGTTATACCTCTGATATTGTCACAATTTCTTTCTCGCAAACTTAACTCTTTCCTGATAATGGTAAACCATAAATATTGTGGTGTGCGCTCATGTGCCATGCCGACACGTGGTCGCTCCTCGCCGCATCACACATTTCATTTCTACCGCATCGCAAACAAAATAACATACTTGCAATGTATTAGTGTTAAAATTTAAAACCTATGGTTGTAATATTGCAATTCGCTGTCAACCGTTGATATGTACTTAGATCTAATGGTCATCCTGCTAACTCTTCATCGCATCACATCTCCCCTACTGATATTGCAAAATTATCTCGTCCGTTCATCTTTCCCTTTTCATATCTGTGATCTAATCATGACCGTCCATTCCTCCTTCTCGCCTCTATCTTGAAACCTCTGATATTTTAGGAAAATAAACACAGTTTTTCTCTCCACGACCAACCATTCCTCCATGCTACTCTCGTCAATGATTCATTAATAGACTTATGTGGCTATAAAGTGTTTTATAGCCGCTCAGTTTGGAGATTCCAACGGTTATGCAACCATTGATATTCCCTCACTGTGCAATTCCTGATTTAATACATAGAGTATCAATCCATTCTAATATTTCAAAAGAAGTTCTACTTAAACAACACGACATGCCACAATTTTCACAATCACAAAGGATTTATAAGCCATGGCTAAAACAAATATGAATAAAACATAATTACTCAATAATCATTGAATATAATTTGATTAAAATACTACAGCCTCTACGGCCTGATTACACAATTAAAAATGACTTCTCTCACTCATCATACTCTCACTCCCTTAACTAGCTAACCTCGACCAAATTCAAGCCAACCTCGAGCCAACCTCTAATCTCGAGCCAATCTCTCCAATCCTCGCCAACCTCTATTGTTTCAAAATTCTTACAAATATATACAAAAAAGGAATCATAAACCAATTTTAGTTCAGAGACAACAATATCTCAATATTTCCTAAATCTTCTCTCAATTCCACTCTTTACTCAACCAAATCCTATATTATACTTCTAGATTTCTAAAATCGTCACTCTTCCTAGGATTGCTCACTCATCCCTAAGATCTCTACAACTCACGAGATATTCTTCATTACTCAAATTACATTTAAATCTCTTTTAGAACTCAAATAAACTTAGGAAAATAAAAAAATAATTAAGGGAACCCACTCCCTTTATTAAATGTGTGATAAGACTCTTAAACCTTATAGACTTTGAAAAATGCTCCTGCATCAACGATGGTCAGTTATGGTAAACCATGTCCAATTCCACATTGTGACAAAGATTGTCTCAATATGAAAATCAGCCATGGTCAACCATGGTCCAATGTCACATTATTAGAAATATTAAAATCAATCATGGTCAACCATGGTTAATCATGGTCAACCATGGTAAATCATGGTCAACCATGGTGAATAACCATGGCCACATTTTGACAATGATTGTCTCATGGTCCAATGTTGTATTGTGACAACCATGGTCAACCAAGGTCAAACATCACATTGTGACAAATATTGTCTCAATATAAAAATCAACTATGGTCAACCATGGTCCAACGTCTCATTGTGACAAATATTGTCTTGATATAAAAATAAATCAAGGTCAACCAATGTCCAACATTGCACTGTGACAAATATTGTCTTAATACAAAAAAGCAACCATGTTTATTTAAGGGTTTATAATATTTATCTTAGGGTTTATATACCTTGGGTTTATAATATTAATCCCAAGATTATCTCAATATGAAAATCAATCATGGTCAACCATTGTCTAACATCTCATTATGACAAAGATTGTCTTAATATGAAAATCAATCAAGGTCAAACATGGTCATCCATGGTCCAATGTCGCATTGTGACAAAGACTGTCTAAATATGAAAATAAACCATGGTAAGCCATGGTCAACCATGTTTATTTAAGGGTTTGTAATATTTATCTTAGGGTTTATATACAATGGTTTATATTATTCTCTTAAGTTTAGTATTATTTTGGTTTTATAATCCCTTTTTTTTATTATTCCCTTGGGTTTATAATATCAATCATAGTCAATTATGGAACATTGTTGCATTATGACAATGATTGTCTCTATATTAATATCAAACATGGTTCAACATCAAATTGTGACAAATATTGACTTGATATGAAAATCAATCATGGTCAACCATGGTCTAACATCAGATTATGACAATGACTGTCTCAATATGAAAAAAACTCAACAATGGTCAACCATATTTATTTTATGGTTTAAAATGTTGATCTTTGGGTTTATAATATTAATCCCTTGGGTTTTTAGTATTAATCTCTTGATTTTATTATTCCCTTGGGTTTATAATATTAATATCTTGGGTTTATTAATAGGGTTTCATATTCCTAGGGTATAGTATTATTCATCGGGTATATAATATTTATCCTAGGGATTAATATAAATCCCTTAGATTTATAAGCATGGTAAACCATGTTCCAAAGTCACACTGTGACAAATGTTGTGTTGAAATTGCACTAAGAAATGGAACCCAAAGGTGGCTTCTGATTTAATTTTCCCTTAATTAAATTGGAAGAGAAATTGTAATTTCACGTCATGACAACTTGTATTAGTTAATTGAGTCATGAAGACTTAGTTAGCTTAGTAAATTTGAGTTGGAGGTAAAAGAGGAAGCATGTATAGTTATCCCATGATTTTAGGGGGTCCATTCACATTTATTTATGAGTTGTAATTAGTTAACTCAATTAATTGTGTTAAAATCAATTTAACTAGTTTTAATTGAGAGATGAGCTAGTAATAGGTCCAATGAATTAAATCTAATTTAATTGGCAAGTAGTGGTTAATCAGTTAACTGATAATTCTCTATAAATATTTGTTGCGTATGAGTTCTAAGGAAGACCCAATTGAGTTTGAGGTTAAATAGAAGATAACTATCAATTGTATAATTAGAAAATTGTAGAGGTCATGTATGAGGTCATCAGGGAGCCTTGGATGAATTGTGAGATAAAATCTTGGGAATTTAATATTTAATAGGGCCAAAATTCCTCCAAGAATGCATGAGAAAGGTTGGTCAGACATAGGATGATAATTGGTTAAGTATTTGACTGATTTTGCCTAGATCAGAGTGAGACAATTAGCATAGTGCAAAGGTTTCTTAGGAAGGTAAATAGCATTGTATTGTTTCATGGTCTTGACTTTATGCAATGTAAAAATAGTGGGGTTTTTAGCAGTTTCTTTCCCCATATACATCTTGTGTTGTGCGATTTATTTTTTCTTTCTCTTACTTATTATGTGATTGTGCGATCATAATTGGTTTCCACAATTTCTAGATTGATTCAGTATTTTGTTTTAGTACATTACAAGATCAGATTGAATCCATTTGGATAATTTATATATGGTATGAGAGGACTAGGAATCATAATAGAAGATAAGAACCATAGTTTTTTTTTAACAGGTACATCAAATTTTTAGATTTATTCTTCAGGAACAACAATAGATCAAGATTTATTTCAATGGCTTGAGACTTGAATATTTCCTTGAGGGAAATTCGAATTACATAGCATGGAAGGAAAGGGTAGAGTAATTTCTCAAGGACAACGGACTGAAGGCATTCATTAACACTTATATTCCCGAGCCTGCAGCAAGGCATGCTCAAATTCTTGATGCATGAAAGAATAATGTAGCAAAGGTGAGAACGATCTTGTTATAGGGAGTTAGAGATCATATTATCTTGAGTCTCAATGGGAAAGAAACTCAATATTCACTGTGGAAGACCTTGACATATCTGTTTCATAATAGTAGCGACCACAGGAAGATGGCGCTGAAAGACAAGCTCAGAAAGATCAAGATGGAGAAGGGCGACACCATCCAAAAATACATGACGAAGTTCACTCAATGTCGATATGAGCTTGGAAGTGTTGGGATAACAGTTTCCTAGCATGATTTGGTGAACCTAGCTCTTCTAGGCCTTCCCAAGAGCTGGCATAGCTAACAAGATGTTGTGAAACCAACTCCAAAAATAGAAGAAAAGAGATATCAACACCTTATAAATAAGCCACTTCGAGGGGGAAACCTCCAATACATTACATGAATGAACAATTCTTGGATGATTGAAATTATAAAACCTCCTTTCTATATATAGGAGTCCACAGGGCCACAATGTAATCCTAGCCGACCTAACAATAATAATTTAAGGGCACAATAATAACAATATGGGGGATACAGGGGTACAATAATAACAATAAGGGGTTTACACTAACAACAATAAGGGACTATACTAGTAATATAGGGACCTAACATGCCCCTCTCCTTCAAAAAAGTGTTGTCCTCAACGCTTGAGTAGCTCTGGGTGCTTCTGTATAAAATTCTCATCCTCCCATGTAGAATCTTCAGTGGGTAAGTTCTTCCACTTGATGAGATACTCCGAAATTGATCGATTTCGTAGCTGTCGAGTTCTTGTTTCCATGACCGCTTCAGGTTCCAATATGATTTTTCCTTCCTCATCAAGTTCTGGAAATATTGTTTGAACTGGAAGATTTTCACCTATAACCTTCTTTAAGCATGAAACATGGAAAACTGGATGCACTCGTGAAGAAGGAGGAAGCTCCAATTTGCATGCCATAGTACCAATCTTTTGCAACACCTTGTAAGGACCATAGTACTTTGGCGATAATTTATTATCCTTCTTAGCTTGCTTGAGGGACATTTGTTTGTATGGTTGTAACCGTAAAAATACCCAATCTCCTACATCAAAACTTCTCTCGCTGCGATGTTGATCTGCCTGTTGTTTCATTCGATTTTGTGCCAAATTCAGGTTATCCTTTAAGAGTTGGAGAACTTCTTGCTGATGTTCGATGTGATCTTCCACTGTTTGAACCTTCGAATTTTCCCTTAAAGATGATGTGATCGATGGTGGATGATATCCATAAAGTGCCATAAATGGGGTCATTTTTGCTGCAGTATGGAAGGAAGTGTTATACCACCATTCAGCGAGAGGTAACCACTTGATCCATTGTGTTTGTTTATCAAATACAAAACAACGAAGATATCCTTCCAAACATTTATTTACTATCTCAGTTTGACCATCAGATTGAGGATGATAAGATGAGCTATGAGCTAATTGAGTACCCAAACAAGAAAATAACTCCGTCCAAAAATTTCCTGTAAAAATGGGATCTCTGTCGCTCACAATAACCCTTGGATTTCCATGTATCTTTTAAATTGTGTCCATAAATGTAGTAGCAATTGTACTTTCTTTAAATGGATGAGATAATGCACAAAATTGTGCATACTTGGTAAGTCTATCAACTACCACCATGATGAAACTCTTTCCTTCGGACTTAGGTAAACCTATGATAAATCCATTGAAATCTCCTCCCAACATTGACTTGGAATGGATAAAGGTTGTAGAAGACCCGGGGTCTTAATTGTCTCAACTTTATTCTGCTGAAAAATAAAAAATTCCGCCACAAACTTTTGAATATCAGATTTAAGGCCATCTCAAAAAATTATTTCTTCATCCTATGGTAAGTTTTTAAAAATCCTGAGTGTCCTCTTGTTGGATAGGTAAATCCCCTCTGCAGACAGATGCGATCCCTACTAGCCCAGATTGGGTCTAGAAACAACCGAGTCACGCTAAGATGCAGGTTCCTAGTTACAAAAGACCAAGATGCGACAAGAGGCCTACCTTAAGTCCCACTCTGTTGTTGCTTGCAGAAGAGATGGCGCTTCCGTCCTTTGCTTTGGAAGATCACAATTCTCCCACTAGGCGTGTTTGAACACCTGCACGTAGACGAAGAAGCAATAAACACACAAGCATAAAACCTAATACATGCAACTATGTATCAGTCACAGAAGATACAACTTATAACACAAGACATGAACATATGAGTGGAACCATAATCGAAGTTGTTTATTATTAATCACAACAAAGAAAGATACAACTTGAGCTCTAACGCTGGATCTTCCTTCGGCGGTCAACAGTGGAGTACGTCTCGATAAAGCTCGTCAGGAATGGGACAAGTCTCTCTCTCTTCGATTGTCTGACGATAATCTCCTTACTACTGATTCAACTCTAATTAGGCTAGCTTGGAAAGGAAAAATGACAAGCTTATATAGATGGTGGAAGGGGAGTTGGGATCACTACAATGGTGGGATTGGCCCTATCCTCAAGGAAGCTTCCATGATAGGTGGAAGACCGCTTCCCCTACATGGAGATCTGGAGCCAAACCTCCCAACTCATTTTAGAGACTCATTCAAGAGTTGGTTGGAATCAAACTTCCGCCATTTATTTTTAAAAAACAATCCTTATTAAGCCTGGCGCGAATGAGACACTGGGACAGAGCACCAGTTGGCGCGCCCTCTTTGGTGGATTTCCACCATTGGCGCGAGCGTTGAACTAGCTAGTCACACCAAGGCCAAAAGGGCTTGTTTTAGGGCTTTTCACAGGAAATTATCTTCAGGGGAATGATTGTCCTTGTCAAGGGGGATGCCATGAAAGTGGTTTCAGGTCATGTCACTGCTCACAGGTCACGAAATAAGCCCTCAAATGTGTGGGATGGGGGATTGCAGGGACGGTGAAAAATTACTATGTAACAGATGCCCCCTAAAGCATGAGGTCTGATAGAGAGAGAGGGGTGAAATGCTTTACGAGAATGTGTACAACTGAAAACACTGTCGTCGGAAAACATGCATAGACAAGTACAACTGATATCTCGAACACATGATATATGTGGTATGGGTGCAGCCATCCATAACAGAGTATACAATAATCAAGATCCAAGGCATGGACACAGCCATCCAGTAAGGATCGATAGATAGACTCAGGTATGGTCGCAGCCATCCAATAAATGAGTCATGTAACCAATCATAATAATCCACAAAATTGCAGCTTGGATTCTAACAGACAAAATCTAGGGTCTTGCGCTCCATCTCGACCCGAACAGAGTACAAATCCTAGCATGTGAATAAGTGAGCTGAAGTCAAACATGCAAGAAAATCGTCTGATTACCAGCCAATGATGAAAGTTGTTAACAGACGCGAGAGGAATCACCAATAATGACAATGGCCCTCAAGGTACTATAGGTACAATCCACGGAATGTGAACAGTAAGCTGGCGTCGAACACCTGCAGAATCATCCAATCGAAGGTCAATGATGAAAACCTTGTGTCAAATGCGAAGAACTTGCCATTGAGGCATGCAGGCTCCAAGGTACCGGAAGGGAGTCTCTAGATCGACTTCCTGGGTAATGAGCTGAAGTCAACAAGAAGTGACCTTGATCAAATGTGGGCCATAGTATTTCCCACATCATCGACGTGAGACGGAGGAATATAATGCTTGTGAATCAGGATCAAATGAGAATTAGAGGAAGGTTGAAGCTTGCAGAGGTATACTTCTCTTGAACATATCGATGGCACGACAGTGGATTTGGCAGTATTTGACATCAAAATATCAGAGGTCATGATGATGAGGCAAAGAGCATATGAGAGGTCAAAAGGGATTACCCAAACCCACAGAGGAAAATAGAGAATGAGATGAGATGTCCCCAACCCAACACAAATGTAGACAAGTGCCATGTTCAAGAGCGACATACAGCTGACACGGCGATGATACTGGTTCCATTTTTCCCCACCATTTCTGGCGAGTACCCCAATTATTTTTGAAGACAAGCTTGAAAGGGGTAGCATATGCTTGTAATATAAGTTCGTCCTTCAGATGAATCCATCCTAGTACATTTAACGAGCCCTAGGAAGGAGGAACTCGAATATTGTCATTACGATTGAATCCGATGTCATCAGGGTTTAACGAGTCTGACAAAGGAAGAAATCGACGTCTTTTCATGTTTAGAGAGTTTGAAAAGATAGTGGAAAAGTAAACTCCAACAATCCCTTTTCGTAGATAGTTCCTCATATCCGAAAAGGTAGAAAACTATGTCTGAGAAAGCCTCCTAGTTGCGATAGGCTAGGGTATTCCTTTTTTGTAAGTAATCTATCCCAGCCCGAAAAAGGGGTAAACGTATACTGGGTAGATGTCATTTTGCATCCAATTTAACGAGATCAAAATGACAAATGACTCGGCAATATTTTCAATTTTTAAGAGTCAGAAAAGAGCTGAAAGGTGACTCCTCCTGGAGGAACGAGTGGTATAAAGGGTAGCTACTGGTTCCGGTAATGGTGGAACTGCCCAGAAAAAGTAAAGGTTAAGATGCTGGCTAACAAGACCACTCATCGTAGTGGTTCCTCAGGAATGGGTAAAACAACCAAGTGAAGGCATATAATTTGCGAAGCATATAATGACAATGGAGTGAGAAAACCAAGGCTCATCTGGAAAAAACAGGCTGATAAAATGGCAATCACAAGAGGTAAAATTGGAATGGCTTCATTTTTACACAAGCTTGAAATCAGGAAACTTTTCTTGAAGTTGGTTTCATTTTTACACAAGCTTGAAATGGAAACAAACTATGCTTGAAATAGTAAGCATGCCACCAGCATGGTGACTCAATTCGAGGTACATGCCCCCCAAGATTCAATCCATATGAAAGGTAGATGGAGTGAAGGTTCAAATTACAAGATCAAGAGAAAGACTCGACTGGGATTTTACGAGAACTTAAACAAAGACTCTAATTGAACGGGAAAGTGTTTCATTGTTTTAACGAGGTTGACACATTAAAAGAACTATCCTCGTGACACCTTGTTTCATTTTTTAATGAGCTTGACACAAGAAAACGAACTCTGCTCCAATCGTCTTGTTTCATTTTTTAAGGAGCTTGACACAAGAAAATGAACTATGCTCTGACATACCTCATCATAATGAATAAGAAGTCATCGCTTCCAAGAGTTCCACTTCTGATGGAAGGAAAACATCCTAGAAGTTAGGACCCAATGCCCCCAGCACCTGATGCACAATGGCACTATCACTGAGTACAGGCACGGGGTAGGTAGCCACATAGTTGACCTGCGGTGGGGCAGATACAACAGGTGGATAAAAACGAGGAAGGGATGATGGCGGGCCAGTTGCCACATCAGGACCAAAGAACGAAAGCTGATCAATGGTCACGATTTTTCCTTCATGTGGAAAACAGACCACACGGAAAAGGGAGGAGACAAGCGCTCCCATGGCATAGGTGTAATCGCGCCCCAAAAGCATATTGAAATCCAAGGGGCCTGGAACAACCATCACGTCCATATGGGTAGTTTTACCTCCCAAAGTAATAGGTAACCTTGGAAGGATCCCTAACGGTTGACTAGTTCTTCTGTTAAACGCCAACAGATTCTGTGTAACAGGCACAAGTGGCGGCTAACCAAAAGCTTGCCAAGTAGTTGAGGATAAAATACTAACAGATGCGCCTTTGTCTACAAAGGTACTGGGTATGACCAGATGAGAGGCCTATACCGTTATCTCAAAAGGCACATAAGACGGAAGGCAGTATCCGGCGAATTGACTCCAATCAAAGGAAGCGACCAAACTACTCGAAGGTGCTACCATCGAACCAAGATGGTCTTCCCCTGGTGTTATGGAAGAAGAAGGAACATCCTCCATGACCTCCATCTCGAAGGTGGGAGGAGTATCCTCCGGGACCTCCATCACGGGAGACGGAGGAGCGGCTTCTTGAGGTATAGGGACAAGATAATCTTACTCCAAGTCCAAAGAATCTAAAGAAACAAGAAGAACCTGAGGGATGTGAGATCCACTCTCAATGGAAAATACCTGGTGCACCACTGACGGGGCCAGCTCAACTGATCCCACGGCCAATGATTGGTCGAGAATGGATTCCTGAATTTGAATTTCCGGGGGAGCAAGATCGACCAAGGATGATTCTTGACCAATCGTGGCATCAGCTGGTGGAAGACTCAAAGAAAGCTATTTGTAACCAGCAGGAAGGCATGGTGTAGAAACAATCGAGTTGTCCAAAACTCTCTTGGCTTCATCCATATATGGACAAAGGTGAATGGCATGGTGACCCCCACACAACCTACAGGGATTGGAAAGCTTACCCTGCTTCTTAAGAGTTTTACTAGCACCAGTTGAAGACGTGCCCCCAACTTGACTCCCAGAAGCCAAAGGCAACGGTGGATGACCGTTGGACCATACTTCGAGCACCTTGGGAATGCTAGGGCAGTCTCGAAGAATATGGTCTCCTGTGCACAACATGCAAGGGAACTTTACTTTCCATGGAGGGTTGGGAGATTCATCAAGAGGAGATGTTTTAGAAGCAGTAGCTGCAGCTTTAGCCTCTCTTTTATTAGACTTCTTCTTCTTCTTCTTAGCCACTTGGTTACTCGAATCCATACTTTCACCAGGCGAAGTAGAAGAGGAGGACACAGAAATAGGAGAAGAAGGGGAGAGATCCACCTTGGAATCAACATGGCATTGTTCAGGCAGAGGAACTGATTGACCAGTAGCCGGGACATTCGGGACCACAGAGGTTGAAAAAAACCCAACAGTTAACTCAAGAAGGGACAACGTTGCCATATAAGGAGCGCCAACATTTCCAAAAGGAGGAAAAGGACCAGGATTGCCTTCGGAGGGGATTCCTTGGTTGGTGAACTCCATAAAATTCGCCATCGGAAACAAATTTAGAACAACACCCTAAGGAAACTAACTTTAACCAGGAATATTTCGTGGGCAATTAATAAAACATTGAAACAAAACTCTACCGTTTCATATTTTAAGAGTCAAGAAACGAGTAAAAGATGACTCTATCACTTTCAATTTGGAAACAAGAGTGAAAGGACAAGCGCTTGATGATCCTTTCAAATTTAATGAATTAGAAAAGATCGAAATGACTACTTTGGAACTCTAGGAAAAGGGTGTACCAGATATCCGTGAACTGCAATATACACCTTGGTTTCAAAATGAAAGAGAAAACAACTAAGGACTTGACATATGTGCAGGAAATCTCCCCGAATGCTGTGTCTGGTGTATCACAGGTATAAGGCGGCAGACTCGGCTTCCTACAAATAAAGGATAGCAACCTAGTGGAATCTCCCTTTATATACGCGATGGTACCAGGAGCATAAGTCCGTACTAGTGTTGTCTAAAGCAAAGAGGCGAATGACAACTACTAGGTTTAATGACGCCGGAACATGTCACTAGCCTAGACCTCTAAATGTTTCGTTAATGTTTCAATGCTGCCTTAAGGTAAATTGAATAAATTTTAGTGTTGATCTTCAATTATGTTTTGGTTTCAAGGCCCTACCGTATGTCATCTGAAAATCTCCTATATGTAGCTATATGAGAAAATAAAACTTTCAATTCGATGAATGCTATCTAGTTAAGGGAAGAGCTTAAAATAGTGATGCGACATACAACAACACTGCAAACGAAATCTTTTCCAAACTAGATGAATTTTAATATCCAAAAGTAATTTCAAACATTCAACGATGTGAATAATGCAATGTAATCTATGCAAAATCCTCTTTTCTGAAAAATATGCAATTGTAATCTATGCACAATTTCCTTTTTTTTTGAAAGAACAAGAATGCACTCAATTCATTTTTCGATGAAATGAGAATCTACTTAATGCATGATTTTATTGAAAGATAACGCACTCAAAGCGATTTTTAGCTTTCAATCATTAAACAATGTGATCTAAGTTCAATGATAAATCTCAAAAATACTTTTCAATGCAATGTGATCTAATGCATTTTAACGAAAAGAAAAATTTGAGACAAAAACTAAATGAACGCAAATCTTCTTAATGAAGGATGAAGGCAAAAGGGATGCAAACAAACACTAAGAATGCAATCATTGTTTCAAAACACTTTGTAACGAAATTCCTTGAAACGATACAAGACATATGAGGTCAAGCACAAAAAGGACTTCCAAAGTATGAGATCAAAACAAGGCATTCATTCCATTTTACATCAAGCAATCATGTAAAGAAGACATTTCAGCTGAACAATTAGCAATGTAATATATGCTCATACAAAGAAAATACCGGAAGGGAAAGAAACACTAGTGAAGGATTTAGGGAAAAAAGTCAATTTTCACACACCCTGAAATTGGAACGACTTTTGTGGGTGAAACTAGCGCCAACTGGCGCGACTTGCTCACTGACAACTAGTGCCAATGGCCAATTGGCGCGGGTTGCTATCTGACAACAAGCACCAACGCCTGAAAATGAAAAAAAAAAGAATTTCTCCCAACCAATACCAGACTCACCACTTCAAAAAAAATCTAAAAACAACCCAGAAGGAAAAGCACTGACCAAAAAAACTCCCGAACAAGGGAAAACCCTAACACCTACAGGAAATGGCTTGATTGTATGGCTGTAATCCGCGCCAAACAGGGGATGGTGCGAGTGACAAACTGGAAACCTGCGCCAATGGGCGCGATTGTCAGGGTGGAAACCGCGCCAATCAAGCCAACCATGAAAAGATGAAAAATTCGGAAAAGCAGAGGTCAGATCTGATCCTCTGGGGCTGAACAGAGGTTTTACACCAGAAGGAGACAGAATAGAAGAGAAAATCAAGTAGACAAAAGCCAAAAGCAACCAAAAGAGACAAGACAAACTCCAATCAAACCCCCAGCGAAGTCGCTAGTTTTTTGGAGAGGTAAATCCCCTTTGCGGATAGAGGCGATCCCTAATAGCCCAGATTGAGTCTAGCAACAACCGAGTCACGCTAAGACGCAGGTTCCTAGTTACAAAAGACCAAGATGTGACAAGAGGCCTACCTTAAGTCCCACGCTGTTGTTGCTTGCAGAAGAGATGGCGCTTCCAACCTTCGCTTTGGCAGATCACAATTCTCCCGCTAGGCGCGTTCGAACACCTGCACGTACATGAAGAAACAACAAACACACAAGCATAAAACCTAATACATGAAACTATGTACTAGTCAAGGAAGATACAACTTATAACACAAGACATGAACATATGAGTGGAACCATAATCGAAGTCATTTATTATTAATCACATTAAATAAAGATACAACCTGAGCTCTAACACTGGATCTTCCTTCGGTGGGTCGACAGCGGAGTACGTCTCAATAAAGCTCATCGGGAATGGGACAAGTCTCTCTCTCTTCGGCTGTCTGACAATAGTCTCCTTACTACTGATTCAAATCTATTCAGGCTAGCTTGCAAAGGAAAATGGCAAGCTTATATAGATGGTGGAAGGGGAGTTGGGATCCCTACAATGGTGGGATTGGCCCTATCCTCAAGGAAGCTTCCATGATAGGTGGAAAACCACTTCCCCTACATGGAGATTCAGAGCCAAACCTCCCAACTCATTTTAGAGACTCGTTTAGGAGTTGGTTGGAATCAAAATTTTGCCATTTATTTTAAAAAAAAAATCCTTATTAAGCTTGGCATGAGTAATACACTGGGACATAGCGCCAGTTGGCACGCCCTCTTTGGTGGATTTCCCCCATTGGTGTGAGGGTTGAACTAGTTGGTCGCGCCAAGGCCAAAAGGTCTATTTTTAGGGCTTTTATATTAAGGGATTTTCACAGGAAATTGTCTTAAGGGGAATGATTTTCCTTGTCAAGGGGCATGCCATGAAAGTGGTTTCAGGTCATGTCACTGCTCACAGGTCACGTAATAAACCCTCCAATGTGCGGGATGGGGGATTGCAGGGACGGTGAAAAATTACTGTATAAAACCTCCTAAAGGAGAAGTGTGCAATTCCAAAAGAATCTTTTGTTTTAGTTGGGAATTCTTACAAAGATATAAGCGATCTTTGTACCATAAGGAATCATTTTTCCAACTAAATGTATCAGATGTACTAGGATCTTGCTGCGACTTTTGAATGAGTGTCCATACATCTTTGTCCTTCTTCCATTCATCTCTTGCTTCGGTTATCCAATCTGGTTGGATAATAGAAATGGCACAAAGCAATACTTCCACCTCTTCATTCTTTCTTGAGAGTGCATCTGCAACAACATTAAGCTTTCCTTTTTTGTAGATTATTTCAAAGTCATAACCCAACATCTTTGTGACCCATTTTTTCTTCTCTTTTGAAGATATTCTTTGTTCCAAAAAGTGTTTAAGACTATCATGATCATTTTTTACCTTGAAGTGTCTTCCCATTAGGTAAGTTCTCCATTTCTTTAGTGCATGAAGTATTGCTAACATTTCCTTCTCATAAATAGGTTTATGTAAATACTTTCCTTTGATTGGATGACTTTCAAAAGCAATGGGTCTTCCTTCCTGCATTAAAACAACACCAATTCCATTTCCTGAGGCATCACATTCCATAATAAAGGTTTTTGTGAAGTCTAGTGTAGCTAAGACCGGTGCTAGGCACATTGCCTCTTTAAGATGTTCAAAGGCCTTAGTTGCTTCAGGAGTCCATGAAAATGCATCTTTCTTCAATAATGTTGTTAGAGGTGCTGCTATTCTCCCATAATTATTAACAAACTTGGGATAATACCCTGTCAACCCAAGAAATCCTCGCAGTTGCTTTATGGTTGTGGGGACATTCTATTCTTTAATGGATTTAATTTTGTTAGGGTCTACCTTAACACCCTCGTGAGATACAATATGACCCAGATATTCCACCTCTTGTACTCCAAAGAAACATTTGGATGTTTTTGCATATAATTGTTTCTCCTGCAATAAATTGAGTACCCTGTCAACATGTTGAACACGATCCTTCCAAGACCTGCTGTATATTAGTATATCATAAAAAAAACTAGCACAAATTTTCTAAGGAATCGTTTGAAAATGGAATTCATCAACCCTTGAAATGTAGAAGGTGCATTGGTAAGGCCAAACAACATGACCAAAAATTCATAATGACCCTTGTGAGTTTGAAATGCTGTTTTGGGAATATCTTCAGTCTTCATTCTAATTTGATGATATCCTGAACGAAGATCCAACTTGGTAAAATAAATTGCTCCATGTAATTTATCCAATAATTCATCAATCACGGGAATGGGAAATTTATATTTAATGGTGAGCTTATTGAGCTCCCTATAATCCAGACACATGCGCCATGATCCATCTTTCTTGTGTACCAATACTACAGGAGCAGAGAAAGAACTTTGACTAGGCTGAATTATACCAGCCTCTAACATTTCTGCAATCATATGTTCAATTTCGCTCTTTTGGACATAAGGATATCTGTAAGGCCTGATGTTTGGAGGAACACTTCCCGGAATCAAATGAATAGCATAATCATGATCATGAATAGGTGGGAGTCCTTTGGGAGTTTCAAAAACCTTGGAATGATTGTCCAAGACTTTTTGGAGATCTGCAGAAATAGATTATTTTGATGTTGAAACTTTTAGTGAGCATAATTGTGAAATTACGCCTCGTTGTTCTTTATTTAGAAGTTTTTTCATGACATTAGAGCTTTTTATCTTTCTTGGCTTCCCTGCAATACCCCGTAATTCGACTTCCTTTCCTTCTAAAAAAAAATTCAAGAAAAGTTCATGAAAATTAAAAGCTATCGTCCCCAAATATTGTAACCATTATACTCCTAATACAACATCAGCACCTCCCATAAGAATGGAAAGCCTTGGACTATTCAATACATATTCCCCATGGTTAGCTTGATATTATGGCATTTTCCAGAGCAATTTATAGTTCCTCCATTTGCAACCATCACTTGACATTTTGGTGTTGGGCATAGGAAACAATTCAATTCCCTGGCTACCTTACAGTGAATAAAATTATGGGTACTACCTAAATCAATCAACACTATTACCTTTTTCTTCTTGATATGTCCTTCTATCTTGAGAGTTTGAGGAGTGGTAATTCTTGCCAATGTATTACATGATATGGTTGGACTCATTTCTTCCTCTTATAGGGTTGGTTCCTGGTGTATATCCTCTTATTGTTCATTTTCTTCTTCCTCTTCACAATATATGTAAAATATTTCTTCTCAGCACACTTATGACCTTTAGTGTATTTTCTATCACAACTATAGCAAAGCCCTTTTGCTCTTTTTTCTTCCAATTGTTGTGATGTCAACCTTGTAGGTTGTGGAAATCTAGGAGTAGCAACACTTCCCTCTTTATAGAAGTGAGTGGTAGGCTTCCTTGTCACCATAATTTTACATTCAATTTTTGTTGCCAACTTGAATGCCTTCTCCAATGAATCAGGTTCCAAAATGCAAACTTCATGTTGGATGTTATCCTTTAAAGTACCTATGAAGAGATCAATCTTGTGTTCCTCTGGAATATCAGTTACCCTTATATTCAATTTTTGGAAGTCCTCAATGTGATCCCCCACTAAACCCTTTTGTTTGAGATTTATCAATTGGCTAAAGAAGGTGTTGCTCTTTGTATCCTCATAATGTGCTATCATTTCCTCCATAAAATTTGAGCAAGTGACAATTTTTTTACGGGAGCAAAGCCATCGATACCATACAAATGTATTTTGTTCTAAATGTAAAGTTGCAATGCATACCTTTTTTGTGTTTTGCACATTATGGAGATCAAAATATCGCTCCATCTGTAGTATCCATGTTACAGGATCCTTTCCATCAAACTTCCTCATATCCGTTTTTGGAAAATGGTGGTTCTTCCTGCCAACATTAGAGTTTAAGAAATCATGATTAACATTTATTTTGTTCTTATCATGAGTTTCCTCTACTATCTTTTCACCATTAGGAAACATTCTTGTATCAAATTTTCCAAACCTTCGATGTCAACTTTTAGATCGTTCTTCATGTTTTCCATGTTGTCTTTCATTTTTTCATCAATCTTGGCTTCCATTTCATCCATCTTAGCTTCCATGTCCACTTCCATGCCATCCATATTAGCTTCCAAACCATTCATCTTAGCTTCCACGACTTTCTTCAAACCATCCATCTTAGTTTCCATGCATTTATTCAAAACTTCCATTTCATTTTTTGTTGCTCTTTGCGATAGTGAAATTTGGTGCACTTGCTCTTTTAATTTTGATATCTCATGTTGTGTTTCTTCGTCTTCATGAGTCATAGTAGAGCCTTATGAAGGCTTAATGGGTGTTGAATTTTTTTTAGGGGGCATTTCAGAACCCAATACTGATATCTATTCTTCAATATGCCTTTGGAATAAATTCAAACTAATTTTTTTTTTCAAACAAGACTTGTGTAATTCAAAAAAAATACACACCTTTTTCTTGCTTTTGAGGAGTTCCATATTGAAACTAAATTATCTCTATGATTTCGTATCTTCAATATCTGAAATTTGGCCCTGAGGTAGCCCTCTGAAGCCTTTTTCGAATGCCATAGGTTTGACCTGATTTGGATTCTTGAAGTCAAAGTTATGTCCAATCTCCCACAATGACCTAATTATGGTCTGGTTCAGTAGAGCGAACTTGTACGACTTGTCACATGTCATTGTTTGCTCCTTTGGCCATGAAATTAATAGAAAGGAAGCTACAGTCTATGTAATTCCAGCCACCTTTTACAAAATTCCAATCTGATGCTTAGAGAGAGAGTTATGAAGATTTTCCCACAATCACCCCTTTGAGATGAAATTCAGGAGCCTGAAAAAGACCTAACTTCCACAGATCATATCTCCGAAACTATTGTGAAACAAGCTTTGAAATTTTGCGAAACGTTTCCTCAGGATTTTAGGTTCGTGCTCTAAACATTTCAGCTTCTGAACCTTCGTAGAAAATAAATTATAGTGAAAATTCCATGATGACCTGTTTAGGTTAAATTGAGGAGACTGCAAAAATTCCTAACTTCCATAGATCATATCTCTGAAAATATTGCGAACCAAGCTCTAAAATTTTGTGACACTGTTCCTCAAGATTTCGGCTTCACACTCTATAAATTTCAGCTTCTAAACCTTCATATAAAAAATTTTATAGTGAAAATTCCACGATGACCTGTTAGGAGCAGCGAAACCCTAGAATCCAAAGCTCTGATACCAAATGTTGTGAAACCAGCTCCAAAAATAGAATAAAAGAGATATCAACGCCTTAGAAATAAGCCACTTCTAGGGGGAAACCTCCAATAAATTACATGAATGAACAATTCTTGGATGATTGAAATTACAAACCTCCTTTCTATATATAGTTGTCCACAGGGCCATAATGTAATCTTAGTGGGGCCACAATGTAATCCTAGCCGACCTAACAATAATAATTTAGGGGCACAATAATAATAATATGGGGGTTAGAAGGGTACAATAATAACAATAAGGGGGTTACACTAACAACAATAAGGGACTATACTAGTAATATAGGGACCTAACACAAGAATATTTGAATGGGAGAGACAAGCTACCAGACTAGGAGCGATTATGGTCTGACTTGGTATAATAAGAAATTCAACGGAGCACCAGAGATGAATCCTCATCAAAGAATGATAAGGAGGAGAATTGTGCCTTCGATATAAAGACGAAGAAAGGGAAAGGGAATGCATCCCATTCCAAATCGGATTTTGGTAAGGCGGGAAAGAAGAAACACTTGTCAAAGGTGAAATGTTTTCATTGTCATGATCATGGACACTGTGCCACAAATTGTACACAAAATAATACCAACAAGAACGCCTCGAGAGGAGTAGCAGGTGAAGCACTCGCTTCATAGTTCGAGTTGGATTTCACTCTCATCGCATGCATGGTGTCATTGGTGATGGGTTCTTTATGGTACTTGGATAGTGGATCTTTATTCCATATGACCGACAACACATAATTCTTCAGTAGTGTTGAACCTCAGAATTGTCCTTTCTTTGAGATTCTTTCTCATCACTTTTTCCTTACCTTTTAATAAGTCCATACACTCCAATCAATGATAAATGACATGTTTTATCTCATGGAATGAATTTGAATGATTTCTATGTTATATTATGATGTTCTTGTTATTTGAATGGATTTTTGTAACTCAGCTATAGAATGCAGCCTATTGTGTAGCTAATTGTTGTTTCCACAATAATTTTATGGTTTGATAGGTTCCGATGAGAAAATAAAGGAACGAGCCACATGGGCATCTCCAGAATGATCCACATATCGATTTATTCCTATCCACTTAATCGAAATTGATAGAAAAGGGTACCTGTGATCATGGTCAAAGTCTAATCAAAGGACGTAAGCTGAGAGCGAAGAACCCTTGATTTTCTCTGACGTAGAAAATCAAGAGTTAACCAGTTAGAATTTAATTCTATGTTTCGGTTAGAATCGCCATTTGTAGGCGTAATTAGCTCCTCACAGTTACATTTTATTTTGTTTAAATATCGGTTGTGCAAAGACCGAAAACACATATTTCATTAAATTTGGAAGTATTCCGTCGATCTAGAATTTAGAACTTTAACTAGATTAAGTTTTTTCAAAATGTGGAATTATAAAATCACTTAGTTTACTAATTTTAATGTAGATATTCACCATTTCTGGTGAAAATTTTATCATGGTAAAGTATATAAAACAAATTTATATAAACTTGCAAAAGCAAATATTTCACATCTTAATCTTAGATTCGTTACATTATCTCTTTTAAGATTTTTTATGGTTTGTACTAAAAGCTAAGTTTTTAAAAGTTATCTTATGAAAATAATGTTGTGTATGTTACTATTATTAACTTTATGAAAATAATGTTTTGTATGTTACTATGATTAACTTTATGAAAATAATTTTTTGTATGTTACTATTATTAACCCATTTAATTATAATATCATATATGTGTTAAATTACGAGTATTACTATGACAAGGTTGGCACAATTTAAAATTCTATCACCTTTGAAACACTAGTAATATGGTTGAAGATGAAAAACCCTCTTAGCTCATCCACTTTATACTCAAATTTGGATTTAAATTTCAAAATATTTTTGGCACTACCAACCTTCTTGATCTTTTAACTAAACATAATTATGATGATCTTGAAATGCTTATTTTGATGCTTTTTTAGCATAACAATAAAATTCTTAAGAATTTTGAGTAATATCTTTATGGCTTCTTATACACCATATTATTTGGTCGTAGTGGATGATAATCATCATTATCACCGTCATCATTACATACTATTGTAGGAAGTTTGGACCATTTTAAAGTTGACATGAGAAAATATTTTCTTACGATCAATTTAAATGTTATATGAGAGTAGTAGTATAATTTATTTATTATTTATTATTTGTTCTTTGTTTTAAAAACTAACTTAATTGAGACTTACTTGATGAATAATATATTAATATGCAAGATATATGTTAAGTATAAAGTTTTTTAATGACAAATTATCATAGTGATGTGTTCAATATATACCAGCATAGATCCGTCTTAAATACATATTTAACATGAGCATAGAGGGATTAAATGTTGATTTGAATGTTGAATGAGAGTAGTAGTATAATTTATTTATTATTTATTATTTGTACTTTTGTGTTTTTTTTTTCTTTCTAAGTAAGTTTAAATCTATTAATGAAACATATGATACATCGAGTTCAAGGCTTTCAGAGGCGCCATATAGTCAGCAAGATAGCAAAACTTGAACTGCCCTCGAGGGGAAACCGGCCCGAGAATCGTTTGAGAGCTGCCTCGGTAGAGGAAACCAGCTTTGACATACCAAAACTGAGCAAAAAACTGAGCCGCCCACAAGGGGAAACCGACCCGAACACTGTTTTAGAGCTACCTCGACAGAGGAAACCAGCTTTGACATACCAAAACTTGTTGCAATCAGAAAAAACAAAAATGACAAAGAGACTAGACATAATTACTTGGGCAAAGATAGATGCGCTAGAGCCCATAGTCTCCCGAGGGTGATTCCTCTTCAATTCTGCACCAGCAACCATCCTCGTCGTCAGGGACCGGGCCACTTTGAATTGCAACAACCCCTGCTTCATGAACACCAACCTGCATCCCAAGGTCCTGGAGGATACTCGAGCTACAGTCGCCAGCTTTGCGGGAGGAGCCTTTGTCCACCGGCTGAGAGGCTTGTGGAGCAATTGGGGGGGGGGGCGATAGATTAACAGGTTGCGCTGAGGGAGGGGGGTCAGGAATTGCTTCAGGGATTTCCTTGAACAAAACAGAGACCGTCGCCATGACCAAGGGGCGAATGGAATTGCACTGATAATGAAAGATGGCAGTGGACGGGTTATGAATAGAAGTAGAGACAATAGGCCGTGGTTCAAGAGGAGGCCGAGAGGCAGAGGTGCCATGCCTTAGGGAGGAGGGGGTACGACGCCCATGAACTCTGCCACGTTGACTGCGGGAAGGGGGAAAGCTTCCACTAAGATTCTGAGAGGAGGACGATGGTGAGCTAGAGGAGGGGGGGCAACAAAGTCTAGAGGTGATGGGTCGGGAGCTGCCCCGACGACATCTCAGTCAATGCCTAAGTCTCGGCATTGCAGCACTGAAGTGATAAGAGAAAGCGGAATTGACAGGAGGCACCAGAGGGGGGGAGGGAGAAAAGAGGCCAGGCAGAGAAGCAAAGTGCAGGGAGAAAAAGGGACTGTGCGAGTGATGGAAACCAGGGATGAAGTTAACACAGCAACCCAGAGGGAAACGCCTGCCAACAGAAGTGCGGAGGCTGGGCACGTCGGCTTCCGGAGAGCAACTGGAACCAACAAGAAGGAGTTGCAGCGACATGGAGACCTACAAACCACAGCAAAACCATACCAAAAACCTTGAAACCACGTCGAGAGGCAGGGGCGAAGAACCAGGCGAATGCATTTTGAAGCGTTTGTCATCTCGGCCTCCCCACTGGCATAAATGCTGCGCAGGGTGACGGCCTGGTGAATTTATTGAAACAAGGTAGAATAAATGCAGTCTGCGGGTGGCCATGTGGCCATGCCACGCGCCATCCCGCCGACTCGCTCCCATCAGATCATCAATAAACACCCGCATCTGGGGATTTGTACTTTTGTGTTAAAAACTAAGTTAAAAAATATTGTTTCTATAGACCAAGTTTAGAAGATTTTGTTTTTAAGTGCATTATTGAATTTGATTATGCATATTTGATATGGTGAGAAGTCATGTTGTTCAAAAAAAGCTTTGAAAACTTAAATATTTTATGAAACTTTCATGTCATTTTTATCACCACATGATTACATTGAAATACTAAATAATATAAAACTCCAAAAATAATATGAAGAGAATAGTTGATATACAACAAATATTGAAAAGTGTGTCTGAATGTATATTAATAGATCCTTCAAAAAAAAATTATAGTCGAACTTACACATCCCCTCATACTAGGCTGTAGAATGAGCCTCGCCTCTTGACTCAATTACTAATAATTTTAATTATCAAAATCAATCATGAATTAGAATAGTAACACAATAATACAATTTGATTATTTTCAAATACAAGAGGAAAGAGAGAAAATTGACTAAATTATTTATTACAAATGTTTAGTTTTTATTCCTGGAGTGTTTAAGGATATTATATTGAAAAGAACATTGGCACTCATCTAAAACTTAGATTCCTTACACTATTTATATTATCATTAATATTTATATTTATGTATTAAACTTGACTCGTGAATAATAGATTTTGTAAAAAGATTCTTACCTATAAAGTTATTTAACAATATATGAATATTGTGTTTCTTACTATTATTAACCATTTTAAATTGATACTAACTACTTTTCCTATGTTGAGTACAAATTTATTATACTAGTACAATGTTGGCACCACTTCAAATTCTATAAGAGGAAATATTTTATAAGTCTAGTTGTGTTGTTCAATGATCAAAATCATTTTTTTTTATAAATTAGAGTGCAACAAAACAAAAAATTTGATTTATATCAATTATAATAAGGAATATTAAGGAAAACTCACTTCAAACATTATTACAAATATCTAACATTTTTTCATTAAGTGTTTAAATGGTTTATATTAAATAGAATACTAATTAGCTACTCCATTATTCTTTTAATTGACCAAGTTTATAAGATGTTTTAAAGTGCATTATCGAATTTAATTATGCATATTTGATATGGTGAGAAGTCATGTTGGTCAAACAAAGTTTTGAAAACTTAAATATTTTATGGCACTGTCATGTCATTTGTATCACTACATGATTACATTGAAATACTAAATAATATAAAAGCCCTCCAAAAATAATATGAAGATAATAATTGATATACAAAAAATATTGAAAAGTGTGCCTGAATGTATATTAAAAGATCCTTAAAAAAAATCACATTCATGAATCATATAAACCTAATCTTAAGATATTCGCTTAAGTAGGTCAAGAACAACTTCTACACCATATTTATTTACCTTGGTCTTCTTGCAATGTTCTTATTTGGCGTCCATGCCCAAATTATGGTATTAATTAGAATAGAGCCAAGTTCTGTGTCAGTAGGATTTGGTATCCAATATTGCTCTAAAAATTTTCCATTGTATTTCCTTGAAATAAGCTTCCACCAATCAACCTTTACATGAATATTCTCACTTTCATTATCCCTAAATACATCTGAGATGGATTATTCCATCCAAATAATCTCTCATGCATCCCCATTTCCTGATCTAACTAGAAACATCTTTCCTTTCTAAACATCAGTATTTGGATTGAATGTTGGCTTTGGCTTGTTTCATTTCAGTCCAACATATACTGGTTCATCTATTGCATTATCAAAATTTTCATCCATAATAATTGAGATTACATGGAGTGCATTATGATCAACATCAACGATGTGATTTGTCTTGGGCCAGAAATCCTCAAAAGATGAATCACTTCCATCTATTATTCTATGATCATTATAGATTCCATCTAATGTATCAAGAACTCTTTCCCAATACACTACTTTCTTTTTCCGTTCCTCTGTAACAATTGGTGAATCCTCGTTCCTGATAGTGTCTTTCCACATTTTTATGTATGATGTTATCCATTCCTTTAGTTCTTTGAAATATGCATCATCCTTTTTGGAAGCTAAGAATGATGGGTTCCCTATGGTAATTATAGGCCGACCTTCATCATCTATATTCCATAACTCAACTGGTTCTGACCACTCAATATCTCTAATGGATTCTTTGTACCTTAGTACTGGAATATCACTGAGTACAAGAAATTGGAAGTATTGAACAGTAAGATGTCCAACTAGTGCATTTTTTCCCTCCTTGATGTATCCATTAAGGAAACTTTTGAAGTCATAGACCTTTTCAAAACGTGTAGGTGGAAACACATGGGTTTCTTCAATTTTGCGATATGTATCCATCATTTCAGGTAAAGAATATATATATTTACTTTTTAGGTTGGAAGACATTCTTTCGTAGGTTCCATATATGTCCTCATGGGTGTGCCCCACAGGCAAGAATCCAACCTCAATAGTGATGAAGACACCAAGTGCAGTCAAAAGTGATAAAAACATGAAAATATAGTGATTCTTGTTATCACTTGCTGCATTGTCAAAATGTAACAACAAATGTGGAGGAAGAGCTTTAAAATCAACATTTTGACTCTTTGATCTTCCATGAAATATAAAATCATCCTTGTAAACTTGAAATTTTGAGTAAATAGAGGTGTTAAGTAATGCATTTGTAAGTGGGTTTCTTGAACTTCCACTCTCATAAAGTAGATCACCATACATATCAATTTGTGGGTTTTCAAGGTCCCTTAAGCACTTTGCAAATGATGTAATAGTAAATTGCGATCCCATATGTAAAAAATGGTAGGGAGAAATGACCAAATCCTCCTGTGTTATTCCCATGTGTTAGCATACATGTCAATGACACACCTAAATGTGTTCCTACAATAGATTTTGATTTGACACGTAGCCTTGGGATTGAAGTCTTTGTTTTATCCATTTTATCATGGATAATTCTCAAATACTCCTTTGGACACTGCTCTGACATAATTCTATGGGCATAGTAGCAATATCTTCACACATAATAATCTTTTTATGTTTGTCTAGCCTACCTCATGCCTTTTCTTCCATCTCTTTTGTAGTCTTTGACTTCATTTGTGCTTTCAACACAATACCTTCACTGCATTTATTGAAGTTGGTGTTCTTTGAAAATGCCACATCTCGAAACTTAGTATTCCATATCTTGCTCACTTTTTACTGTGATATTGATGGGTAATTGAGATTTTGAAGATCATCATTGATCTCTTTTAACAAAGAAATTTGTGTGTAAGTCGAAGGAAGCAATCTTAAAGGAGAAAATGTTCCATCTTCTTCAACTTGACGTGTTTGGTTTGGTGAAAAAACTAGATTATCCATTACAATTGTGTGCAATATTTCTATGGCTGCCACGGTGTGTGCTCGTGCTTTGTATGTGTTGGTGTTACCATGAATAGCTTTGATCTGTCCATTTTGGAAATATTGTTGGTATTTATAGAATGTGCTTTGAGGAAGCTTATGTATCTTATACCATGCTTTCTTACAAATAATATTCCCATTAAATCTCATGTCCTTTACATTTCTAGAAATAGGTGGTAGGCCATGGCCATGGCCATGGCTCCTTGACATGAGTAAATCCAAGACAAATTCCATAATACCATTTGTATTTATTTGTCTTATACCCCTTCTAGCACCTGCAATGGCCTTCCTATCCACATGTTGAAGACAATATTTTCTACAACATACATCTGCTACCAAAAGTCGAATTTCTTTCTCTTCATCTATATTTGTTTGACATTTTGTAATTTTTGTTGTAGTCATAACTTGTTTATTAATTTTATATGGCCTTGTTACATGCATATCAATTGAGTTTATATATTTTTCATTACAAAGATTCTCATCCCATTTGTTTAAGGGATTTGTCTCTTCTATAACATCCCATAACACCATTTCCTTGGGTGGCTCCTTTAAAATTTCCTTAACCCTTAATATCACACCTTTGTTGTCCACCAACTTATTTATTGGCCATATAACCAAAAAATGTATAGACATATCCCCAATTCTTCATATTTCACAATTTCCATCTATCTCTTCCAAAAAAACACCAAAGTCCATTTCACCTAGTGTTTCACCTTCAACAATGTCATCCTCGCGGACATTAACTAGCATTCCTTTGGCAATGCACATGCTTGTTCCCATGCATTCATGTGTAAGAGAGAGCTTTTTACATATGAATTTAACCCTATCTTGGGGAATATTTATGACATGCTCATGACAATGAGGTTCTGTTGAGGCCTCAGAATTCTGTGCCCAAAACATGGGGGAAAACCACCCGGTCCAGACCTTAAAGCAACTCCTTTTCCATTTGGTATAGTGGCTCCGACTATGGATAATGGGACCAGTTTCCCAATAAGGATGTTTTATGAGGGTGTTTGTGAATATGAAATGCAAACGGATAATGGTTTTAATCTATATTCATCTATTTAAGTAATTAATCTAATATATACCCGAGGTGTTATTCCTTTATGTGATCTAAAATGATATCCTTCAACTATTAGTAATATATATCATTTAACAGTCGAAAGAGATGAAAATTATGTAAAATGATTCTTCTAAAAAAATAGTTTGCATAGAAGAATTGTGTAAAACATAACACTTTTTCCAATGTGATTACATATTCAATAAGAAACCATAGCTAAATATTATAACGAAAGTGCATGTAATATTTATATATGATAACCTTTCAAATATATAATGCAATAAAAATATAACTATCAATTTAAGAGATAAGACCTAATACAAGTGAATAGAAGTACCATATGTATGAAGTTCTACTCTGTAAATTGACAGTAATGAATCTTTTCCTTCCCACTTTCAAGAGATTTAAAGAGTACAGTAGCGTAGCATCAGTTAAACATCTTTAATTGCTAAAAGATAACAAAATATGTTCCATTAATTCATCAAAGCACTCACAAACTTACAGTAGTGCATTCTTTGCAAATGTTTTTAACAAATTTCTGGACCCTTCTCTAAATGCATGAGAAGGGTTTAAATACTAAGCTAACTATAAAATTAAATTAAATTATTACAAAAATGTAGAGGAGGTTTCAAACAACATTCCACTAAAAGCTTAACTTAAACAACAATCTAGGAAATTAAACTAACAATCCTGATTTTGCGAATCCTTCCCTTCTTTCTGAATGTGATCACGAAGTTGGAAAATATCTAACATTGCTTTGAGCTGAGCTGGGTGTGATATCCGTGATTGAATTTGTCCCTTGAAAATAGCATTTGAGATTACTGACTGAGATATTTTTGTTGAATTTGTAAAATATTGAAGAGTTTGACGTTTATGGTAAGGTTTGATTAGAAAATTCCGTTAATTTTCTTGATCAAAATTATTAATTTTTTTTATCATTTCCCCTTGTGTATCTGCTCTTTGTCTCCACTTTATTTCTACTTCTCTTGTTTCTGAAAACACATTAGATGTGTTTTCTTTAATAAGTTTTGTTTTAAATAGTTGATCACATATAGACTGAATAATCTCATTTGATTTCTTGGACGTCTTGGTCACTTCTTTCTCTTCTTGATTAATTTGTGCTCCCCATCCACTTATCTATTTGTGGTAGATTAGCTTGCTTTACTGTATCTGAAACTTTCCACTGAATGTGTTCTTCAATTCTCTTTTCAAGTCTTTCACGTTCCAGTTTCTGAATTTCTATTTGCTGGATCATTATTTTAATGGAATCACAATAAAAATAAATCATGGAAGCTTGGTGACAAAACACTTCTTGTTATTTCTTTAGCATGGTGTTTACATCAAGTGCTTCTTTGATAAATTGTTATAATTGTGGTTGACTTTGTAACTTAGCCATTGCTATTTCCAAATGTGCTTTCTTTTCATTAGGCTCTGTCTGATACTTCAATTTGAGGTTTTCAATATCTTCATGAAATTGGGCTGTGCTTATTTTGATTTTCTCAATGGACTTGGCTTTCTCTTGATTCAACAATTGTTCTAATTATTTTACTCTGGCTTCCTTTTGTTTCAACAATACTCTAACCTCAGTAGTTCTATCAATAGTAGTGGTAGCATATGCCCCTGCATATTGTGATAATTTGGTTAGATGTTCAGTGGGATCATCTGAGGAATCCTTCCATAGTAATCAACTGATTCATATGTAGGTTTTGAATTTGTTTCATCAATCCTTTTTCTTTTATTTCTTTTAACTACAGCCTTGTAACTGGGACTATAGAAAATATCTAATGAAGGAATATATTCAATCTTTAGAACTATCTAATCTGTAGGGTAGGCCGGTATGATTTCTTTGTCATGCATTGCTGGAACTCTTTGTAGTAGATTGAAAGTATTAACTATTTTCTGTGAGGGTTCTGGTGTTTGGAAACTTGTTGCTTGATCAGTATTGGTATTTTCTTTGGGAGTCTTTATTGCTTCGGAAAATTCGTCCCATTCATTAATAAGATCTTTTTCTTGTGATGACTTGGACTGATCTATCATGCTATGACTGTGTTGAACTATTTTGGAATTTGATTCCATCCCATTATTTCTTGTTTCCTCTAGCATTTCTATCTCTTGAGTAACTTGGTCAATTGTCTTTTCTGAGTTTTCTTTCTTAGATTCAGATTCATTTTTAGAGTGATCTGAATTATTAGACTGCTGCTGTGATTGACTTGATTCATATTTAGATATATCTTTCATTTCATCATCCAAACTAACACTTGGAATATGTTTTTCACCTTCAATAGTCAAAAAATTTAAACGAATGTTTTCTACTCTCGTGTTCCTGTATGCTTGAAAAGCTTCATTAACCTCTTGAATTAGTTGACTAGAAACATACTTGGTAATATCAGAGAAATTTTCCATGCCCTGGAAGAGGTCATCGAATCCATCTGCTTCCTTTACAAAAGGCTTCATTTTAAGCTTTGTGATGTAATTTTTAATCACATCATTGGGATCATATAATCTTCCTGGCATAAATGCCAATTTCAATAACTAGATCTTGGAAACCTCTTTGTAAGTATGGCCGATATTAGCCAGAGCAAAGGTGTCGCACTATAGAGGGAAATTATGCCAAATAGCCTTTTTACCATCCTTCAGCTGCTTTGTGACACCATTGACAAGCTGATAGGCTATATATTTTGCAAGTCATTTATCGGGAACATAGTAAGGTAAAACATGGGGAGAAGCATAAGTCCCAAATACTCTAATATATGTAAAATTTTATTCAGCAAACCATCTATCTACTGGAAGAACATCTACATTCGCTTCTTCAGAAACCCTAGGAGCCTTTTTGTTGAAAATCATCTGATGTATGGGAAATATGACTCCATAACAGATTTTATAGAAGGGTAAGTGGAACTATGAATCCCAGAGTTCTCCATGGTAGATGTGAATCAGGGTAGGGTCCTTCGTAGTCCATTTCCAACCCATGGTAGGAAAATTAGAAGTAAAACAGATAACATCCATGACATAGGCAAACATATAAAAAAGGAGGTATTTCTCTGAATCAAACACTTCTTTTATTCCTATATTCAGTTATATGCTTGGCTAGGTAATTGGATAAAATTTCTGCCCAATTTAAGATGGATGAATTAACGATTGCGTCAATTAGGGGAACCCAATCTCTTGAGAATCTAGTGCTATCAGGCTTGGAAAATATTCTACATAACATACCAACGACATAACAGTAAGGATTAGGAATTTGGGAAATTGGGTACGTACTGGACTTATCTTGCTTCAATTTCCCTTCATTATCCTTCCATTCATGGATGAATTTGATAAGATCTGGATGTTTTGCTTTGAAATTCTGCACATATTTATTTTTGTATTTCTGCTGCGGGGTTGGTAGATGATACATTTATGCTAAATCCTCTGCTTTGAAAGAACCTATAGTTTCTCCTCTCAAATTATTGAACATTCTATCTTCAATGTTTAAGTGGTCAATTGCCCACTTAACCATGTATGTATAAGGAAGAATCTTGGGTCTTGCAGTTATCCTGTGAATGAATGAGAATGCAACGTCAAAAAAGGTTGCATCAGAGGTAGAAGAAGTGCCTGTTGCAGAAAATTTGTTTATCACCCTTGGTCCTTCATCTTCGAAGAATATATACATTTCCTCCCACGTCAAAATTCCGCAGTCTTTGTTGCAGACGGTATCTGAAAATAATGGAGACATATTTGTCTTCTGTGGACGATGTTTGAGAAATTTCTTTGCCCCTTTTTCTCATTTTGATCTTCTTCAATCCGTTAATTGGTTTCCTAAGAACAAAGTGAATTTAACACATAAGGAGTATCACAAAAGTAAATCAATCATTTACTTCAAACACACGCGAGAATATATCAGTCTATCAATCATCTTTCATAATTTCTAATTTAATATTTCACATGGCTTCACACATAAGATCTATCAATCGTTTTAAAGCTGTTAAGATCTTAAATTCCATTTGATATGACACAAGCTGTTTCACATGCTGAATTAATTTAATACGCAAATCGCAATCATTTCTTATAATATTTCGTGATACTTGACCCTTAAAGGCTGTGAAATGAGATCTATGCAAATCTCAGATCACAACGTTTATGGGATAACATTTGAGTGTATATTATAAGTTGCGTGCAATGTGAATTGCGAAAAACTTGAAGTGACTGTGATAGCCAAAAGATTTTATATTTCTTGGTTTATTTGCTTGTCGGGTCCGCGGGTATCCCAACTTATATAATTTTCCTCTTAAAGATTTATTTATTAAGTAAAGTGCGATGCGAAAAGGAAAAAAAATATAACTATGATTGAGGTTTTTTGCAAGGTTTTAAAGTTATATCTTCAGAGAGGCTTTGAGCGCATATCACAACTCGCATATTTTACGTTTTATGGTTCTTTTTAAAAATAAAATATGTAATATGTGATGCGCTTTAAGGAAAAAATAGAAAATTTATTTTTGAAGTTTTTTATTTTAGGAAATTCAAAAAATAATTTCCTATTTATTTCTAAAGGGTCCCTATTTATAAAATAAATGGGGGTTTGTTGTATAGCACAACATTTGGCGATTCACTTGGGTGAACTAGATGTCTCTGATAATTTTTTTTGAAATTTCTAAACCTTTTTAAAAATAAAATAGTTAAAGGAATGAAATTTAAAATAAATAATATCTTTGCTAAAGAATGAAAATTTCTTTTATTCACTATTCATAAGAATTCCTCTTTAAAGATATAAGTATGAAAATCTATATTAGTCATTACTCGATTTAAAAGGATAAAGTAAACAACCTTTACATATCAACTTTATACAAATTTACTCTTTTATCACAGATAGAGCCTCTGTTCCAATAGGCAATTTTAAGCTTTTGGCAAGGTTACCTTTTACCTAGCTATGATCCATTTTCCCATCCAGTATTTCTCATAATTTTCAGAAGTAAATTCTAATTTCTGATAATTTTCTTTTATATATTTTTATTTACTTAAAAGCCATTGTCTTGTCTTGGTAACCAAATAATGACAATTCCATTCACAAATAGTAATTAAACTGATCAAGTTGGCTCTTGATGAGACCCCTTGTCTTTTTGATATAATCTCAAGTCATTACACTGTTTTGGTAGACAATATTAGTAATGTCAACTTAACTAATTTTTTATGAACATGGTAAACAAGCTCGTGATGAGACTTATTATATTTTAAGTTTTCTTGTTTCTTTATTTTCTTTTGAATTCCTTTTGAAAATTTATAAGATTTTCCAGATGGGGTGAATCATAGGTCTTTTTAAGATTTTGGATGATAATATCGAGTTTTAGATTTCTTTTCTGCAAAAAGGTTTTTTACTATTTTAGAATTTCTTTTCTTGACTAATAAAAAGAATATTCATGCTATATAAAAATGAGAGTTCATCAAAGAATAACTATTTTATTGAACTTTCATTTTTCAGAAAGATAAAATCAATCAGTCTCTCTAAATCCTTCGATTTTCCTTCCTTAACATTTTCATTTTTTATAAGTGAAAAGAAAAATCAAAAGAAAGTCATCTGAGATTTGTTTTGAAAGGCCAAATATTAGTACGAAGCAACTTTTATTTTTACAAGAAAAACAAAATACTTTAATATACAAGGATATAAGGGGTTACCTCCTATGAGAAATATTTTTTCAAAATCTGCCCATTAACAGGGAAAGAATCCTTTTTGCCTAATAAATCTTGTAATAGAAATGTTGATGGGCCTATTTCTTCAATTATTTGAAATGGACCTAGCTAGAATTTTTGAAACTTCATGTGTTTACCTTTTTCCTCATGCACTTTGTCCCATTTCAATACCAAATCACCAATTTGAAATTTTTTTGGAATGACAGAAGTTGAATCAAATGAGGCTTTTATTATTTGTTGATGATGAATATGAGTTTGTTTGGATTTTTCTCTTTCTTCTTCTAACTTAAGAATTTGAGCTTGTATGAATTGTAAAGAAGAAGTAGGAATTTCATCAATAAATTGTACTGAGGAAAGAGATGGAATAACTACATTGGTGGGAAGAATAACTTCTTTTCCATATACAAGATTAAATGGTGAAGTACCAATAGAAGCTTTTTGAGTTATTCGATCTGCCCAAAGAGCGAAAATTAATGACTTATGCCAATTTCTTTGATTCTGATCAACAGTTATTTTGATTATTCTAATCAAATTTTTGTTTTTTGATTCTGCTAAACCATTTCCTTGTGGGTAATAATTTGCAGAATATTTTAATTTAAAACCTCTTTTAATTGCAAAATCTATCATATTAGTTCCAGAAAAATAGGACGCATTATCAAACATCGAAGCAGTAGGTAGGCCAAACCTGGTTATGATATTTTGATCAATGAAATCAATGATATTTTCTGAATTAGCTACTTTTAATGGAATTTCTTCCACCCATTTGGTAAGTAATCTGTAGCTGTAAGAATATATCTATGATGTTTGGAAGAGTTAGGAACAATCTCACGAATTATATCTAAGCCCCATTGCTCAAATGGTTGTTCAATATTGACTGGCTATAGTGGGAATGCTAGTTTTCTTTGTTTTCCAGATGTGCTTTGACATACTTTACATATCCTTGAATATTCATGAGAATCTATGAAAAGTGTAGGCCAATAGTAACATGCATGCAAGATTTTATGTGCTATTGTATTTTCTCCAAAATTTCCTCCAGCTAGTCCATCATGGAGTTCCTGCAAGACTTTATCTGCTTCATGTTTTTCTAGGCATCTTAGAAGTACAGAATCGAAATTTCTTCTAAATAACACATATTTGACTAACTCATATTTTTTATCTTTTAGTTTGAGAGCTCTTTTTGTCTTATAACTGAGATGATTTGGAGCATATCCATTTCTTAAATAAAATATAAGATCAGAATATTTTGAATCTGAATCATTGAGGCTTACCTCTGATATTTGCACATTACCTTAATCTTCTTCTGATGATGGATGTGATGCTCCTGCAAGAATTCTGAAAAAACCTTGTCCTCTAATGATTTTAGAGGGTTTTATTTCTACATCATATTTTTGGAATGTGGTTACCCAATTAGCTCTTTTTTCTCCTAATTATTTCTGCATCAAAAGTTGTATTACTACAGAAAATGGAACTATGATTTTGGTATGAGGCTTTAGGAGAAAAGGTCTAAAATGTTTTATGGCTTTAAAAACAACAAATTCTTGTTTTTCAACAGATGCATAATTCAATTATGCACCTTGTAAATTTGAACTAAAGAATGATATTGGTGCTTATGTTTGTTGGTCATTCAAATTTGTTAAAACAACTGCATACAATCTATCTGATGAAAAAGTATATAATGTAAATGGATTAAGAAAATTAGGGGTAGTTAGGAATGGAGCATTGACAATTGACCATTTAATCAGTTCAAATGCTTCTGTTTCATTATGTCCCCATTTAAAAACGAGATTTTTCTTAATCATATTCTGCAATGGTAAAAATATTTGAGAAAAATCAGGGACAAATCTCTTAACAAAACTAATTTTCCCAAGTAAAGATTGCATGGTTATCTTGTATTGAGGGAAAGCAATTCATTTAATTTCATCAACTTTTTTAGGATCAATATAAATACCATCTTTTGACACAATGAATCCTAAGAGTTTTCCTTCATCTAAAGCAAAAAATAATTTCTTTGGATTTAATGAAATGCCATACCTTTTGCATCATTCGAACACTTTCTTTAGGTCATTAACATGATGTTTTTCCTATTTAGAAAAGACAGTAATGTCGTCTAAATAGATAACAACCATTTTGTTTATGAGTCCTCTAAAAGTTGTGTCCATGGCTCTTTGGAAAGTGGCACCTGCATTAATTAATCCAAAAGGCATGTTTTGATAAGCATAAGTTCCCCACTTAGTTCTGAATGTATTTTTCAGTCTGTCATCTGGATGAACGAGGATTTGATTGTAACTTGAAAATCCATCTAGAAAAGACATAAGTTCAGAACCAACTACTTTTTGCAATACTTGTTCCATGGTTGGTAATTGAAAATTGTCCTCCTGACAAGCTTTGTTTAAATTCCTAAAATCAATGCAAATCCTAATATCACCATTCTTCCTCCTGAAAGGTGCTAAATTCGATACCCATTTTGAATGTCTGACTAGAAAGTTAATTTTTTCTTTAAGAATTTTATTCAATTCAGTTTTAATTTGATTTTCCAAATTTGGGTGAATCTTTCTCAATTTTTGTTGTAAAAGTTTTTCTTCTGAGATCGTAGGAATTATACGTTGGATTACAAAAGTATCATATGTTTTAATATCAAAATAATCCCAAGAAAAAATGCTTTTGTACATCCTAAATAACTTGATGAATGATAATCTCTCATCATAAGACAAACCAAGACCTAGATTTATATTTTGAGTTTTTTCTTCACTTCCTAGATTAACTAACTCAAATCTTAAAGTATAACATTGTACTTTTGAGTTAGTTACTCTTTTAAATATATACTTTAGGTCATATAAGTCTTCTAACTTGACAACAGATTTTGGAATAGAATTTTCATCTTGTTCTTTCCTAATCTGAGAGTCATGTTCATTTTCATCCATGATTTGATTACCATAAGATTCTTCAGATGTTAAAAAAATCTAAGATATCTGAGTCATTATTGAATACTCTCCAATTGGTAATGTTATCAGGAATATATGGTATAAAAATTAACTCAATAGAAAATCTATCAGGACTAAATTCTTGGGATGGGATCAAATTTGATGCTACATTAGTGAGTAAGTATGCACTAGCATTTTGAATTCGAGGTATAGAAGAAATATTGAAGGCAAAAAAGTGAGTAGTTAATTCTTGGACTAATGATTGATAATGTTTTAAACGTCCAGAATTACAATCGATAGTATCTCTTACTTTCCTAACTATGATTTTTGAATCTCCTAAAACCTTCAAATATATGTTATTTAAATTGCCAGCTTTTAATAATCCTTGAACTAATGCTTCATACTCAGCTACATTATTGGTACAATCAAATTCTAATAATCAGGATAACATAATCTTTTCGCCTTCTGGGTTTATTAAAATTCAACCCGCACCTGCACCATCTTCAGATTTAGAACCATCAAAATAAAGTGTCCAAAACAAAGAGTCAACTATTTCTTTATCTGAAAAATTGATACATCTAGAGTTACCTGGTTGGGAAAAATTCTCAATTTGAGATGCAACTGCATTATCAAAGAAAGGAGATGTTGGAGCATTGAAGTTTCCTAAAAAATATTGTGTAGAATAGTTTCCAATAATGCTATTATTGAAAGCTACTGGTTCATTAATTTCTTCAAGATCAGTCACTGTGTGTTTCATAAACTTTTCGCGATCAATTCGAACTTGATTTGGCTTTCTGTTATGTGGTAACCACATATGTGACCAGCCTGCGGAAAAATATCCATGAAGTTTCTCAGACCAATCACAACTTAAAATTAAACCATAGAATTCGGGAATGTCTGCAACCAAAATATCAATTATCTGAACAACTTTTGGATTTGATGATAATCTAATTGTAGCAGATTTCAATTCTCCTACTACTTCTACTCTAGTTTTGTCAAGTTGTACTATATGAACTGGAGAACTCTGAGGAGTAATGTTCAATTTAGCATAAACTGATTTTGGCATTATGAGAGATGGATTATGAGAGATGGATCGATAACTTATCATGATTAAATGTGAAGCATCTATTTTTTCTGAAGGAGAAGGTGTTTTACCTATTTCGTTAGTAGCTTGCACTATAACGGGAGTAGGTAAATTTGAAGCAAGGACAACTTTTAATTCTCTGAGTAAGATTTGTTGTTGTTGCTTCAATTTGGTAAGATCATGAATCGAAATATTTTTCTCTAGTTTTCTTCATATCTTCAACTATATTATATTCAATGGTATCTGAGATAACCCTTGTTTTTGATATATGTGAAGAATATGATGTAACAAGACTTGTTTGCATAGCTTTTGAATTAGATTTATTTTTTGTTGATTTGTCTTTAGCAGGAGTAGAAATATTTTGTTGTTGACTAGACAATGTTGTTTCAGTATTCTTTTTTCTATGTGTGCTAACAGGAAAAGCTTCAAGTTGTTCTTCATTTGATAGGATAAAACCCCACATTCCATTAAGTTAAACTTCTTCTTCTTCTTCTAATTCTTCTTCTTCGTCATCTGGATCTGATTCAACATTCGACATACTATTCGGAGGTTGAGAACTAGAAGTTTGTTTTTGTTTGAAATTTCTGTAAACCTTTTTTGAATTCGAATTTTTAGCGACTTGTTTCTTGATCTCTGTCATTTCATTGGTCATGGTTTTTACAACTTTTTGAAGACCTTCTACATCAAATGGATATTTTTGTGTTTTCTTTTCAGAATCATCTTTGAAAGATATTTTCTTTGATTTGCGATATTCCTGAGAATTATTTTTCTCAAGAGCAGTTATGCGTTTTTCAATAGATAGAGATTCTTTCATATTTTCTGCAAGAGTTTCTAGTTTTTCTCTATCAATGAAAATAGCTATATTAGATGGAAGTGATGAAATATACCACTCAATTTGAACTTCTACACCAGGAACTACAATAACAGGAATTTTATTGAGTAATTTATTAAACCTTGAGTTGAAATATTTTATCTTCTCACCTGTTTTAGCTTTAAGATTTGAAAGATCATTGATTAGAGTTGTTGTAGTTCTGTCATCTCCAAATTTATCCAGAAACTGTTCTTCAAACATATTCCAATTAGTTATGGAGTGAGCAGGTAATGAAAAATACCAGTATCTTGCAGATCCCTTTAAAGTATATGGAAACAAGCGTACAACGCTATATTCCTCAATTATTGCATTTAAGTTGACAGCTAACATAAAATTATGAATATGTTCTTCTGCAGGAAGACCATCATCAGGGTTAAATTTTGGTAGCCATATTTTAGGATTTTTAGGTAAAGCGTGAAGAGGAGGAGGCATATTTACAGCCCCTGGATTACTCCATGGGTTTACATTCGGTGGAGGGGCTTGTCCTGCCATTGGATTGTGAATGGGTTGATTATGAATTGATGATGAAATAGGTTGGGTACTAGGACCAATATTTTTAGTATTGGAACTAGTGAAAGTGATACCAACTGTTGGAATGAAATTTGTGGAAATGAGTGGAGGAAATGGGGGTGAATGGGATAAGACCTCGCTAGTGATTGATTCTGATTGAGTCCTCTTTAACTTCTTCCGAGTACTATTGATGGGAAATTCAAAAGGGAGAATCCCTCCTTTTTGAATTTCTGATCGAGTTAATATTCTTCGAGGTTGTAAAGAGGATAAAATACTAAGATTCGATAATTGTGAAGTTTCAGGCTTTTCAGTAGAAATAGATACTTTTTCTAACTTTTCTATCAAAGACTAAACCTCTTGAGAATGTTGATGAATTTCGGGAAATAGTATAGTTTGAGTTTAGCTAGGAGACTTAGGGGAGGGATGATCAACTTCAGAGTCTATAAATGAGGATCTCGATATTTTTCTAGAAGTTGAAAGGGATCTAGAGGGAGAGAACTTTGTTGATTGACCTTTAGATGGATTAGAGCTTTGTTCCATGCACTTTTCCCTCCTTCTAGCACCAATGTGTTGAGGCCTCAGAATTCTATGGCCAAAACATGGGGGAAAACCACCCGGTCCGGACCTTAAAGCAGCTCCTTTTCCGTTTGGTATAGTGGCTCTGACTAGGGATAATGGGACCAGTTTCCCAATAAGGATGTTTTATGAGGGTGTTTGTGAATATGACATGCAAATGGATAATGTTTTTAATCTATATGCATCTATCTAAGTAATTAATCTAATAAATACCCGAGGTTTTATTCCTTTATGCGATCTAAAATGATATCCTTCAACTATTAGTAATATAGATCATTTAACAGTTGAAAGAGATGAAAATCATGTAAAATTATTCTTCTAACAAAATAGTTTACATTGAAGAATTGTGTAAAACATATCACATTTTCCAATGTGATTACATATTTAATAAGAAACCATAGCTAAATATTAGAACTGAAGTGCATGTAATATTTATATATGATAGCCTTTCAAATATATAATGCAATAAAAATATAACTATCAATTTAAGAGATAAGAGTTCATACAAGTGAATAGAAGTATCATATGTATGAAGTTCTACTCTCTAAATTGACAACAATGAATTTGTTCCTTTCCACTTTCAAGTGATTTAAAGAGTACAGTAGTGCAACATCAGTTAAACAACTTTAATTGCTAAAAGATAACAGAATATGTTCCATTAATTCATTAAAGCAATCACAAACTTACAGTAGTGCATTCTTTGCAAATGTTTTTGACAAATTTTTGGACCCTTCTATAAATGCATGAGAAGGGTTTAAATATTAAACTAACTATAAACTAAAATTAAATTATTACAAAAATGGTGAGGAGGTTTCAAACAACCTTCCTCTAAAAGCTTAACTTAAACAACAATCTAGGAAATTAAACTAACAGTCCTGATTTTGTGAATCCTGCCCTTCTTTCTGAATGTGATCGCGAAGTTGGCTAATATCTAACATTGCTTTGAGCTGAGTTGGCTGTGATATCCGTGATCGAATATGTCCCTTGAAAATAGCATTTGAGATTACTGACTGAGATCTTTTTGCTGAATCTGTAAGATACTGAAGAGTTTGATGTTGATGGTAAGGTTTGATAAAAAAATTCCAGTAATTTTCCTAATTAAACTTATTAACTTTTTTGATCATTTCCTCTTGTGTATATGCTCTCTGTCTCCACTTTATTTCTACTTCTCTTGTTCCCGAAAACACATCAGACGTGTTTTCTTTAAGAAGTTATGTTTTAAACAATTGATCACATATAGACTGAATAATCTCATTTGATTTCTTGGACGTCTTGGTCGCCTCTTTCTATGCTTGATTAATTTGTGCTCCCCATTCTGCGAATAACAATTCTTTGTGAAGCTTATCTATTTGTGGTAGATTTGCTTGCTTTCCTGTATCTGAAACTTGCCACTAAATGTGTTCTTCGATTTTATTTTCAAGTCTTTCACATTCCAGTTTCTGAATTGCTATTTTTTGGATCATTATTTTAATGGAATCACAATAATAATCAATCATGGAAACTTGGTGACAAAACACTTCTTGTTATTTCCTGAGCATGGTGTTTACATCAAGTGCTTCTTTGATAAATTGTTCTAATTGTGGTTGACTCTGTAACTTAGCCATTTCTATTTCCAGATGTGCTCGCTTTTCATTAAACTCTGTCTGATACTTCAATTTGAGGCTTTCAATATCTTCATGTAATTGGGTTGTAATTATTTTGATTTTCTCAATGGACTTGGCTTTCTCTTTATTCAACAACTATTCTAATTCTTGTACTCTGGCTTCCTTTTGTTTCAAAAATACTCTAACCTCAGTAGCTTTATCAACAGTAGCGGTAGCATATGCCCCTGCATATTCTGATAATTTTGTTAGATGTTCAGTGGGATCATTTGAGGAATAATTCCATAGTACATCAACTGATTCATCTGTAGGTTTTGAAGTTGTTTCATCAATCTTTCTTCTTTTATTTATTTTAACTACAGCCTTGTAACTGGGACTGTAGAAAATATCTAATGAAGGAATATCTTCAATCTATAGAACTATCTGATCTGCAGGGTAGGCCGGTATGATTTCTTTTTCATGCATTGTTGGAACTCTTTGTAGTGGATTAACAGTCTCAACTATTTTCTGTGAGGATTTTGGTGTTTGGAAAATTGTTGCTTAATCAGTATTGGGATTTTCTTTGGGAGTATTTATTGCTTTGGAAAATTCTTCCCATTCATTAATAAGATCTTTTGCTTGTGATGACTTGGACTGATCTATCATGCTATGACTATGTTGAACTGTTTCGAAATTTGATTCCGTCCCATTGTTTCTTGTTTCCTCTAGCATTTCTACCTCTTGAATAACTTGGTCAATTGTCTTTTCCGAGTTTGCTTTCTTAGATTCAGATTAATTTTAAAAGTGATATGAATTATTAGACTGCAGTTGTGATTGACCTGATTCATCTTTAGATATATCTTTCATTTCATCATCCAGACTAACACTTGGAGTATGTTTATCATCTTCAATAGTCAACAAATTTAAGGGAACGTTTTCTAGTCTCTTGTTCCTGTATGCTTGAAAATATTCAACATCCTCTTGACTTAGTTGACTAGAAACGTACTTGGTAATATCAGAGAAATTTTCCATGCCTTGGAAGAGGTCATCATATCCATCTGCTTCCTTTACAAAAGGCTTCATTTTAAGCTCTGCGATGTAATTTTTAATCACATAATTGGGATCATATAATCTTCCTGGCATAAATGCCAATTTTAATAACTGAATCTTGGGAACCTCTTTGTAAGTATGGTCGATATTAGCCAAACCAAGGGTGTCGCACTGTAGAGGGAAATTAGGCCAAATAGCCTTTTTACCATCCTTTAGCTGCTTCATGACACCATTGACAAGCTGATAGGCTATTTCTTTTGCAAGTAATTTATCGGGAACATAGTAAGGTAAAACATGGGGAGAAGCATAAATCCCAACTACTCTAATATATGTAAACTTCTCTTCAGCAAACCATCTAGCTACTGGAAGAACATCTACATTGGCTTCTTCAGAAAACCTAGGAGCCTTTTTGTTGAAAATCATCTGATGTATGGGCTATATGACTCCATAATAGATTTTATAGAAGTGTAAGTGGAACACTGAATCCCAGAGTTCTCTGTGGTAGATGTGAATCGAGGTAGGGTCCTTGGTAGTCCATTTCCAACCCATGGTAGGAAAATTAGAATTAAAACAGATAGCATCCATGACATAGGCAGACATATAAAAAGAAGGTATTTCTCTGAATTAAACACTTCTTTTATTCATATATTCAGTTATATGCTTAGCTAGGTAACTGGATAAAATGTCTGCCCAATTTAAGATAGATGACTTGACGATTGCGTCAATTAGGGGAACCCAATCTCTTGAGAATCTAGTGCTATCAGGCTTGGAAAATATTCTACATAACATACCAGTGGCATAAAAGTAAGGATAAGGAATTTGGGAAATTGGGTACGTACCATAATTATCTTGCTTCAATTTCCCTTCATTATCCTTCCATTCATGTATGAATTTGATAAGATTTGGATGTTTTCCCTTGAAATTTTGCACATATTTATTTTCGTATTTCTGTTGCAGGGTTGGTAGATGATACATTGCTGCTAAATCCTCTGCTTTGAAATAACCTATAGTTTCTCGTCTCGAATTCTTGAAAATTCTATCTTCAATGTTTAAGTCGGAAATTTCCCACTTAACCATGTCTGTATAAGGAAGAATCTTGGGTCTTGTAGCTATCCTGTGAATGAATGAGCATGCAACGTCAAAAAGGGTTGCATCAAATGTAGAAGCAATGCATGTTGTAGAAACTTTGTTTATCACCCTTGGTCCTTCATCTTCAAAGATTTTATACATTGCCTCCCACGTCGAACTACCGCAGTCTTTGTTGCAGACGGTATCTGAAAATAATGGAGACATATATGTGTCTTCTGTGGATGACGTTTGAGAAATTTATTTGCCCCTTATTCTCATTTTGATCTTCTTTAACCTGTTAATTGGTTTCCTTAGAGCAAAGTGAATTTAACACATAAGGAGTATCACAAGAGTAAATCAATCATTTACTTCATACACACGTGAGAAGATATCAATCTATCAATCATCTTTCATAATTTCTATTTTAATATTTCACATGGTTTCACACGTAAGATCTATCAATCATTTTAAAGCTGTTAAGATCTTAAATTCCATTTGATATGACACAAGCTATTTCACATGCTGAATTCATTTAATATGAAAATCACAATCATTCCTTATAATATTTCGTGATACTTGACCCTTAAAGGTTGTGAAATGCGATCTGTGCAAATCGAGATCACAACTTTTATGGGATAACGTATGAGTGTATATTATAAGTTGTGTGCAATGCAAATTGCGAAAAACTTGAAGTGACCGCGATAGCCGAAAGATTATATATTTCTTGCTTTATTTTCTTGTTGGGTCCACGGGTATCGCAACTTATATCATTTTCCTCTTAAATATTTATTGATTAAGTGTAGTGTGATGCAAAAAGGAAAAAAAATATAACGATGATTGAGGTTTTTTGCAAGGTTTTTAAAATTATATATTCAGAGAGGCTTTGAGCGCATATCACAACTTGCATATTTTACATTTTATGGTTCTTTTTTTAAATAAAATATGTAATATGCGATGCGATTTATGACAAAAACAAAAAATGTATTTTCTAAGTTTTTTATTCTAGGAAATTATAAAAAGAATTTCCTATTTATTTATAAAGGGTCCCTATTTATAAAATAAATGGGGGGTTGTTGTATAGCACAACAGGTTCCAAATCTGTTTCTGGCCAAATCTCATAAGATTTCAATGCACCCCCTAGTGTATTCTCAAATCATGTTGGACGTGGTAGAGCAACATCATGTTTTAAAACCTTCTCAATTTTAACCACTATGCATCCTTTCTTTACAAATTTTCCATGCACTTTATGCCCAAGCTCTATATTGAATATGGAGCCCTCACCAACCTTCACTCCATGTTGCAGAATATCTACCTTTTCTCCAATATAAAATGTAGAAGAAACATTTGCACCTATAAACGAATGTAAATCAGATTAGTATTTACTTAAAAAAAAGTATTATACTATCAATAATATTTGAACACATGCCCCAATATTTTGATTTACCTATGTTGTGACACAAATCCCTGATCTTCCATGGATGTATGTCCCCTTCATCAACATCCTCAATCAAATGTGGTTGAGTGACATCAATTATCAAAATTGCAACATAACATGCATTAACCCTTTCTCTGACATAATAAGTTCCAGACTCTGTAGATTCGACCCTTCCTAGCCCAACGACTTGATCATTAATAAGGAGATCAACAAATTCCCCTTTTGCTATATTTTCCATTGTAGCTTGTGCCAATTCTGTAACAACAATTAAACCATACATTGTAATTAAAAGGCTGAAAATGTAAAGTGTGATTTTATATTTTCGCAAAAACACACAACTTTCAAAAAGTAATATAGATGTAATAACTTAAATATTATGGTAGTCATATTGTATGTAATGAAACATTGTTCCCCACCATCTAGTGCATACTACCAAAAAGTACTTTACATGCAAATTACACAAAAAAACATATATGAAGACCATGCAATTAGAGATGTAGATAGTATCATAGAATGAAAAATATAAGCTCATATAAAACCACCAAGTTCCTATTTAACTTCAGAAATGACACTTGTAGTCTTAGTGCATGTGTATGAATAATGATCATAAGAAATTTGTAGAAGTTGAAGAACCGAAACATGGTCAATTGTAAAATCTAAGAAATTCTAAGATTGATGCTACATAATATGTCTAAAATCCCCATGAAAAGGAGAAATTATATTCACTTAGAGAGGATGTTTCATGTTTGAACTTGATAATCAAAAGGAAAACTAGAGGTTTTCTTCCAAATAAAAGTTTTGGTACTAGATAATTCTCATTTTTATTCTAAAAGAAAAGAAATTTCATTTTACAAATCTTTAGTTCCAATGTTAGCACTCCTTCCCTATACACATTTAAGGACATACTAGTGAGGATGGATACAAAGGGATGTTAACTTTAGGTCCTCGAAAGGAGCAGATTTGAGTTTTCCAAGATTTTTATGTTGATGAGGAAGAGTCTTATCTTATGTATCCAAACATTAGTGAATTTTTTTTTGGAAGTTCATAACTATACAAAACAATAGAGAGAAAAACAATACATGTTAAAAAATTATGCTTGAAACTTTAAATTTGCATACATTTGCATTGGAATCAAAATATATTATACCTCAATAATACATTTATTCATAAACTTCAAAAGTATACAAAGATCACATTATTCTCCATGGATCAAATAATTATGATTGGATTATTGTGTTTGTGCCAAAAGGAAAGCTATACCATTATATTTCCTTCCAACTCAAGCACAAATGTAGTGCCAAAAACAACATATATTTATATACAATTCTTTTGCATTGTCATTGATCTCCATTAATTGTTCCAAATTCAATAAAAGGGCACATGAAAAGCTATAACTCTAAACCATTGTGATTATTGAGACAATTTCACCCCTAGAGCATTGGTTGCATAAGTGTAATGGTGTCTAGAAGAAAGCCAGTAATCACTAGGTATCCTTCTTGCATAATCAAAAATGCACTGCTAAGAATAATTTCAGAGCACTAACCTTGGTGAGGGTGAAATCTTGAAAGTTTTCCTTTTGGAACAAGAACAAAGAAATCTAGTGCATTCTATAACTCCTTCTAACACAAATACAACCACATTTCCAACAATAATGCTACATTGCAAAAAAAAATTCAACGGATGCAAGATTTACTTCTATCGCAAACACAAACACTCTTTCAACAATCACATTGCAAGATGAAGGAAATTTAACACATTATAACCTTCCTTCTAGCATAACAACATTACATTATGAAGGAAATATAATGTGTGCTAACTTTCCTTCTATCACAAGTAGAATCCCATTTTGAACAACAACATTGCACCTTAAATGAAAGCTAACAATAAATATCATTCCTTCTACTACAAACATAAGAATATTTCTAGAAGCAACATTACATGGTCAAATAAATCTAGCACAAACACGCACATTGCCAACAACAATTTTGTAAGGCATTTGAAATCTACCACATTCTAAATCTACTTCTAGCGTAAATAGAAGCATGTTACTCACAAAAACATTGCAAAGTAATAGAAATATTACACATTCTAGAGTTTCTTCTAGCACAAACAAAATCACATTGCCAAAAGCAACATTGCAGGGTGGAAGATATATAACCTATGCTTCATTTACTTCTAGCACATTGCCAACAATAACATTGTAGTGAAAACGAAATCCAATGCATGATATAATTCCTTCTAGCACAAGTGCAATTGCATTTCCAACAATATTCCATTGCAAAATAAATACAATGTAGGTTATATTTCATTCTAGCACAAATACAAGCAGGTTTCCAACTACAGTATTGCATTATGAAAAAAATCTATTGCATACTAGATTTTATTCTAGTACAAACATAAGCACGTTTCTAACACCAATATTGCATTGCAAAAAAAATTAAGTGCATGCTAGAATTCCTCCCACCATACACAAACATATTGGCAACATCAATATTGTAGGGTAAATGAAATCTATGTCATGCTAGATTTTCTTATATCACAAACATAAGCATATTTCTAATCACCATATTTCAAGGTGAATTATATCTAACATGCTATTTGTACTTTTATCTCAAACATAAACATGTCACCAATAATAGCATTGCAAGGTGAATGAAATCTAACACATACTAGATTTCCTTCTTTCCCAAACAAAAGCACATAACAATATTGTAGGGTGAAAGAAACATACCGCATATTAGATTTTCTTCTAGAACAAACAAGAATATTGTAAAAAATACCTTATGCAAGACAAAAGAAATCCGATGTGGTAGATTTCCTTCTAGCACAAACACAAACACATAGCATGGTAGGGCTTAAGAATATAGCGCATGCTAAATTTTGTTATAGAATGAACACAAACACATTACCAACAACATTCTAGGGAAAAAGAAATCTAGCACATGCTAGATTTCCTTTTAGCACAATCACAAGCACATTGCCAATAACATCATTGTGGTGAAGGAAATATGGCACATACTAGATTTCCTTCTAGCACAAACAATTGAATTTGCAACAACAACATTGCAATGCGAAATAAATCTAGTGCACACTAGATTTCCTTCTAACGCATATACAAACACATTGTCAATAAACTCATAGAAGGGTGAAATAAATCTAATGTATGCTAGATTTCTTTCTAGCACAAACAAAAACACATTACAACATTTCTAGATAAAATAAATCTAGCACATGGTAGATTTACTTCTACCGCAAACAAAATCATATTGTCAACAACCACATTTTAGTGAAAATAAATCTAATGCATGATATATTTCTTTCGAGCCAAAATTGAAGCATGTTGGCAATAAAAGCAGTGTAAGGTGAAGAAAATCTAACACGTGTTAGATTTACGCATAGCACATTGTAGGGTGAAAGAAATCTAGCATGTTAGATTTTCTTCCAGCATAAAGAAAAGCATATTGCCAACAGCAACATTGCATGGAAAAAGATATATTAAACAACTTCTATCACATACACAAGCACATTTCCAATAACAACATTGCAAGGTAAAATAAATTTAATGCATGTTATATTTACAAATACAAGCATACTACCAACAACAACATTTCTTACCAAAAGAAACCTAACGCATGTTATATTTCCTTCTAACACAAACACAAGCACATTGCCAAGGTGAAGGAAATCTAATAAGTGCTAGATTTCCTTCTATAATAAACAACCAAATTGACAACAATAATATTGTAGAGAAAAATAAATCTAGCACAACTTCTAGCCCAAACACAAGCACATTCCCAATAACATTGCCAAGGTGAAGGAAATCTAACACGTGCTAGATTTCCTTCTATCATAAACAACCAAATAGACAACAAAAATATTGTAAAGCAAAATAAATCTAGCATAGTTTCTAGCCCAAACACAAGCATTTTTCCCATAACAACATTGCAAGGTGAAAGAAATTTAACGAGTGTTAGCTTTACATGTAGCACAAATACAAGCATACTACCGACAACAACATTGCATGCCAAAATAAATCTAGTGCATGCTATATTTCGTTTTAACACACACAAAAACATTGCTAGTAAGAACATTCCAAGGTGAAGGAACTCTAACACATGTTAGATTTCCTTCTATCATAAACAACCATATTACCAACAATAACATTGCATTGTGAAAATTCCTTCTAGCATGTCAATAATAATATTGCAAGGTGGAAAAAATATAAGGTGTGCTAGTGTTGGAAATATTGAGAGGGGGGTTCAATCAATATTTCTTTACAATTGTTATATTATTCCAGTTAAAATCACTAATTAAACCAAAACACAATATTTTCAACAAGAAAATAATTTTATTAATGAATTTGAGGACTCTAAAAACCCAAGCTCCAACTTGTACAACAAAGTCTTTAACTCCTTCAAGGCTTGAACCCTAAATGAGGACTCTAATATTCAACTACAAATCCAAGCTCAAGCTCCAATCCTCTACGGATCCAACCCTCTCAGTTTTCTTCAATCCCTTAAGGTGACTTCAATACTACTTCAAGCCTCCATCAAAAAATTCAAATAATTCTAAAAAATGTATCCAAGATAGGTCTGGAAAGTGCTCTGAAATCTACCTCTACAAAAAATTCATGTCTGCTTCAACAAAAATTTTATGGTTGCACCAACAAAACATGTCTTCAAGTGTTTTCCTTCAACTATACTCCAAGGATGACTACTCCAACAAAACAAGTCTTTAAGTGTTGGTCTTCAACTACACTCCAAGGGTGATTGCTTCAACAAAACAACTCTTCAAGTGTTGGTCTTCAACTATGCTTCAAGAGTGACTGTTGTTTCAACAAAGGCTTGCCGAATGCTCAATTAATGTCATCATGAATGCACTCTACTGTCAACTCAAAATATGCTCGAAGTATGTTATCATTTTATCATTCAATGAAGGTGTCTCCTAGGCTCTTCATGTGTGCTTCAAACAATGTCCTTCAATCTACAAGGATTACTTTACTTTTGTTTCAAATCTGACTTGATATGTTGATCAAGCCTCTCAAGGTGTAATATTCCTAATGGAAAAATTAACAGTGATAACAAAAGCATGCAATAAACCCAACACAAATATTTTTCAGCAAATGCCCATAAAACAGAAATGCTCCAAACACACCAAAATGGGCAAATTTTATTATAAGATCTTGTTGGAGTACAATATAAAATAGGAAATGTGCATAGAGGCTTACACAATGCAAGATACAAGCCTCATGTGGATTCTTTATCAATGCCAAATTGCTGCCGGAATTTTCCCACTAAAAGCTTGCATTGGCCTTGTGATTTTTGCATTGTTGGTTGTGTTGATACCATGATTTGACCCCTCCTAACTACTCGGAAAAATCTAATAAATTAGTCATGGAATCCTTGTCAAAAACCCATAAAACCCAGAAAGGGTTTTCCATGGTTTTGATGCTCCATAAATGGCCCCAAATTCTTTGATCCTCCTCCAAGTGCAGAAAAATTAAAACTGTGACTGATGCTGGAATGAATGTCCCAAAATTGCTGGAAAATTCTTCTCAATTGCACCCCAAACCAACCCCAAGAAACCCAACTCTCAAAATCCCTTCACAAGCCACCCCACAATTGTGCCTCCACAATGATTGTGCAGTTTTTGGGTAGGATGACGTAGTCTCTCCTCTGGAAAATTAGTTTGATGTTTTATGTCGAATTCTACCCTTGCAAATCTTTCTCCTTTCTCCTAGAATTAACAAAAAATTACTTCAACAATGCTATAGCTCCCAACTCAAGTTCTTCCTCCTCAACTCTCTACGTGGCCTCTTGAACTACGTCTCAGTTGGCCCAGAAACTGTACCACATGTGTGGCCCTCTCTCTAACTCCTAGAGCTGATGAAGAATCCTTCCTAGGGTGGTACCCAGAGTCGACCGAAGAAAGGTTGAGCTTCCTCCTTGGCAAAATCTTGTGTTGAACAACACTATGTAACTCTATTAAATAGTTAGAGCAACACTTCAATTGCCAAATTATCAAAAGGCCTCAAATGTTGCTTCCTCTCTCATATTTATAATTTTTTGTTCATTTCCTTCATGCGGTCCCCTCACTAGGCAATTCAAACCTCTTTCCTTGGCCATACGATTTCTCTCTCCTCAAGAAGTGCATATTAGTTGGGGAGGTGGCCCCCACATTCCACTAAGGCAAATATTTCGACCCCCTTGTCCTATGTTTCCTCTCCAAACTTATCTTAGGCCCCCAAAATTGGAAAAATGGAAAATTTGTGGTACTATTGACAAAATTATTTAGGAAGGGACATTACAGTTCTCCCCTCCCAAATGTTGCTTATCCCTAAGCAACTGTAAAACTGGACACTGCAAACTCTGCTTGTTTTCCCACGTGGCATCCTCAACTAACAAGTCTTTCCACTTGACCAAGTGCTCCCAGATGACATTGTTTCTTAGCTTCCTCTCTGTGGTCTCCAATATGGTCTCAGAAGCCAATATCAAGTGTCCCTCTTCATCCAACGGAGGAAACTCATTGACTATCGTAACCTGCTTCACCAACACCTTTTTCAGGAAAGAGACATGAAATATGTTGTGAATTCCGCTCTCTGGGGGTAACTCCATCTCGTAAGCTACCTCTCCAACTCTCCTGGTCACCCTGTATGGCCCATAGAAGCGTTGCTTTAGCTTCTCCGCCCCTTTTTTCTTGAGTGAAGATTGTCAGTAAGGCTACAAACGTAGGTAGACCATGTCCCCTACCTTGAACTATCTCTCCACCCTATGCTTATCGGTGTACATATTTTGTTGATTTTATGCTACCTGCAAGTTATCCATAAGAACCTTGAGAATATCCTAGCTCTCTTGGACCCAATCCTTTGCCCTGGGGCCCTGCTATCTCCAAATATCATGTCAAGAAAAGAAATTTTAACATAACCATAAAGTTTTCGAAAGGGAGACATACCAATCGACATGTGGTAAGTCGTCTTGTAGTAGAACTCTCCCAGGTGTAGCCACTTCACGCACGCCCTTTATTGTCTCATGCCATAATTTTGTAGCTAACCCTCTAGCCATTTTTTCACTATCTCAGTCTTCCCATCCGTCTGTGGGTGATAGTTGGTGTTGGGTATAAGCTTGGTTCCCACTAGCCAGAACAAATCCTTCTAGAAGGCCCCCATGAATCTACTGTCATTGTCACTGAATATGTTCTTTGGGAGACCATGCAATCAAAACACCTCCCGAAAGAACAACTCAACCACCTGTGAGGTTGAATATCTCAATGGGATCGCAAATAAATGGGCAATTTTAGTCAAGTGATCTACCACGACGTAGATGCAATCTCTCCCCTATATCGTCGAAAGTCCCGTGATGAATTCCATGGACAAAATCTCCCAATTCCTCTCTGGAATGGGAAGAAACTATAATAGTATGGTCAGGTATGATAACTCCAGCTTGTTCCTATGACATGTTATGCACTCTTGTACGTGCCTCAGTGCGTCCCCCTTGAGCACACACCAAGAGAAATACTCATGAATGGTATAGTAAGTCTTGAGAAACCTGGATGTCCTACAAGAGGGCGTCTTGAGCTACCTGCATCACCTTATCTATGGATTAGGATCCTGACAATAATTATATTCAGTCTTTGTAGTAGATCACATCATCCATCACCCGGAATATATCATCCACATGTGTGTCATCTAGTATCTCACAAGCATGTTTGTCCTTGGAATACTCAACCAAGAGTTGGGCCTTCCAATCATGTGAAATGTCCATCAGTGAGAGTATTGTAGGCATCTAGGAAAGTGCATCCACCACTATGTTGTGCTTTCCCTTTACGTACACGATCTTAAAGTCATAATCCTAGAGCTTACTCACCCACTTATATTTCCTCTCCTATAATGTATGTTGCTCCAGGGAGAATCAATGATTGTTGTGATCAGTCTTCACCTTGAACCAGTTCCCCACCAAGTATTGTCTAAATTTGGCCAAGGCTTGCAACACGGCCAACATCTCGTTGTCATAAATGAACTCATTCATGGGGTAGCAACTTTCTACTCTCAATGGCTATGGGGTGGCCTCCCTGCGTCAACATGGCCCCAACTCCATCAACTAAAGCAACACACTCCAATACAAACGGTCAAGTGAAATCAGACAAAGAAAAAATAGAACAGCTGCTCTTGACCTTCTTGCGGCACTCAAAGGCCTCATGTGCTACCTATGTCCACTCAAAATCCACTTCTTCCTCAAGTCTGTGAGGTGTGCTGCAAGCTTTGAAAATCCTCTCACGTATCTCCTATAGTACATACAAATTCCCAAGAAACCCCTTAGCTTAGTCACATTCCTGGGTGTTGGCCAATCCAAAATGGCCCTGATCTTCTCCTAGTGTACCTTCACTTCATCCTCTGGGCCAATCACATGCCCAAGGTACAACATCTATGTCAATCCAAACTCACATTTGGACATATTCGCATACAATTGTTGCTCCTCTAGTATGAGAAGTACAACCTCCAAATGTTTAAGGTTCTCCTCCCACGTCCGGTTATAGATGAGTATGTCGTCAAAGAAGACAAGGACAAAGTGTCGCAACTGCCCAAGAAATATGTGGTTCATACAAGACTGAACTGTATCAATTCCCTCCTCCAACTCAGTAGTGCGTTCGAACCCTCGGCTTGGTGGCCTACCCAGAGGGATATCCCAAAAAACCCCCTGATACCTCTCTAATAGGGCCTGTATGTGCATTGGATGTGGTTGGGCCCCTATCTTTGAAATCCTCAACTTGACCGCCCACTCTATATCCCCATGTCATAGATCTACCTCCATCCAGTGTGTTGAAACTATCTCAGGTGGGTAAGAGTGCATCCCCCTAAAAAATAGTAGCTTCCCATCTGGCCCCATAAAATCCATCTCTAACTTTTTCTAGTTAGTGGTGACCCTCCCCAATGAGTATAACCACTAGACGCCTAACACCACGCTAGTCTCTGGGACACTAAAAATAGTGATCAATAATTGAGTAGTTCCCCATCACTACAGTCAAATCTGGAGCGTACTTCGTGCACTACATGGTTCAGTCTCGTGGCACCAACAAGAACCCCTAAAATGTCTTTGTGTGGATGCCCCTACGCTCCACCATCTGGGAATCAATAAAGTCTTAGGTGACCCCATTTTCTGCCCCAACTGATTCATGTTGCCCCTGTAACGTCCCCCTAAACCTTACTGTAAAATTCTTCGGAACTCCCAAAAGTGAAGCAAGGACTCCCCCTAATGGGGAAAATGGTCCCCCTCTAGGTGGTAGTCGTGGTGGTGGTTCTCCCCCTGATGATGGTCCTCCCTCATCTCCCAGATCAGTTCGAACTTCAAACTCCCCATCCGAATCACTATCTGAGTACACCTCAATGTAGTGGACCTTGCCCTTAGTGCATGTGTGCTCAGGTGGTCAGGGTTCTTGGCAAGTAATGCACAACTTCCTCCTCCTAAGGTCCCTCTAGGTCTCCTCGTCCATCTGACCACGTCCTTCATCCATCTACGGTGGTCTAGTGTCTCGGTTCCCCTTTGGTGCAGTGGGTCTAATGGGGACAAAGGCTCAGGTCTTGGGCACAACGTCAATCATATCTCAAGTCCTGGAGATAGAATTTGTCAAATATGTGGGCTTGTATTCCCTCACCCAACCACCCAATGGCTCTGCTAGCCCCTCCACAAATAGCATGATCAACCAGGCCTCTGAAATGTTAGTCACCATCACTGGCAGTCCCTGAAACTCCATAATGTATGTCTTTGCACTACCAGTTTTTCTCAGATGGGCTAACTCCCTAAAATGTAACTCTGGGTCTTTTCTTTCAAACCTCTCCAATAGCCTCTGGGTGAACTCTATGTAATAAGTGATGTGAATATGTCGCAACATGATTAGCCCATGGTACCACCACTCTTGGGCATCCCCTTCCAAATGAAAGGTAGCAAACCGAATAGCATCGGTCTCCCGCATTGGGTTCATGTGCAAGTATGTATCTAGCTTCTGAACCTAAGCCTTAGCATCCAACTGTTCCAGTGAAAGAACTCTAGTGAAGCTCATGGGAATTATTGTTAATGTATTTTGCATAATTCTGTGTAATCAATTTTTAAAATAGTACTCTTGTGAGTTTAGAAGAGAGCCTTTGGAAATATGTCAAAACTTATAATTCCATTTTTCATTTTATCCTTCCTTTTTTTTGAAGGGATAATCAGTGCTCCAAATGTCAAAAATATGTTGAGCCCTCTTGCTCTTTACAATTTGGGTAAAGCCATAGCCTTTTTACTTTAATATACAACATAACTAAGACTATGAAATAATTTGTAATAATGTTTCAAACCTTAATTAAGGACCAACAATAGAACACTGATAGAGCTCATAAAGGTATCTAGAACTTGAATCCTTCAAAAACCTTGGTCATGACGTCATATTGTTTCATAAAACTAATAACACTTATGTTCCCCAAGGAGATTTCGGAATTAGGTTGATGCAAAAACTCATAACTCCAAAGTTTTTGGACACATTGAATTAACCAAGACATTGACAAATTTACATGACACAAAGCTTGTCACAAGTTGCACCCATATGTAAAGATCCCATAATGGATTCGTGAAACAAGGAGGCTTGTAAGAAATACGAAAAGGTTGTGGAGAAGTTGTATTTCATATTGCTCAGTGCTGGAACTCATATCTCAAAGCTCTCGGTTGCTAGCTGAGTATTTCAATTCCATGTTTGACGACCACACTTTGTTTCGAAGTTGAATCATTACTAGCATGCCCTGTGCCAAAGCTGGCTCTCGACTTGAGTCCAAAAAAAAACATGGGGGTACTCATTGCACTTGGTCAAGATGAGGTTGGATGGTCGCAAATGAGGTGAAAGGATGGAGAAGGGATTGGAGAGAATCATGAGGATTGTGATTAGCGTATTCTCAAAGTGTTTCCCTTTGGATTTGATTTGGTGAGAACTTAGAAGTCAACCTTTCAGAGCATGATGAAGGAAAAACTATGGTATAAATGAGTTCAACCACCAGTATTATCGTGTTTGAAACTTAAGTATTGAAGAAGGAAGCCACAATTCGTATCCATTTTGAAGGGATACGATAGTTACAATTCTTTGACTTTCAAAATTTAGAAAAAATGCATATTTTATTTTTTATCAGGGAGATGTTTAGTTCCAATTTTTTCCTGTACCCAAAATTTTCCATCTCATACTGCATCCGTATACAAATTCAACCTTAGTTAATATGTATTCAACATTGCATCATCATAATGTAAGTGATCTCATTCAAGCCGTGTCCTTTAATTTGCAATCTCTATTTAGAGGACTGAAATTTCTCTTCTCCGTAGACATTTGTCCAACTAAAGGTTTGAAATTCTTCTTCTTTATTTGTCTACTATAGATGAAACTCGTTATCAAACACCTTGCTACAATAGAATATTTTCTTCCAGTACCATCATTATATTCTTATAATTTTTGAAGCCCCAAAACTTCTTATATTCACATACAATTTCCCTTCACCATTTTAATCGCCTCACTCGAGTCTCTTTCCCGGATTCCATAAACATGGTTGCCATGTCTCTGTTTAAACATATGTTTAGCACCAACACTAGAAATTGGATACATTTTCCAAGAGTTGTCGCAAATGAACAAACAACCAAGAATTACCAACTTTGCATGGTTGCAAATAAATCCCAATCCCATATTTCCCTTCTGTATTTTGAGGCTCCATCAAACTTAACCTTGAAGAAGCCTCTGCATACTCTCATTAATATAATAACCCTTTAAAGTGGGGTTTATTGAGATGTGTAGTTTAATACTGAATTGTGCATATCTTGATATTTGTTTTTCAATATTGAATGTTGCATTACCAAAAAATATTGTTAGTAACACTGCTCCATTTTCATTTTCAAGCCTTAGTGCTAGACGGTATTTAAAAAAAGAGCCATTTATCATTTCTTTTTTGGCCAGTTGTAGGTAAACACAAGTCTCAATGTCTCATAGTTTGAGAGGTGCTTCTGAGATGATTAATGTAGCAACAAGAACACTTTTACTCTGTAACATTGACTGAATTTCAATGCATTCATTGTTGGTATATGCCTTATCAATGCATACATTTTAGAGAACAAATCTAGCATCACAATTAGGCCTTTGTGCATTTATTTTAATCAATGTAAGCAAGGAACAGTTGTATATCCTTATTGATATTTTCTTCTCTCCATGCAAATATTTAAATGTATCCCACAAGCCAATCATAATTTCAAAGCATCATATTTTCAAGCCGAAAGGCATCATCACATATATCTATACTGCAATCCATCCTGACCCAACCAACCCCTGTAATTTACTATGAACTCAAATTCAGATAAAAAATGTTATAAGGGAGAACTCAACCAATAGAAGCTTATTTCCTACCATTTTGAGAATCATAACTTGTGTTTATGATTTCCATTCAATCCTCCACATAAAATTTACCAAATAGTATGTATATCATAATGATTGTGAGTCCAGGCTAAAACATATTCGTACCAGATCCATGCAGAAGGTCAAGTCCCTCCCAGAAATAGCAATCCTCTTTAATGATTATAGTTACAATCACCACAAGAACACCGCCTCTCATTGAAATGATGGAAGTGGTTGGAATCCCTCACAAAAATATATCTTAAAATAATTTTTGAGATGAACTTGATGGCAAAGTGGAAATCCCCACACACTCGAAGGTTCTTAAGTACCTAAATAGTTGTCCCACGGGATTTCTTAATAAGCCCAAAAGAAATGGCCAACTTCTCACTATGGTGGCAAGGAAATTGTTCCTCATGCTCCTCTTCCACATCGTCCAATACAAATATTATGTCATGTACATAACCCGTTTCATTCATCTCCCTAGACAATCTATACAACTCTTCAATCTATCCCTATTATAATCCCCTCTTTCAAGCATTCTAGGACATCTTCACATATAAGTCCACCATCTGGAATGTTGTTAGCTTCCAAGATCTTGAAGCATTACCCTTCTTCAAATCCCTGGCTTTGATGATGGCAGTAGAGGTAGAAACTGGTGGGCATAATAGAAAACTTAGGACCCGAACCAACTTTATCTACAATCTAGCTCTAGCTGCTAAAGTCTGCAGAGGTTAGTCTACAACGAAGGTTGAAATCTTTCCCATTAATTGGAAAATCGATAGCATGGAAGAGTCATAGGAATAAGGTGAGAATAGGGGAGGACCCTTAGATTGGTTGTAAAGACAATTTCAAACTGTGTAAGAAGCTAATAAGAGATCTCTATGTATTAGGTATTTATTCCATGGAAAATGGGACAAAAAATGATGGCAGGAATATTTGATCTCATGGCTTAAATTTCAAGGAGTGAAAACTGAGGAAAGGAACCATAGCTTAAATTCTAGTGCAATTAAACTTTTTGAACAAGATAAGCTAATTTAAATGGTCAAAAAATGAGGGGTTTGACGAATATATTTCCATAGTAGAATACATGCTAAAGATGGAAGAAGAAATGATGAGGGAAAGTTCCCTATGGTGGCACTTAGTTTGAAAGTTAGAAATCCCTCTTAAAGCTAAATCTTTCTCTAGTTAACTTTCGACAACAAAACTTTAATTTGGGATAATTTCCAGAAGATAAACATGCAAAAATATGTATTTTGTGTGAGACAAGTGAGGAATCTGTGGATGACTTGTTTGTTTCCTATTTTTGGAGCTTACCTATGGATAGCCTGTAATATATTGATTTATTTAGAAGCACGAATAGAGTATAGTTCTAGTACAGATGGGCACAAAGATGCTGGCAATGATGAGAAAGCTGACAGGTGACTGATTGATCCCAGATCAAATCAGCGTGGCAGCCCAGTGCAAATATATAAATGGGGGTGGGTATTTTTCACCTTCATTCAGTAGAATGTCTAGGAACAATCAATCATATATTATATTATAAAAGGATGCATTAAGTAGCCATCTAAGGTTTGAGGTTGGAGAAACCATACCATTGTTTCCGTTTCCAAATGGTTCATTTATCAAAGCATGAATCTGGAGGTGGGGCTGTAGGAGAAATAAATGGTGTATAGGGCTCTCATTAAATGTTTTTATTAAATGGGGCAGATGACTCTTACTAAATGTTTTTATTCTTGGATTTTAGAAAAATCTCTAAATTTTTTCAGCACTTTACAGTATTTTGTGATTTAAGGTATTTAAGTAACTAAATATATAAAGATCTTCCCAGATCTAGAGTTAAGAACACAATTAGCCCATAAAAGTAGGAACACTTGAGGTGGAAATTGATCTTCCTCAAAAGAGTAACCAACCAAAATTCTAAAGGAAACATTAACATAGCTACGACTAGGCCTGGGTGTTTTTCGATGGAGCCTGTCAAGAACTTCCAGGTTTTTGTGGGTTGGTGTAATTCTATTTATGGATTGAAATAACCATTTCAATCTAAATTTAGCATTAGTACTTGGCACAAATGACCAAAAATAAATTTATGCTATGTAGCTCCTCTAGAAAACAACAAAAAATAAGGTATAAAAAAGTTGCAAGTGTTTTGAGCTTCAAAGCTGATGGTAGATTGGTCTAATAATAAGTTCACAACAGATAATTTGTTAGTTGACCCTAGGGGAGATTTGATGGTATTTTTTTTGCACATATCTTTAAATATTTTAATACTCTAGCAAATAAGTTATTAAAAAAAGATTTTTTACTGCAGGATGGGTCCCTTACTTAGCAAGAGTTCAGGGGAGGGATATAATTATCAGCTTCTGAAAGTTTTTTGTTTTGATGTAGGGTTCCAAACCCCTAGAATTTGTTTCAGGTATCTCTATGTTGCAATTGCATTACTTGTAGACTTTTGGCTATATATAGAAAGAGAATATCTAATTTTGTGAAGGCTTCCTTCAGGGAGACTAGGAAGACAGTTTATAGATAGTCATAGAATAGAATTAGGGATAGTTTTAGGACTGTTTTAAAGACTGTTATTTTTGAAGGCTGAAAAAGGAAAAATGATTTATATTCAAATTTCACACAATAACTTTATTAATGTCCAGACTACAAAATTAAATCAATGGGACTAAAACAGGATATTTACTGTAGCTACATAATGGAAGTGCCTACACCTCCAATAGCTGCAATATAAACAACAGAAAAATAGCTAAGTACATAGCTAGAATTAAGAAAAACATAATGAATGCAGAAGAAAAGTCACAAAAAGAGTATTGATCAAATCATTCCCCAGTGGAAATCCCAAAAGTTAAAATTTCCAAATATTACCTTAGCTTAGGGTCTGACAACTAGAGAAAATATATTGAGTGAAACATTACGAAATAGTTCTCACAAAATATGGATTTAATTATAAAAGGAATAATTCTTCAAACATTGTAAACCATTAATGGAACTTGGCAAAGATGAGATAATTACAAATAACTGCGAGTTTTTTATTTTTATACTAAAGAATTGGTATATCAACTTGTCAACATTTGGGTAAGAATTAGTAATCTCTTGTTCAATAGAAATTCAAAAATCTTAGATTTTTGGACTTCACAATAATATTTCCTGGCATAGAGAGGTAGAGCATGACAAACATAGAAAATAGCAAAACATAACTTACTTAGAAGCCCAGTTAAAAATTGGAAGGCAACTAGATTTTGTTGATTCAAAGGAACAAGGTAAGAATAGGGGAAGAGCCCTAGATTAGTTGTAAAGGAAATTCTAAACTATGTAAGGAGATAATAAGAGATCTCCATCTCTTTGGGATTTTTTCAATGGAGATATAAGGACATCAAACATATAATTCTTCACAAAACCGAAATAAGTAGGGTTGATTTTTCAATGAAACCATGTAATAAGTCCACTGATATAGAATTGTTTGCAATATCAGCGATTTAAGAAACCAAATCCAACTGCAATTATGATATGTTAATAAAAACTAGGTAGGCCGTATTAATCTAATATCTATTATGTTATTCTCACTTACTGTATAGGAGTCTGATTGTACTGAAGATTATCCACAGGCTTAAAGAATAGGAGCCCGATTATCTTTCCTGTGGGTACCTGCAGCCCAAAATGTAGACCCACAGTAAAAACATCTCCACTTCCAAAAAAACGTCCCCACTTCATGCAACGTTACTCTCAACATCAGAGAAATTCAACGTTGATTTCATGGACTTGATTTATGCTAAGAAATCCCACCAACATCAACAATAAAATAGGAATTATGGTCATCGTCGTGCCTTTCCAGGAGCCTTCCAAGGGTTTTCATGTAATGAATATGTTTCAAAGCAGCACCTGTTCCAGAAAACCAATTGGTAAGGAGGCTTTAAAAATCCACTTGTCATTTTATTGCTTATTTTATTTCAAATTTACGCCAAAAACATCACTGTAATTTTCTAGAGTTACATAATCGTAATACTATTTTACTATGTTCCTGCATAAAGGGAATCAACGAGATTACTTTTATCGTCATAATATCAAATGTATGTAAGACAAAGGTCTCTGTCACTATATCCCTGCTATCCACAACATTAACTATTGTCTGTTGAGGAGAATCTACAACCACTTCCTTACCAATACAAGACATGTAGAAGTCATATACATTTTCCCAAAACGATAGACTAGTTCCACCTTTTCCAGCACTAGCCACATACATGTTAGTTATGTCCGGAAGGATTGCTCCACTAGGTTTCAACCAATGATCACAAGCATAAATAACTAAGTTGAGCATTTATTCATAAAGCAAGCATTATCCCATCCACTCACTCACTATCACATCTACACTTTGACTTTCGATTGTCGTGCATTTATCAATATCTTCTATCATGTTGTGGACTACAGTAATAACTCCACGCAAGTTCTTATTTTTGGCATTCTCACTTTCTTTTTTGAGCATGTTATTTTGTTTTGCATCCCGACAAGCTACAGATGCCATCTTCTCACTTGCTTCAACTGCAATTACTTTTGCAGCTCCTTCTTGAGCTGCAAACAAACTTAAAATCCTTGTTCCACATCCAACATCCATAACCCAAATCTCGCTTAAAAAGAGAAGGATTGTTCAAAATAGCTCTGTCGTAGGCATCCATCCGTACTTGATCACTAAGAATTTCCCTATGAATTGAAATCTGACTATAAGCACCAAAGTAACTCTCATTGATGCTCTTAATTTACTTTTCTTCCACATTTGCAAAAGTTACTTTAAATCTTTTATCCTTTGTCTTCACAAGAAAAGATTGTTGAGAATTTTGCTGTGCTATGATGACACCATTGGACCTATTATTATTTGAATTAATATCATACACTTTTTTGCTATTATTAGCTGCACCAACACCTATAGCTTTACCATCTGACTCATTGGTGCTAAGATTAGTTAGAGCTAAATCTAAGAGTTCAACCAGGATAGTATTGACTAAGTCATTAAAGTGAATGTGGCTCTTATTACACACTTTCTTTAGGCCATGCCAAGAAACATATGCAGGCCTCTTCCATGACGTGCTAAGGAATATATCTATCTCCAGCACTTGTGGTGCATTACCTTGGGTATTTGGCTACACCTCATCCCTTAGCCTACATCCAGTGATTTTAAGTCCCAACTACTGGGAAAGAAAGGTTTACCATGAAAGGAGGAACATAAAGAATGCTCATTATGGCACCTTTTTCCTCGACATACCACATAATGCAACCAGATTCAGACCCAGAATGACTAAAACGGTGCATATGATACACCGACTCAAATCTAAATTCCAGATTCAGATCCAAATTGACTGAAATGGCGCATAAGATACACCCACTCAAATCTAAATTCTTTGCACATCGAACACTCAAGGGTATTTATTCAAAAATAGTTAATCAACAATTTTCTCTAAAATATTACCAACATTTCACATTTTAAGTCAGAATACTCAGAATTACGAGAGCTTACGTGAACTAATCAACAAAAATGTATGTTTTTCTTAAGCACTCACATGTCAGCAACACAAATGTGTGTACATGTATGTTTCTTCATTTATTTATAGTAGATTTATTACCTAGATCAAGAAGTTGAACATCGGATGTGTCTTTCCACTTCAAAAGCACCACCGATATAGCTCAACATTGTATCAACCGAGGTTCTAATTCCAAATATTTGATGTAAAATAGAACACTTTTCAATTTAGTAGTATTTTATTATATGCATCCCTGAAATCGGTTTCTGGTGGGTCTGCAGTGCATTTACGGAACCTGGAAACCACCTTGAAATTATTTCTGGGATGTTGTACATCTTTTATAGTAAAAAAAATATTTTAAAAATGTCCCAAAATTTCCCACCAACCCTAACATATATAAAAAAAATCCTTGACGGTGAAAATCTATCACAAAAGAGAGGACATACTAATGTCCTTACAAAACAGAGAAACAAACCAGCCAAATAAAACACTTTAACAGGGCTTATTGGGTAGCTTTTCCACAACAGGAGGAAAAATGTAGCATTTCCACAATTCGAGCTTTTTCTAATAATTCTCTTCCTTTGCTCATATACCCTACAGGAATGTGAGTGAGTGGGAAACATATCATATCCTGCTTCGATAATATAGAGTATCCTTAACACCAAGTCAACTAGCCTATACCATCTTTTAATGTTTCGACCATTACATCACATTAAGGACACCATCAGGTCCCTTATCACTCAAAAATTGAAGATGTAGGACCTATGCAGCATCTTAGACCTTTAAAAAGGACCAAAATTGGTGAATTTAGCACCCTCAGTGTAAATGCCCTAAGTTTCACCTGCCACTGGTTGCCACCAAGATCACTGTTTTTGCTTCCATCCCAGTGTATCCCACACTGGGAAAGCATCAAAACATTTCAACTACCACCAAGGCCACTTTTTTTTCTTCCAATCAAGATGTAGAACCTATGCAGTGGGCTTAGAACTTTAAAAAATGGCCAAAATCAGTGAATTCAGCCCCCTGAATGTCAATACCCTTAGTTTTACCCACCACTAAGGTCGATGGTTTTGCATCCAAACCAGTGTGGCCCACACTAGACAAGCCTAAGAAAATTTCACCTACCACCAGCTGCCATCAATATCACTAGTTTTTATTCCAAAATAGCGTGACCTAGACTGGACAAGCCTCAAAACCGACATGGCAGTGTGTAGGCAACCAAAGCAACAAATCACACACAGGGCTGCCTTTCTATCAATATTTTTGGTAGGAGGCACTTTAGAAGGTTTCATGGAGGATGGAGGGGCCTCCCAAGCCCCAAACTCTACAAAATATACACTCAGGGAATCCATTAAACACCTTTTGGAGAGAAAAAAATTTTGTTATTTGTTGCAGAAAGAACCTTTAACTCCAAGGTTGTGCAGAAAAATTGTTGTGAGAACTTAAGTGATTGACCCTCTTTGACCCCTGCCAAAGGAAGGAATATTTTTAGTGGAAGGGAAAGAACTTGTAGAAGTCCAGGAGGACCAAAAACTAAAGAAAGAGGATTTAGGAAGCCACCTCTCCATACGTAAAATCTGATTTGTACCTCTCTTTCTTTATCAATATAATCTTTGCTTTCCTCCTTGTGGTGCATTATCTTGGGTATTTGGTTGCACCTCATCCTTCAATCTACATCCAATGATGCTGGGATTATTGAATTTTCATTTATAGACAATTGAGTTACAATTTAAGCTCTTCATGATGGCTACTAAATCTCATTCAAATTGAATATTGGTTATACATAACCTTATTTAGAATCAACACTTCTATTACCTATTGCAATATGAGCGTGAGAATATTTTCATTTGAAAATAGTTTTGTAAAAATTCTTCCCTATGATTCCCTTGTTGCAGTTTAACTCAGGCTTCAAAAATGCATTTCGAAAGCTCCTGAGACTTCAAAAATTCATTTAGAAAGCTCAATGTTCAACAAATTTATTCAAAATTAGTCATTAATTTAACATAGTCAATAAATGTTTGAAAATTAGGGAGAATCAAAGCTGTGTAGATTGTTATTCTGAACTACAGATTTAAATGCTAGAAAATGAATGATTATTATTACAATTTTGTAACAAATACTTGGAGATGTAAGTAAATCCAATGCAATATCTTGTAACAACTTAAAAATTAAAAAAGTACATCTATAGATACTTTTGTAGAATGGCATAGCTTTTCAATAATAGGTATTTGGGAAACTCTAAAATTTATAGATGACATGGATGTAATTGTAGATTCATGGTAGACAGTGATGCATGGAGGGAACTTGAATACTTATACAATTCCATTCAAATGTAAGTACACATCTTTGACAATAATGTTTTACGTAGCAGATCCTAATCCTGACTGTTATGCATATTTTCTTAATATTTTTTCAAAATTATAAAGTGAATACATAAAAACTGTTGTATTTAACATTCATAACAAAAGTATGTTGAGAAGCAGGCATGTTATTCCTTTGGTAGAAGGATTATGTTCCACTTCCAAAAGTTGTTATATCTATATTATAGTACTATACCAAACTAACAATCACGATAGAAATTAGTAGAACTAGTATCATTAGATAATACTAGGCACTTGCTATTATCTAATAGATCAAGCAACATGGTAAGGTTTACATCTTACAAAACATGATGAGTTGATAGGCAGTTTCTATTTCCAGGTATAAGAATGCAAATTTTTGCTTTGAAGAGCTAATACTTGCTCAACCATCATATCCGTTCTTTCACTTATCATATGCCGAGTTATGTGTTTCACTGGTAATTTTTCATAGCGTTTGCTGAAAAAAAATTTAATTTTCTAATCCATGAATAAGGAATCTTGGGAAAAATGAAGCTTAAGCACATTGCAAGGAAAAAATGTTCTGGAAATTGTACATAAATATATACAAGACCTGTTAAGAAAGCATATGTACTTTATTGATTAAAAATCTTAAATAGGCATCCAATTAGCTTTAAGGTATCCAATCTCCTTAAATAGGTACACAGTAATCGAATATCTAAGGAGTATAAGAGACAGATTCAGTCCTTCATAATATATCTATCAGCCTCCTTGCATCCAACTAAATTAACAAAATGCCAACATATAGATTACGCACTCCTTATGAGGGTGAACATAAATACAGAATTGTGTCCAGGCATCATTTCTTTGAATAACACACAAATGAGGACTGAGAGAATATTAGAAATATGAACAATGGATCAAAAATGTATTTGGAGCAAGCCAAACAACTTTCAAACCATAAGATAGTACTTCTCGACTTTCAAGGTTCAGTACCAAAAAATGAGAGAGAAAAGATTTTCATTACTATCACAAACACAAGCTCCTGCTAATGTCAAACGAACTTTGGGTAACAATAAGTCCTCTACTCCAACTGCTTCACATCATGTTAGAAATATAAGTGAATAGTGGCTTAAACCTTTTATGAAGCAGAGTCATGAAAATTCATCTGATGTTGTAACATATCATTAGCCTCCTCTTCATAGCAATCTCCACTTGAAAGGATTGATTCCACATCCAACGAAATATTTTGATTCTGACATATGTGAAGATGATTTACATGCCAGTCAACTAATGGAAGTTGGGATGAATTTCCCTAATATGTGATAAAATTTATTTCCTGGGGTATTTATGGGTATAAAACAAGAAAATGTGAAGTACATGGATAATATTGATGTATCTCAAATAGTTTTGAGTCAGATATTTATGCAACAATAGTTGTATAATTTTTTGTCTATCTTACACAAAGTGAATATGGGAATACAAACGTGAATAAAAAAAAATTAGATAACTCAAGAAAAATTATGTCTCAAGGTGAATACAAGCTTCAGGCATCACTTTTAATGTTCAAAATGAAGAGGAATATGAGTGAGTGGATTGGAAGTTGTTATATAAATATCACGCTAGAATGAATTACCATTCATTTGGAATTTAAATTTTAGGGTGAGAAATGGGGAAAATTTTGTTTCCAGTTGTAGTTCGGGTAGTTTCTAGGTCAGATGATGATAGACCTTGTATAAATATTTTCCAGCGAACAATATCATGGGGGAATATTGTATGAAACCAATTATCTTTTTGAGGATAATATTGAACCTCAATTGAAGAGGATAATACAATATATATGGAAGGTGTAATGTGATTCAGTATTGAATCTACTTTTACATACTCATCTTAGTTTCTCTTATTGATGGATGCAACCGCTTGCAATTACCATTGCCACTTAGTGCTACAGCTCCTGCTGAAAGGGGTTCTCCATAATCTTTCATTAATACTCTTATGTGGGGTTCTGTTCTGGTAAGCATCTTCATCCAGACATGGAACTTGGACCTATTTCCATTTTCCCTTGGCAGGGATTTAGTTATTTTTGCTTGGGATAAGAAGCTTAACCCTTTCATTTAAGCCAGCTTGATTGAAAGGGTTGGGTCAATATTATGATTCTGACATATGTGAAGATGATTTACATGCTAGTCAACTAATGGAAGGTGGGATGAATTTCCCTGGTATGCCAAAAAAATTATTCCCTGGGGTATTCATGGGTATAAAACAAGAAAATGTGAAGTACATGGATGTAATCGATGTAGCTCAAATGGTTTTTGAGTCAGATATTTATGCAACAATAGTTGTATAATTTGTTGTCTATATTACACAAAGTTGTAGTTCGGGAAGTTTCGAGGTCAGATGATGATAGGCCTCGTATAAATATTTTCCAGCCAACAATATCATGGGGGAATATAGTATGAAACCAATGCTCTTTTTGAGGATAATATTGAACCTCAATTGAAGAGGATAATACAATATATATGGAAGGTGTAACCTGATTCACTATTGAATCTACTTTTAAATACTCATCTTATTTTCTCTTATTGACGGATATGTCTGCTTGCAAATACCATTGTCGCTTAGTGCTACTGCTCCTGCTGAAAGGGGTTCTCCATAATATTTCATTAAGACTCTTATGTGGGGTTCTATTATGGCAAGCATCTTCATCCAGACATGGAACTTGGACCTATTTCCCTTTTCCCTTAGTAGCGATTTTAGTTATTTTTACTTGGGATAAGAATCTTACCCCTTTTGTTTAAGCCAGCTTGATTGAAAGGGTTGGGTCAACTCACCTTTTACCACACCGAAAAAAAAAATTTATGTAACTCTATTCTAGTAAGGATATCTTAGGCTACAAATGAGCGTAAGCTTCAGGTAAGGAAAGGGAGCAAGGGGAGTTGTGCAGCGATGGTGAACTAGGGTTTTCTAGGTCTTAAGGTTTTTTCTGTCTCTGACATGTTGTAAGGACTTGTAGCGTCCTTCAAGTAGCTACAGGACTATCACGTCGGTGTTTTCTTCAAGAGCTCTCGATGTCTAAGCCATTAGGGGAGGCCATAGGTCCCCCCCTCCTATCCTTGTCTCCTTCTGCGGCAACAGAAGCTATAGCTAAACCTCCTGAGGTACCCTCTGCATCACTTCACATGAACCCTCTACATCGATTCACGTGAACCCTCAAGATGTCGTACCTCCTACTCAACAAGAAATGGATGGCCTAAAGGAGAATGCTTCAGTTTCCTCCACCTGTATTCCGAAGGCATTCGAGCGGCCCAAGATTCTTTTCCCTGCGCACCGGATTAATGCTAAAATCCAATATATGAGGGACCATGCCATGATTGGAAAATTTATTGGCTTTTTTCCCATGGAGAAAGCCCTTCGAGGTTGGATAGCAGCCAAATGGAAACCAAAGGGGCACATCGACCTCCAACTAGGGTCTAAGGGCTTCTTCAACATTATCTTTACTTGCTTGGAAGATAAAAATAGGGTAATGGATGGTGATCCTTACTTCTTTTACTCTGTTGGGATTTATCTCCGGAACTGGGTGGAAAGTTTCAACCCTAATAAAGAAGATTTCTGATGCAGGAGCATCAAGGCCATTTTCCATTTGTAAATATGTAATAAAGGGGGGTGTGACATTTTTATTATTTTATTAATTAATTTGTTATTTTTAATAAAATAGGAGATAAATTATATAAGTGAGGATTTTGTAAATATTCTTTTATTAATTAAAAGGATATGAGAGAAATAGATTAGGAGCAAAATTAGAGAGTAGGAATTCTATCTATGGGACTTTGTTGAGTCCACACCTAAAATATAGATTTAGTTGAGGATTAGGTGGAGAGATTTTTGGAGTGAATTAAATGCATTATTTATGTATAAATATGAGTGGTTTTTGTGAGGAAAATACACTTGAATGGTTGAAGAGAGGGTGAGAGTGTGAGTAGAGAGCAGGTTTCTACTTGCAAGCCTTCGGGCGATTGTAAAGGGCCATAGATCTCGAATATCTGGCCAAACAAGAGTTTTGTAAGTAATTTTGTTTGTTTCAGATTATATATATTGGTTGATTGGGATTATATATATTAGTTGTTTCTTGTTAAATTCTGAAACTGGGAGTTGAATTATGCGCATTTGAATTGGATGTGTTTATGAATTCAAAGACAATTGGATGAATCAAATTTTGTATGGGATTGATAGTTCGATTTTAATAATCGATGCCAATTTTGTTAAAAAAACACAATAAAAAACTAAATGAATGTGAATGCGCTAAGGTTTCAATGTCATAACAGTCTATAAAAATTGATCTGTTGATGAGTTCATAGCAGATGGAGGAACAGTTTTAAAGGTTCGATTTTGTGTGTATAAAGTTTCCCACAGCGAATTAACCGTTTGCAATTGTATAGAAGAAACGCAGTCAATTTATTCTTGGTCTGGAAAAAAGAATTAAAATATGGCAAGTCGTGAATTGAAGCAATATAATCTGTTTTAGCGCTAATAAATCGATGTGCAGAGGTTGATTCTAATCTGGACGCAGAAGAAAACGTGCCAGAGTGGAATACTGAATCCGTTGAGTGAAAATCCAAACCTGTTTAGTTGATGGTATTGATATCGATTTCAATTATTAATGTAATGGAAGGCGTTAAGAAAACGGTGGAATGAATCAGCGATTCGAGCAGAAGATTCGTTGGATTAAATTGAAACCCATTTGATCCACGGTCTTGGTTTACATGCGTCTCATCTGATGCAGATTTTATTTAGAATCGATGAACTGTTTTAATGAAATCGATGGGTTGTTTTTATGCAGGCGCAAGTCATATTACAGCGAATGGTCTATTGGTTTGAAGTGATTAACTTTGTTTATGACAATTCGGTTCACACAAGCAGACTCTACGTTGAAGAGTAGGTAGACTCTGCGTTGAGATTTGTATAAACGTTGTCAGTTTTGAACTGAAGCGGCATTAATACAAACCGAGTGTATGAAATTTGGATTCAATTGTTATCGAAACCTTCTATGGATTGTGCTCTCATGAGCTTGGTGAAAGGTGCACATATAGATTTGCAACTCTGAGTCTGAACAATGGTATTAATTTGCCAATGAGTTTTTAAACATGGGTAATTGTAGTGGATTGGTTTAGTTTTTTCCAATTCAAGAATTCATGTATAGATAGAGTTCAATTATGTGATGGTATTGAACTATGGAAGGTTGTGGTAATTGGGTGCGTAATGTTCACATGCTTAGAATTGGGGAATTGGTTTTAATCTTTATGTAAAGGCCTATATTGTGTGTAAACCTTGGGTAAGAGTTGTTGATTTTTAAAGGGAAAAAGAAAAAGAACCTTGAAGTTTGTTATATCACCGTGAGAATGGTTTCATAACTATAAAGTGATAATCATCTTTGAAGACAAATTTTTAAGCTTCCGCTTGTATGTTAGAGAATGGGCAATGATTTAAGAGGCATTTTATTTGCATAGCACAGTAGAGAGAGATTCTGGGTTTTGCGGGGTTAGCCCTGCATCAATTTCAGTTGGGCCCCTGTTTGGGTAAGACTCTACTCTCTCCCCTAGGATTATTAGGATGAACACACATTGAATAATATAGGAAATAGCATAGGAGAGCTCATCAATATTTTTGATGAAACAAGAATCAACAAGGATACGGCCTATGACAGGATCTGTATATATGCATATCGCGAAGATGCTACCTGACTCTATAAGTCTATTTCATCATGAATTTGAATGGATTTAGACCATATATTATGAACATGTTCCTTTCTATTGTCTTCGATGTTTTTATCACTCAGATTGAACCTTAGGCTGAAAGAGGCAATTCTAAGGTAACCTCAAACCACGCTTAGCCAAGTAGCTAGCCCTACTAGGCCAGGAGAGGGCTCTCTCCGTATAGATCATAGTCTAGATGACCGAGGAATAAATATTTTAGGCTAGGTATAGTAGCTCAGGGTTTTTTATTTTTTATTTTGTAGGGTTTTTCTGGATCAGGAGGAGTCAAACAGATAGGGCAAGGAAATTAGGTAAAACTTTGCGGGGGTTCTGAGGGATAAGGTAGGTAGAAGGTTTGAAATTCAAAGATGATTATGTTGAGGTGGAGACACTAGTGAGGAGTTAGGAAGAGCATAAAGATGAATTCTCCCTAAACTAAATAAAATAAACAAATTATGCTAAATTTCAAAAAACATAGCATGAAACAGGAATTCTTCCTCTCAACTTGAAATTAAGCATATCCTAGACATGAAATTTATTTATGAGATTAAAATTCATTCATACAAATTATCAAAAATAAGAAACTATGTCAAACACTACATACCACATGGATCCCACAGAAATAGCTGCAAATTTATCATTAATGTCCAAGCCAAACTGATACAAAATGTGTCCTTGAGATGCCAAAGCTCCAAGTGAGTCCAACCATTACAATGACTGAAAAAATACATCAAATAGATCTCAAAACCACTCTCCCTAGCCTCAAGGAGTCGAATACATGAGATAGGGATCAGTTTCACCTACTCCTAGACAAGAATCTGAAGACTAGGGAAACTCAACAATTTTCCTCTAAAAGAGAGGAAACTGATTCATTTGACCTCTAGAAGACTTATTTGATGCACCTACCCTAGATGAAAGTTAAAACATGACATTTATATTCACCATGAACATTTACATCAGTAATTTTCTCATTTTCCCAAGTAAAAATTCAAAAATTCAAAATTTTGTTGAAGATGAAAACTGCATTTTCCTAGTAAAAACAGAGCACCATCCCAGAAAAAATATCATGTCTTGCAGGTAACGCTTCGAGGCCTTCCCGATATAAAAATCAGCGCCATCATAGCTCATTGGAAATATCTCTGAGTCTAGTTTCCAAATATGCTTCCAGTTTCCAAAATGGTGTCCATCTGCCCTGTCAAAAACCTGTTCTCCCAAGACTGGTAAATGCCCAACGCCAAGGTAATAACAAGGGCAGAAACTTGTTTTTTAGGTGGTTTTTTGCCTCATCCTCCAAATCTTCTAAAAATTTCTGGAGTTAATGTCCTCATCATTCTGAACATGATGGTGGTGACCATTTTTCAATTGGATGCCCCAGAAAAGAGCGCAGCACCAGTGGCGCTGCGCGTTTGGCAGAATTTCTGTGTGCCAAAATTGCTCAAAAACAAAATTTTGCACTAAAGTGCCAAATGTGCCAAAATTGTGAGGTTACTTTCTGATCAATGGTTAGAGGAATGAAGGGACACCTCAGCAAGTATGTTTAACCTCTCCTTCTCCTTTTTCTCAGTCAAAGCTTGAATTTTTGCATGGGCTCGTTTGAGCTTGGCCCTTGCAATCTTGTTTCTCATGGCATAGTGCTTTGCCATTTTCCTCTAAATATCATTATCCTTCTTGAATTTCTCTAGTAAACCCTCTAGATGCAAGTTGGCACTACCAAGCCATGAATCTCTATATCTGCTAATCTCAAGGGCAAGAAACTCACTTGGAGTGAGCTGCTCTGCCAACTCATCCTCTCTCTATCTCTCACGGGCTAAAGCTCTCTTTAGTCCTATTGTCATTGGTCTATATCTTGGATGTTGATCCTCCTCACCATAAATCTCACCAAATATATCCAAGGTTTCCTCCAACAAGGCCTTAGCCTTCCCTGCCTCTTTTTGAGCTTTGATGGTCTTGACCTCACTGATGATCTGCTTGGTCTGCAGCTGTTGATTTTCTTGCTCAAGAAATTCAATCACGTACTGTGCTCTATCAAAATTAGCTTGAAGCTCACTAATATTTTCTTCCTTACTTCTGATCACTACACTAATGACTCTATCCTCATCCTCCTCATCAATTTGAATCAACTGAAACTCTTGCTCAGTTTCATGTTTCTCCTCATGCTCATTAATGATAGGCTATGTAGCCTTTTCCTTGCCCTTATCTACCTATTTTTCTGATGAAGAAAGCATGACACCTTCACACCAAGTGAATCAAACACATGCTTGTGGCCTATCTGATAGGTCTTGGGAAATGGCTCAACATCAGTCACATTAGCCCAAGTTACCTCAATGTCCCTTTCATTGCTTGATGCTCTAGTATCATGATGTGATGATGAAGGGTTATAGAAAGGTGAAGAAGTAGGATCAACATGAGGTGAATGGATCTGACAAGGTGATGATGTATGAGAAACAGGCTGAGATGGAGAAGTGGATATGGGAAGATGAGATGATTAAGGGATACTCTGCTCATGATGACTAGGTAGGGTAGTGAAAACTTCATTTGCAATGAATGTATCCCATGAAATGTTCTTCTGCTCAAGCTGATGCATGACTACCATCTTAATGAGTGAATGGTAAAAAATACTTTGCATTTGATGATTATAATCCCTATTTTTCACAATGTATGCCATCTTGTCAATGTTGTGGAAGAGATAGTAAGATATGTCAAGCATTCTGACTCTAGTGAAGTGGATGAAGAGTAGGATATGGTATGAGTAGAGTCAAGAAAACCTCCCCTCACAAGTGAAGAACTTCATGATTATTTTCATCATGGGAACATACCGGTCAAGAAGATGAGAGAAAGGGAAAATTTACTTCTTGTCATCCTTGTATCTAGGTTTGAGGTATGGTTAATAATAGCTTAGATCAAGGTTTCCTTGTTTAAACCATTTATCCCCCACACTAGGGATCCCTGTAGCAGTTGAAATGGCATTGGTGAACATATAAAAAGTGACCCCAGAAAGAGTGACCTGCCTATCATGAATTTTTTTGATGAACAACCTTGTAAAAACAAGGTGATACTGAATCTACTGCACCCTCTCACAAAACTCGAAACAACCAACATGTTTAAAACATGACACAATAGGAGGAAAAGAAATAAGCTCTTTTATGGTTATGGGTTCATATTTGTTAATTTTCCCTCCTTTGTGGTCATTTCTCCTTGTTATTTATGCCCCATTAACACCTATACCCTCCTCTTCAGACATTGTGGACTTTGAAAGCTTTAAAAACCCTAGGGTATATGGAATGGGATGAAAGGAATATGGATTTGAAATGAGAAGATGTGAAAAATGGAGGAAATGATGATTTAAATGATAAATTAGGTCAAAGAAAACCCTAGGATGTTATATTTTTTACTGATATGTGTTTAAGGACATGAGTATGGGAAATATGAATGAAAATGGAAAAAGGAAATGAAAACTAGGGTTTCATAGCAATAAACACTTGAAATCCTTAATAGAACACCAAATATAGCAGCAGAGAGGTGATTTAGGGTGTACTTACTGATTTAAAGCCTTTTGAAGAAAGTGGGAGCTGGTAAAACTCTTCAAAACCCTCTCTGTGGAAACGTGCAACACCAAGACAAAGGTGCAACACCGCTGGGCAAACATGCAACACCGCTGGGTAAACGTGCAGCACCTGGATGCACTATTTTTCAAACCACATTTGGAGGCCTTAACTATGTCCAAATTGGGCCCAGGATAGCTCGTCGAAATTTTTATCCTGTCTAATTTCAAAATATACCTTTGTTTTTCTTTTTGGAGTTTATTTTCTTTGTCAAAAGTTTATTTTCCCAATACTGGTCAAAAAGTGTTGAATGAGGGTGCAAAAATGCAGAGTGCTGGTGCAAGATACTTTTGGAGGCATTCCTCAACTCCAAATTGATCTCATGATAGCTCATTGGAAATCTCTCTCTGTCTATTTATCATTTGACTCATCAAGAAAGTCATTGGGACACTCTAGCTACGAGAAAATGTGATTTTCCAAAGGTCACTCCAGAAGTGCATCAAATCTCTCATAGCACCTGTATTTTTGAAATTTCTCCCAAACCATGATACCTGTGTAAAAAATGAAGGATTTTTTTTTTTTAATTCACCTATGAGAGAGAAAAACCTCTCTCATTTTTGTTAATTTCATCTCTGTTTGGTTAGAAACATAGTTTGAAGCGAAACTGGCCCTATGAGTGGCAAATGGCTTGATTCTTGGAATGATTTCCTAAAAAATGATGGAGGCATGATATTATGAGTTGAAAAGGCCTATTAATTACTGATATGACCTACCTTATGGCTCCTATTCTCATATGCCTCTTTTTCATAGCAAACCCTAGCTCAGTGGGAGAGGAAATTAGAGTTTAGTGCTTGTGAACAATGATGACTTGGGCACCCTTTGGAAAAGACAAATCCCTTTAACATTTGATGTGTTGGCATGTGGATTTCTAAGTTGGAATCCTTTGGGAGACTAAATAATTATTACATTTGAACTGACTGAAGAAAATCATGAGTTTATTTTGGGTCACCTTCACACCTTCTATTGCCCTTTATTGAAAATGAGACAATGAAATGATTTGACCTAATGAAACCCTAATGACCTAATGAGAAATGAAAAAAATTGAATCAACGAGTGATTTTGACTAAAAGTGAAATGAGAGCATAATTTTTTTCAAAATGATGAAGACATGGATGAGGGTCTGCAGGCATATGCTTGTGAAGGAAAATGGGACACTTGACAAGGACAACCACTAGTGGAACAATTTTATATCATGACATAATGGAATGATTGAAAATTTCTTTAGAATGGGACACCTAATATGCACATGAAAAATGTGTTTTTATCCCTGGTGGAAGTATGCAAATACTGACACTAACATTGGCTCCAGCTGGGGATGGTAGCTCCCTCGAGGTGTCAAGAACATTGTAGAACAAGTGTCTATCCATTGGGCATGGAGTCAAAAGCTAAATACTAACTGAATATTGAAAAAAAATTGACTCAATAAATTGAATTGACTCAAGAATGACTAAAACAAGACTTAAAAATTAAACTTACCCTACTTATTGATGGTAGTACATCACTGAGACTTGAGGGCTTCAAATCCTTATGACAACCACATGTCTTTTTGAAAGCATATGTACAATCAGGTGATATCAAAATGCCAGTGTAACCAATCAAGAAAATTCCTCCTTGATTGATTCTCCCAATCACATTCTCTTGTAAACAAGAAAAATTTACAATTGGGCAGCCAAAAACATAGCTGACAATGATCTCCCTCATCATTGAATATTGCAATAATTACCTTCACTACTGACTGCAATAGATTTTCCACTGGATCGTGAAAAACATGAAAATTTACCTCTTGCTAATCTAGAAGAAACAAGGTACCTTTTTCTCTTGATTATGATCTCTCTTCATAATATACCTTATAAAGAGTGTGTTCCTGGTCGTCAAAAACTTCTGAACAAGTAGGTGAGAAAATTTCTTCCTGAAATGAAAATTCTAAACATGAAACATGAGAAGAAAAATCTGAATGACAATCCTCAATGCCCTGGTCCTCTGCAATTTGAATACATTGTTGATCATATTCATATGACATGACAACTAGATTGTCATGTTTCTCATCACACTCATCAGTCATAAGAGGGAAAACTTCAGATTGTTCATAAACCTCAAAACTGACATTTCTATCATTTACTGCAGAGTTATCCAAAGAATATTTTTCACTTAATTGAACAAAAATCTCATCTTTTTTTTCACAAAGGGACCGGATTACCTCTTTCTGAAGATTTTGTTCTGATGGGATGAGAACACTTGGGTCAATAAATTTGTTTTCTTCTTTCGAGGTGATCTCAACAATATATCTCTCCCTCATGGGATCCAGAACAACATACTCTTCATCATTATAATCTGAATCTAGATCTCGATCAGCTAGCTTGACTTTACCATAATCTGAAATTGGAACTTGATTTTCCTGCATATCATCTTTTTCTGCAATCATATCTGAAACAAGACCTCGTCTTCCATCATTTTCAAATATACAAAGATCTTCAGCCTGCTGAAAATTTTTTAGAGCATCTTGATAAGTATCCTCTAAGATTTCTTTATGCTACGAAAATGGATTTTCATATAGGGCTTCCATGATCCCATCGTCCATGAATTCATCATCTCCATAAAAATTCTCAATATTTTCAATAAAACTATCAACATGTTTATAATAGTTCTAAACTAATATTAAGGATGGACAAGATTCTTTATACCTTTCAAATAATATGGTATGAAAATCCTTTAAATAGTAAATACAAGAAGGTGGAAAAATTTCATACCAAGATCGAGCTTCATCTTCCAGAGTGGCCATGAATATATTCATCAAGAAGTCTTCAGGAAAATCAATCTTTAATCTATGCACATGCATGTGAAATCTCACCAGATGAAGAGCAGTATCATTACCTTTCACATTTTTTAACATAGGAAAATTCCTTTTCCAATCTACCTTAGGCATTTTATTTGGGAAACCTGGAATGTGATCTCGACTCATGGGAGCATACCTTCTTGCAACATTTTCCATCTTGAAAAACCTTGAAGATATTGATCTTCATGCAATGGAGTCACCATGTGGTGTTGATTTTCTGGATCTTTCAGTGAATGGAATCACCAGGTGAATGGTTCAACCTTCATATGTGTCCAACTGTTGTTCACCATCAACATTTAGATATGATCTTTGCCGTTATTTTCCAGGTAATATTTTATCTTTCGCTTCCCCAGTGGAGTTGCCAAAATGTTATCACTCAGATTGAACCTTAGGCTGAAAGAGGCAATTTTGAGGTAACCTCAAACCATGCTTAGCCAAGTAGCTAGCCCTACTAGGCTAGGAGAGGGCTATCTTTGTATAGATCACAGTCTAGATGATCGAGGAATAAATATTTTAGGCTAGGTATAGTAGCTCAGGGTTTTTGATTTTTGATTGTGTAGGGTTTTGCTAGATCAAGAGGGGAAAGGTAGGTAGAATGTTTGACATTTAAAGGATGATTATGTTGAGGTGAAGAGACTGGTGAGGAGTTAGGAAGAGCATAAAATATGAATTCTCCCTAACCTGAAGAAAATAAACAAATTATGCTAAATTTCCCAAAATATAGCATAAAACATGAATTTTTCCTTTCAACTTGAAATTAAGCATATCATGAAATTGATTTATGAGCTTACAATACATTCATACAAATGATCACAAAGAATAAACTATGTCAAACACTACATACCACATGGATCCCACAAAAATAGTTGCAAATTTATCATTAATGTCCAAGCCAAACTGATACAAAATGTGTCCTTGAGATGCCAAAGCTCCAAGTGAATCCAACCATTACAATGACTGAGAAAATAAATCAAATAGACCTCCAGACGACTCTCCCTATCCTTAGGGAGTCGAATCCATGATTTAGGGATCAGTTTCACCAACTCCCAAACAAGAATCTGCAGACTAGGAAAACTCAACAATTTGCCTCTAAAAGAGAGGAAACTTATTCATTAGACCTCTAGAAGACTTATATGATGCATATACCCTAGATGAAAGTCAAAACATGACATTTAAATTCACCATGATCGTTTAAATCAATAAATTTCTCATTTTCCCAAGTAAAAAGTCAAAAATTTTAAATTTTTCTGAAGATGATGAAAACTACATTTTCTTGGTAAACATGCAACGCCATGACAAAAAAACTATCTTATTTTGCAAGCAACGTTTTGAGGCCTTCCCGATGTCATAATAATCTCCGTGATAGCTCATTGGAAAGCTCTCTAAGTCTAGTTTCCAAATATTCCTCAAGTTTCCAAAATGGTGTCCATAGGCCGTGTCAAAAACTATTCTCCCAAGACTGGTAAATGCGCAGTGCCAAGGTAAAAACAAGGGCAGAAACATGTTTTTTAGGTGGGTTTTTTCCTTTTTGAGGGACCATTCCTCCTCCAAATCTTTTGAAAATTGTTGGAGTTAATTTCCTCATCATTTTGAACATGATTGTGGTGAAAAATGTTCAATTGGATGCCCCAAAAAAGATCGCAACGCCAGTGGCATTGCGCGTTTGGCAGAATTTCTATGTGCCAAAATTGCCCAAAAACCAAAATTTGCACTAAAGTGCCAAATGTGCCAAAATTGTGAGGTTACTTGCCGATAAATGGTTAGAGGCATGAAGAGACACCTCATCAAGTATTTTTAACCTCTTCTTCTCCTTTTTCTAGGTCAAATCTTGAATTTTTGCATGGGCTCATTTGAGCTTGGCCCTTGCAATCTTGTTTCTCATGGCATAGTGCTTTACCATTTTACTCTGAATACCATTATCCTTATTGGATTTCTCTAGTAAACCCTCCAAATGAAATTTGGCTCTATCAATCCATGACTCTCTATCTCTGCTAATATCAAGGGCAAGCAGCTCACTTGGAGTGAGCTGCTCTACCAACTTAACCTCTCTCTGTCTCTCACGGGCTAAAGCTCTCTTTAGTCCTATTGTCCTTGGTCTCTATCTTCGAGGTTGATCATCCTCACCATCAATATCACCAAATCTATTCAAGGTATCCTCCAAAAAATCCTTAGCCTTCCCTTCCTCCTTTTGGGCTTTGATGGTCTTGACCTCACCGATGATCTGCTTGGTCTTCAGTTGTTGATTTTCTTGCTCAAGAAATTCAATCACATACTGTGCTCTATCAAGATTAGCTTGAAGCTCACTAAATCTTTTCTTGCTTTTGATCACTGCACTAGTGACTCTATCCTCATCCTCCTCATCAATTTCAATCAATTGAAACTCCTGCTCATCAATGATAGGCACTGTAACCTTTTCATTTCCCTTGTATACCTGTTTTGTTGATGAAGAAAGAATGGCCCCTTTCACACCATGTGAATCAAACACATGTGTGTGGCCTCTCTGATAGGTCTTGGGAAATGGCTCAACATCAGTCACATTAGCCCAAGTTGCCTCAATTTCCCTTTCACTGCTTGATGCTCTAGTATCATGATGTGATGATGAAGGGTTATAGAAAGGTGAAGAAGTAGGATCAACATGAGGTTAATGGATATGGCTAGGTAATGTTGTATGAGAAGTAGGCTGAGATCGAGAAGTGGATATGGGAGGATGAGATGATGAAGGGATATTATGCTCATGATGACTAGGTATGGTAGAGAAAACTTCATTTGCAATGAATGTATCCCATGAAATGTTATTTTTCACAAGCTGATGCATGACTACCATGTTAATGAGTGAATGGTGAAAAATACTCTACATTTGATGATTATAATCCCTCTTTTGCACAATGTATGCCATATTTTCAATGTTGTGGAAGAGATAGTAAGGTATGTGGAGCATTCTGACTCTAGTGAAGTGCATGAGGAGTCGCATATGGTATGAGTAGAGTTGAGAAAACCTCCCCTCACAAGTGAAGTACTTAATGATTATTTTCATCATGGGAACATATCGGTCAAGGAGATGACAGAAAGGGAAAATCGACTTCTTTTCATCCTTGTATCTAGGTTTGAGGTATGGTTCATAATAGCTTAGATCAAGGTTTCCTTGTTTAAACCATTTCTCTCCCTCACTAGGGATCCCTGTAGAAGATAAAATGGCATTTGTGGGCATATAAAAAGTGACCCCAGCAAGAGTGACCTGCCTAACATGAAGATTTGTGATGAACAACCTTGTCAAAATAGGGTGATACTGAATCTTTTTTACTCTCTCACAAAACTCGAAACAACCATTGACATGTTTAAAACATAACACAACAAGAGGAGAAGCAATAAGCTCTTTTGAGGTTATGGGTTCATATCTATTAATTTTCCCTCCTTTGTGGTCATTTCTCCTTGGTATTTGTGCCCCACTAACACCTCTATCCTCCTCTTCAGACATTGTGGAATTTGAAAGCTTTAAAAACCATAGGGTATATGGAATGGGATGAAAGGAAAATGGATTTGAAATGAGAAGCTATGACAAATGGAGGAAATGATGTTGTAAATGATAACTTAGGTCAAAGAAAACCCTAGGATGTTATATTTTTTACTGATATGTGTATAGGGACATGATTATGGGAAATATTAATGAAAATGGAAAAAGGAAATGAAAAATAGGGTTTCATAGCAATAAACAATTCAAATCTTTAATAGAACACCAAATATATGAGAAGAGAGGTGATTTAGGGTGTACTTAATGATTTAAAGCCTTTTGAAGAAAGTGGGAGGTGATTTGAGCTTGTTGGAGGTGGTGAAACTCTTCAAAACCCTCCTTGTGCAAACATGCAGTGCCATTGGGCAAATGCACATCGCCAATGTATTTTGGTCAAGAATTTTAGGGCAAACGCGCAATGCCACTGGGCAAACGTGCAACGCCTGGATGCACTGTTTTTCAGACCACATTTAGAGGCCTTCCAGGTGTCCAAAGTGGGCCCAGGATAGCTCGTTGGAAATAGAATCCTATCTACATTCCAAATCTACCTTTTTTTATGTTTTGAGTTCATTTTCCTTGTCAAAATAAGCTTTTCCCAATACTAGTCAAAAAATGTTGAATGAGGGTGCAGAAATGTAGAGTGCTGGTGAAAGCAACTTTTGGAGGTCTTTCTCAACTCCAAATTGAGATCATGATAGCTCATTGGAAATATCTCTCTGTCTATTTATCATTTGACGCATCAAGAAAGTCATTTTGACACTCCAGCTATGCTAAAACTTGATTTTTCGAATGACACTCTAGAAGCGCATCAAACCTCTCGTAGCACCTATATTTCTCACATTTCTCCCAAACCATGATACCTATGTAAAAAATGAAGGAGGTTTTTCTTTATTGATCTATGAGGGACAAAAAAATCTCTCACATTTGTTAATTTCATCTCTATTTGGTCAGAAACATATTTTGAAGCGAAACTGGCCCTATGAGTGGCAAATGGCTTGATTCTTGGAATGATTTATTAAAAAATGATGGAGACATAATCTTATGAGTTGGAATGGCCTCATACTTACTGATATGACCTACCTTATGGCAACTCTTCTCATATGCCTCATTTTCATAGAAAACCCTAGCTTAGTGGGAGAGGAAATTAGGGTTTAGTGCTTGTGAACAATGATGACTTGGGAACCCTTGGGAAAAGACAACTCCCTTTAACATTTGATGTGTTGGCATGTGGATTTTTGAGTTGGTAGCCTTTTGGAGGCTAAATAATTATTCATTTGAACTGACTAAACCAAATCATGAGTTTATTCTGGGTAACCTTCACACCTTCTACTGCCCTTTATTGAAAATGAGGCAATGCAATGATTTGACCTAATGAAAACCTAGTGACCTAATGAGAAATGAAAGAAACTGACTCAACGAGTGATTTTGACTAAAAGTGAAATGATAGTAGACTTGTTTTCAAAATGATGAAGACATGGATGAGGGTCAGCAGGCATATGCTTGTGAAGGAAAATGGGATACTTGACAAGGACAAACACCAGTGGAACAATTTTATATCATGACCTAATGGAATGATTGAAAATTTCTTTAAAATGGGACACCTAAGATGCACATGAAAAATGTGTTTTGATCCTTGGTGGAAGTATGCAAATACTGACACTAACAGATGTCATTACCATGGGCATCTCTTTAGAGATTTCCCTCTGAATCAAATTTCGAAGGATCGAAAAAGTTCTGATTCAAAGGATGATGAGAGGTTTACCAAGGTTATAGGGAGACGATGAAAATCCAAGAAGACTAATGGAGCCCCAGCCCAATAGCTACCAAATACAAACAACAGTTTTGATGCTTTGGCTTCTGTTGCTTCTAATGCTCTGTCTTTGTCGGCATCGATGTAACCTCCCTCTAAGAAACTCCATGCGGTCCTTCAAAAAGAAAGTCCATAGATGGTTTCTAATGCTCTACATACTTCTTTGCCCACAGTATCCCAAGAGAAGCCCAAAGATACAACGCCTATGCAATAGAATAAAACTGTGGTTATGGATTCTAATGAGATATTGAAGAACAATGGGAAGCATATTGTAGTAGAGATGGAAGCCCCTATGGAGGAGGAACCAGAAAGCATTGATTATGGAGATCTCGATATTATTAGTTTAGAATATGCATGTAACCGCAAGGATTTTACCTCTATTTGGAAACGAAAACTCCAATGTTTGGAGGAGGTCCTCATGACAGCTCAGCATCTCCCAACGTTTGGAATCCAAGAAGGGCTAAGCCAAGATGATGGGGAAAAAATTGTTAGAAAAACCAATAAAAGAGGACGTCGCACATATTTACAGAGACTTGTCATTATAGGAAGAGAATTGGTCGCATCAGGGTTATACCCAACATTGGCCAGGTTCTACTCCATCCAACCACCTAGTTCTTAATAAAGGTCATCTCCTGGAATATTTGATGGCTCAATAACCCCTCCAAGCACCGTCCTATCAAAAAAGGGTTAGATGAAGATAAACCCTCTATATTCTTTATGCAGGAGATAAAATGTACCAGTTCCTCCCTACATACTATTATGACTCGCCTATGGAAAGGCTATATAACTATTGCAATTGATGCCAATGGGGCCTCTATGGATTAGAAATAATTTGGAATCCACAATTAATCCATCTGGATGAGTTTCAAGCTTCTCGAAACTTTATCCAAGCTTCTTTTCATCTTTTGGGCATGAACACTAGGGGGAATATTACAAATGTCTATTTGCCTCAACAAATATTGAATAAAATCCAACTTCTAGATTTGTTGGAGTCCCTCAAACCAACCCTTAGTGATCCTTTTGGGCTTCTAGGAGGAGATTTCAATATGATCACGAATCTTGAATTAAAAAAGGGGGATAGAGGTCGTTTATATGTGGATAGTCTCATATTTAAATATTTCATCCTAAACAACAATATTATGGATCTACAGACTACTAATGGAATTTATACCTGGAATAATAAGTGGGGCGGATATAAGAAAATCTCTTCAAGATTAGATAGATTCCTTATTTTAGATAACTTCTCTCGCTTTGGAGGGGATATTGTAAATACCATTCTCCCTACTGCGGGATCGGACCACTAGCCTATTCAGCTTCACTAGACCCGTCCGGGCTCCTCTCAAGGGAGGCCCTTTAGATTTGAGCAATTCTTGTTCACCTACCCTGGCTTTAAAGATCTGGTCAACACTTGGTGGACAAGATTTTCCCCCTGTAATACCACAAAAATGCATCAATTCCAGATAAATATCAAAGCTCTTAAAGAAAAACTTAAGGACTGGAATCAACATGTGTTTGGGAACATCAATCAGAAAGGAAAAGATCTAGCTCTGAACATGTCAAATCTTCAATAGAAAATTATTGAGGGAGGTAGGTCAGAGGAAACGGATGTCCTTTAAACTCGCCTAACTCAACTTTTGGTAGAAAATCAGCATCAGGAAGAAATTTTGTGGAGGTAGAAATCTCGTATAAATTAGCTCAAGGAAGGTGAACGTAATACAAAATTCTTCCACAAATCTACCATTCAGCACCATATGCACAACAAAATTTCTGTGCTAAAGGATAGTGATCGAAATCAGTTGGAGACGCATGAGGAGACAGAGTAATAACTTCTAACATTCTTTAAGGATACTCTCAAGGAGCCCAATCTTTCCAGAGAAGATGTCATCGACCAAATCACTCAGCATATCCCAATAATCATCTCGAGGAGCACAAACAAGTTCTACTTCGCACTACCACCCTCCTCGAGGTTGAATCTACAGTTTTCAACTGAAAGATGGTAAGGTGCCAGGGCCAGATGGTTTCACTTCTAATTTCTTCCACCAATTCTAGAACATGATCAAGCTAGAGATATGGGAAATTGTGGAGGAATCTCGCAATAATAAATGGATTCTCCTGACTCTCAATGCTACTTTCCTTTCCCTGGCTCTTAAGAAAGAAAATGCGTCCTCTCCAAGTAAGTATAGACATATCGCCCTTTGCAATGTAATATACAAAATGATTTCAAAAATCATTGCTAATAGGCTCAAACTTCTTCTTCCCCTCCTTATCTCGCCTGAAAAAACCATCTATGTGGAAGGAAGACAAATTTTGGATGGAATTCTATTCACCCACGAGATAATTCACTCTTTAAAGGTCACAAAGAAACCTGGAATTATCCTAAAGCTAGACTTATCTAAAGCCTTTAGCAAGCTTAGCTGGAAATATATTAGGAAGGTTCTTCGAGCTTTTGGCTTTGGAGAACCCTGGATAAGATGGATTATGTCTCTTATATCTTCTACCTTCTTCTCCATCCTAGTCAATGGCTACCCTTAAGAAACTTTTATGCCAACCAAAGGCATTAGGCAAGGGGATCCTTTATCCCCCTTCCTCTTTTTCATCATGGAAGAGGTCTTGGTCGTTCTTTGAAAGCAACTGTGCATTCTACTTCCCTCAAAGGTATTTCCTTCCATAATGAAGAGCCTCATACTCACCAACAATTTTTTGATGATAATATGCTCATGGGATACCCTTAAATCCAAGAAGCTTGCTCTTTCAATTCTATTCTGGACACGTTCTCCCTTGCCTCTGGTACTACAATTAACGTTGGTAAATCCCAAATCTTCTTTTTCAACACACCGAATTTAACTCAAAGGAACACTGCTCATATTTTTGGTTTCTCTATTTCCTCTCTTCCCTCCAAATATTTGGGAGCTCCCCTGACTGATTCTGCCATCAAGAATTCTTCTTGGAAAGAATTACTTGACAAAATTGATCAACGACTCAGCTCTTGGACTTATTTCTCTTTGAATATGGTAGGTTGTATTGTGCTAATCAAATTTGTTTTGCAGTAGATGGCCCTCTATATTTTCTATGTTCTAGCTGCTCTGAAATGGGTCTTAAAAGCTATGAGGAATCTACAAATAAATTTCCTCTAGAGAGGTAAGAGAGAGAAGAGGAAATGGGCATTAGTTGAATGGACTGATGTTTTCACTACCAAATATCAAGTAGGATTGAGGCTCAGGGATCCGAAAGTCAGCAACGAAATTATGAATGCTCGCCTTTGGTGGTATTGGGTATCTAATCAGAACTCGCCTTGGGCAAAATTTTGGACCTCAAAGTATGTGCAGGTTTGGAACCCTAATGATTTGTTTCGCTATGGTATAAACCATGGGGGCTTACCTATTTTGAATTCTACTCGGAAAAATAAGCATCTCATACCAATTCACATTTTCTGGGAAATTTGTAGTGAGAAGTCGATGAGATTTTGGGAAGATTCCTAGCAACAATTGCCTAGTCTCGCGTCCCTCTTCAATTTTCCTTCTTGGAGAAATGTGTAGCAGTAGAGAGCTCACAATATTGTCAATCATTTCTAGGTTTAGACTACCCCTATAAATTACCAGAATTGGAGTCACCCCAACTCCTGGTTCTTAGACTGGGATATCGAAAATCCTTTGGCCGCATGGGAGGAACTAACGAAACAAAGAATAAAGGTTCAAGAGGACTCTGATATGATCAGATGGGGATACATGCCTAAAGGTTCCTTCTCTACAGCAGAGGCCTATACTGTCTTGTCTAGGTCGAATCAAACAACTTGGGACAATCTCATCAAGAGGGGATTCATAGGGCCCTCACGTTGCCCTCTCTATCAGTCTGCGCTAGAATATATTGACCATTTGCTGGATAATTTCCCTTTTTCTAGTTTTCTGTTGGATCGAGTCACTAGCCTATGCAGAACATCAAATCATTCTCACGGGGACATTTTTGGTACAATTCAAAACTAGAAGGTTGACCCCTTCTCCAGCAAAATCATTAATAGACTTTGGTAAATCATTCTAGGGTTTCTTGTCTAGGACATTTGGAAGGAACAAAATCAGAGAATCTTTAAGGATCATAGTAGCTCGGTGGAGGTGGTTTGGGTTAAATTTCATCACCACATCCAGGAAACCTTATCTCTTTCTCAATGGATAGATTCTGATATCCCAACCTCTGTTGTTGAAAAACACATTTGGAATAATTAGCATTTGAGTATCAAGAAGCTCAATATGGCTCCTTCAGCGAGAAATGGAAACGTTGACAGCCCTGACTCCTGGGAGGCACCTCCGCCTGGCAGTTTCAAACTCAATTTTGATGAGGCTTTAAAAGGAAACCCAGGGGAATCAGGTTTTGGAGGGGTTTTTAGGGACCGTCATGAGAAGATTCTCCATATTTATTTTGGTAACATAGGTTGGGATAGAAACATAGGTTGGGTTGCCAAGGATCTTAATCTCTTTCCTCTTCGGGTGGAAGGAGACTCAAGGGTCATCATTAATATCATTATTCTCATTCTTCATGGGTCCAATATGTCCAAGATGTCCACCAGTTGGAGCCTTGGTGTCAGTTGTAGAATGTTGGCTAATGAGTTAAGAGATATCAATGCTACGACCTTTCTTCATGTTCGCAAGAAGGCTAGTGCTCTAGGAGATTACTTGGCCAATAAAGGGGTAGCCTCAGATCTCAGTTTTCATTTCTTCCCTTATGAAAACATTAATGACAATGACCTCTATTCTTCTTGCGCTCAAGTGGCTCATCAGGTACTACAACCCCTGGATGTAGGTGCTTCAATGCATTAATAGAGGGCTCTTAATGCCCTAGACCTTCATGGTTTTGACGGCGAGGAATAGGAGGAGGCAGGTGGCATAGCTACAGCCCTTACAGAACAGGCACCTCCTCTCCTATAATATTCCTTGGCATGATTGTGTTAACCCTCATCATCTTTCAAGGTACGAGCATTCATCGCTCACCACCCTCGTCATTATGAACAGGATTTTTCTCCATCGGTGTCTTCATTTGTGTTGGATATGTGTGAGAATTTGTGGAGAGTTGGTTTGAAAGCATCCTTGGTCTGAGTTTGTGTTGCATTGTGTTCTCTGGTTTGATTCCTCCATGTTTAGAGAGCATATGATTTCGAGGCAGGGGGTTGGCCATGGTTCTAGTGGTGGTCGTGATGGTCGTGGGAATAAAGCAATTGAGATCTCCATGGGGAATTTCACGGAGGACATATCATTCCATATCCGGCAGCTGACAGATGATATGGAAGCTCAAGGTATTGACCAGGATATTTCTTTAGAGGGTTGTTACTGGTGTGCTAAAAACCTTCTAGTGCATGTGTTATGGGCAGAACAACGTCAAGAGGAGGTTTTGTGTTACTTAATTCTCCATGCCATTCACTCCCTGGTCCAATCAATGCATGCCATTGACGTTCTTGCCAGCAATGTTGCGGTAGCCTTTCTAATTGGCAGTCGTTTGGATTCTCTGAGCTCGGCTCTCCCTGCTAAGCTTCCCCCCCCCCCCACGGCGAAGGTAAATGAGATTTTTTCTAAGTGTAAGAAGCTCAAGAGGAAAGATCTCAAAATCTTGGAAGCCCGGAAGACTACTCGACCTGGTCTAAAGCTTCTAGTCTGAAAAGGTAAGGTTATTCCGGTTCATTTGTCGTCCTCCTCCAGAAAACCTGAGGACTCCCTTCAAGGCAGTTGTTTGAGCATTAATGAATAGTCGTATGGGGATTTTCATGCGGAAGTGTCTACCCAAAATTTCGGTGGGGGAAATTGACACGTCTAAGAAGTCGACCAGGAAAGCCATACGGCTCAAGGCGTCCTCCTCGTCGAAAGTTGTTTTTGTCGACCTCCCAAACCTAAATGCTAGTGTAGAAGAACTCCTGGACCTGAATGAAATCTCAAAAGCTGAGAATATTTTCAAGCCATAAGTTCTGCTTCTTCAGGTGTTTGTCTTTTTATGCTATAACTGTGAACAATATTTATATTTACGTTTATAGGGATATTTCGATATGGCTTAGAGGCCCTGTTTTCTCTTCTTTTTTGTCTGTCGGTTGGTTTCCCAGTTTTGGGCAGCATTTACATGGACAGTTTATGATTTTGGGTTGCTGGTTTCCCCATAGCGAGCAGCAATCCAATAGTATGCTTATGATGGGATATCAAACAGGGATTTGATAGTTCCTCCAGGCCACCCTATTCGATCTGAATTGTATCACCATTTTTATACTATATGCCTTTACTATTAATAGAAGTAGTCTTAATTACAAAAAAGAAAAGAGGATCTCTTAGGATACGTAGAACTAGAAAATCGAACCAATATAGCACTTATTGTTTTCTAAGCTGTCTCATTCACCTTGATGTGTATGAAAATTTTATCAACAGAAAAAAAAAAAAAAATGCAGTTTCAAGAGTTCCCAAACCAACCATATATGACATATTAAGTAGAGATGTTTTCTTCTAATAACATCCAATTCCCATTAAACATGGTATCAACATGATGATTTTGAGCATTAATTCCCTATGAAATGCATTTCCCTCATCCCATTACTTCTATAAACGACACCATTACCACTACAAATGCACTCACAATGTAAGTTTCCAACATATATTTATATAGATAAAAGATATGCTCAAGAAAAGAAAAGTTATACCTGGATTTTCTCTGACGAGCTATTTGGTGGGTAGCGAAGAACTAAACCTACAGAACCTGTTGGTGGTCAGGGGACATGATGCAAATTGTGTGAATGCGGACTAGGACTGTAAGCATCCCTGAGTTTCCCTTCTTCTAAATAACCATAACAACTGTGGAGAGCCTGCCTTTTACGGGATCCATCAGTTGTAAATTCTCCTTGAAAAGGAACCAAAACATGCATTACAGATGACATGACAACCATGTGACCTCTTTTCTTCATTTATTCTTCATTATTAAGAATATGTTACGATAAACTTTTTTTTTCCTTCTCAGATAAAATAAAAAAACGAGTGTCTTCCCATTAAAATATGACTAATATAGATCACACAAAGTGTCAGAATTCTAATCAAATGATGCCACGAAATAAATTCCAAACTTATTCTAATATGAGTTGCTATAGAAGCATGCAACAACTAATATAAAATTAACAGAAACATAGTCAAAGATGAAATTTACATGTCGGAGTCCACATCCATTTCCTCGGCATTTGATTTCTTTTCTTTGGGAGTCTCGGAAGTATGGGTATAGTCCAATATGAGGTCCTTTTTGGGTCTCTGGAATTTTTGGGGATGAATGGATCATCACAATCTGTGCCACCAGATCATCTGTGTGGTGACCTTGTATGGTCTTAGGACATTTAATTTCCTTGCATTTTCTTCACTAATTTGGGGTCAGAAAAGCACATGTCGTCTTCAACAACGCTCATGTCTTCGACTTCATCTTCCTCCATGGAATCCTGAAAATATAGCCTCCTGAGCACCTCATTGAGCTTGTATAGAAGTATTTTCAAGTTGTGAAGAGACATGGAATTGGGGATGGCCATCGCCCCGAGTGTGGGGAAATTTGTGCAGATTTCCTCTGTAAAATGAAATCACTACAATTAAGGCATCAAGAATCCAATTTCTTAAATTCAACCAAAAATGTATCAGATCATACAGAACACTACATAGCTGCGCCCTTCCTACAACTACTACAATGTCAAGGGAAATGAAAATAACGAGGGAAATCAAAATTTTTGATTTTTGAAAGCCTTAGATCCAGTGAAACGTGGAATGGAACTTCAACTAAATGTGTATGCAGTTTTCAATTCTATTAAAATAAATAAGATGCTTTTATTTTGATATAAATAATTATTATTAATTACTAATCATATGAAAATAATTCAAGGTAATCTGGTGAAATTTTTTGGGTTTATAAAATATTAATCTATAAAAATTATTAGGTTTTCTATATCATAAAACATTATTTAGGTGATTTGGGCTGAATTTTCAATCTAATCATGTGACATCAAAGATAAATGATAGTGACATAAAAATAAACTTTGTATGATTAAAAAGTGCAGCTAAGTAGTAATGTCATGGATTGATGATAATTTCCAATGAAATATTTGGTTTGATAAAGATAACTAGTGGGTGGAGATTTTCCATGATGTTCAATATAGGGAGTCAACATGGGAAAGGTGATAGTTTGGATCTCACATGCTTTAGAAAATTGATATCTCTTTGTCCATAAACATTAGAGGTGGAAAAATATACTAGGCTCTAGAGCTAAGCTTGTTCTTTGTCTGTTGAGCTTATAAGGCAAGAAAAATTTTCACACAGGTACAGTCCCAAGTGGTTGATGAATTTATCTTTAAAATGTAGTTGGAAGGAAATCTGGGTCTCTCTGCCCCGTCACTCCTTTCAATCACTGCTTTGTTTCTGTGCCCAACAAATAAATGAAAAGCTCCATCGCCCCCTCCTCCTCTAGTCTATTTTATGTTCAATCTTATTTTTATGGTATAATATTTCTATTATTCGCCTTTTTTTCATGATTTGCCACTCTTTTTTATTCTCCATGTTAAAGAAATTAATAATTATATATTTCAATAGTTGGCTTCTAAAATTCATTAATTATTTTCTTCATACTCCATATTAATTATGTTTGAATGATTTGAATTTTTTTTTGAAATATATTTAAGTTTAAAAAATAAATAAAAGTAGTAATATTTCTTTATAAAAATTATATTTGTATTAAGAAATGACACTCTTTAAAATGTCATTGTCATAGTTTACTAAAGTTATTTTTTCAATTATGAGGGGATATAAATTTTTGACAACATCAGGGTTTAATTTTTTCATTTCCCCTTTGCAAAAGAAGGGAAAACAATAGGATAAACACTGAGAAGATGGCTATTGATGATTGGAATTTTCTATTGAATTTTATAAGTCGAAAACCTTTTTGCACAATATCTTTAACTTCCACTCTAACTTTTTTATGTCTTTTTAATTATAAATGTTACGGTTTACCCATTGCTTGGACTGCTCATCCTTTAATTTGCAACTTTTGGATATGTGGTAGGCTATTATTGCATGAAAAAAAAAATTGGAGACTATTTCTCGAGCATTTTTTAGGATCATGTCAAAATACATCACAATAACATCATATGTCATGTCACCAGTCCTATCAGTTTCCCCGTCAAATGCTAGGTTGATTAGTGTAGTCACTTGTTTATTCTGTCATCAACCCTATTAGTCGCTAGCTTAAGCACCTATCACATAGTTTGATTCATTACATGTTGGATCATCCAACAGTGTAGTTATTTATGATACTAGCTTATGTTTCAACAAATTAGTTTCCCCAGGGGTTCCTTGGTGGTTCAACATTCTCAAACTTCTACAACCATAGGCTACATCTCTTGTGACTGAAGCTTAAGCACTAACACTATTGGAAGGCATTCCTAGTAGGTTTAGCCAACCATTGCTCAAGATCAATTCCTTTCATTGATGGACGCATACATGTTGCCTCTTGATCTTCCTTCATTATCATCTTCTTCAAATTGAATGGTTTACTAAATATTCACTCTCATCAAATGACTATATATGATAAGATGCAACCTTTCACCATTAGGAACAAAAAGATTCTCTAGGTTGTAAAGCAACCCACTGTGGAGAATATAATTAATTTCATTATCACCTTCTTCAACATGAATTTGGTCATATAGATATAAAACAAATATTTAAAGTCCCCATCTCTTGTGTATTCATGATTTCCACCAATTAGAGGAATACACACAACAAAGAAAAAATAAAACAATAATTTTTGTTTCAATCAATTTGAGCTACATTTAGATCTACATGTGTTATAACTTACGACGTTACCTTTGAAACATTTGTTGTAATTTATAGTATATGTCATGTACCATCCTTTCATGAAGGGCATCCTCCTATAAACCTCCTTAATTTTTCAAAAATCATGCCAAGGCACACGAGATGATGAGTCATGCCTCCAAATGTGCAAACTTTCCTTAAGGAATGTGACAAGTATTATTAAATAGATAATAATGTATGAAAATATGTAGAATCCCTACCCAAAGGTAAAATTTGCAACACAACACACTCCTCTTAGCTTAAGCACTAATCATAAATCAAGAACTTATGCTTTCAACATCACTTTCGCGATATCATGCCCAAGATGCACCTCTTGGACAAGATCATCAAAGCCAGTATTCTTTATGGTTTAAAGGTTTGAGGACCTCATTTACTTTGAGAGCCTTGCCCTGATGATGGAAGAAGGTTGAACTGATGTTGAGAACATTGGGGTTTTTAGGGAGAAACACTCTTGTGAACAAGGAGCTATGATTTAGAAGGAGTCTGAGAAAGCAAGGAAGAGGAAAAGAAATCGTAGCGTTAAGAAGAAGAACATAGTCCTCATTTTTCTAGTGTTAGGAGTTGACATCATCGTTTAGAAGACTAAGGAAATCTCCCAAAAATTCCTAGTGGGGCGAGTAACAGGTCAAAAATTTAGGTACTTAACCCCAATAACATGGGTGGACAAGGAAATATCACCTATTGTAAAATGTCCTCTAGAGGTGTCTCTGCTAGCTCGAGGTTGGATTCATTTGTGCTTCCATGATGTGGTTGATGCCCATAAGGTACAAGAGATGGTTTAGAAAATTGATTATTTACAATTATTATTATACACTATATATTACTATTTACAGTTAAGAAAATATGTATATAAAATTGATTCATAAATTAAAAACATTATTTAGTTCACCAGGATGGGATTTATTATTCATTGTTTCAAAGAGCTACATTTAAAACTGGATTTGTTCTTTTGGATGTTTTTGGAAATTATCATTTTTTATAATAGATGTAAATTATAATCAAGACATGAGAATGGAATATTTATGGAATCTTCTTGTTTGATGAGTAATATGTCCCAGATTTTGTTTATTGAGCCTTGCAATTTTGAGAACCCTAAAGGATTTAGGAAACACCCCCTTACCCCTCCAATAATAAAAGAAAAAACTCATTAACCTATATTCAACCTTTTGGTCACAACTTCCACTATAACCAATTCCAATTCCAATGCTTGTTAGATTTTTTAGTGCACACTTAGAAATGAACAACTGATAATGGAGAGAGTATGAAACTTTATTTTTTAATGATGTTGTAGCAATGATGTAAAATATTTCATGTACATCATGTAATTTATAGTACCCTTCAGAAGGGATGGTGGTTAAACCAAAAAAATATTGATTACATGTTATAAAATAAACATTGAAAGTGTTACATGATGTCAATGCTAAAAATAAATCCATACAATAATTAAAAAGTTGTTATAAAAAATATATAATTCAAATGCATTATTCGAAGATATGAGGATGATGGTAGGTTGCAACATATAGGGTTGTTGTTTGTAGACATTCAATTGACTCGAAGATGATGAACATTGATGTGCAACAAAGGAATGGCTCGTTCACCACAAAAATGGCTCTTTGGAAGACTAAATCCTCGGCACTGGTAGGGAAAAATATCAGTGTTGATCTGCCATTATGATTGTTTCCTTGGCAGTGGAAAATTGCAATGCAAAAACCTCCACCTCCCTTACCATTAACCTTTTTTAATGTTGCAACAACCTAGACTCTGAAAACAACCTAGACTTCGGTTAATGCTGCAAGTTGCAACAACCTAGACTCAAGTCAATGTCGCAACAAACTAGCATACCTTAGGCCTAGAATTTAGAGTCTATAAGTGTAACATGACACTTCATACTTCATTTAGAGAACAAGAAAACTTGAAATGCACAGTGCAGTTTGGACTCCGTATTTTAGAAGCTGTAACCAGGGCTGGGAAAATTGGTAATAGGTTATAGATAAAGCCAAAATTTTGAGAAATGCTCAATGGACTGACAACCATTCTTAGATCATTTTACAATATTATTCATTTTTTTAAAAACCTATAAAAATCAAATTTTAATTTATTTTTTTACTCGTAAATTTCGTTGAGTACTTATTTTACGTGCCATAGGCCTCTCAACAAGTTCGACGGGCTTAAAACCTTTTGTAGATTAATTTTTTTGTCATACGATTTTGTTGAGTTTTTCAGTTTGATGCTTGGTTGGTTTTTTAGTTTCAGTCCCACGAATATGGCACGGGGGTGATTGGATGAAGTAGATTTGGCTCAACCAATCTATGGTCGGGTGGAATGTCGAAGTCCCATCTCTGGTTGGTTTTTACACTCATTAATGGGAATCTCATTCCTTTGGTATTTGGTATGCAAATATACTTTTTATTATGTGGATTTCATTGATGTTATATCCATGGTATTTATGTTGCTATTATGCTGGTTATAAGCTTGCATTTTATCAGTGATGATGTATGGATCTATCTATTCTTTTTCTCGTAAATGAATATACAATTGATCTATGGTCAAATAGATTGTGTTGCAGCATATGATGTAAGGGAGAAATGCTTCTTAGCAATTCTCAGATAAGTATTAGACCCCTATGTTTAATTATGTTTTTTACACCTATAGATGCAATGTTTGTGACATGTTTGACGAAATGCCTATCATGGCTGTGTGGGGTCAGATGAGTTTCTGATGATGTGATTTTTTCCATGTATTTTTTTAATTTTATTTATCCTCCTGAATTTACAGGAAGTTTTGGGAAGTGACCTGGGCTCACGGCTGAAAATGTGGCACAAATATCGAAGCTACAAGCACATAACTGACATTTTGGTGCCTTAGCTGCTCCCTTGACAAGGAAATCCCATGGCTAGGGGTCTAAAACCACTCCCTTTCCCTTACATGCCCGTGGCTTACCCTCAAATGGGTTAAAAAGCAGTTCCCTCTCAGGGAACAAGGCCTTGGAAGGTTGGGTTACCACTTGGGGATGTCAATGATGCAGTGTAAGGTCTGTTTGTCATGTTTCCATCGGTTCCACTTCCTCAAAGTCATATAGGAGGTATAATATCATATTATTAGCCTCTTGTTGCATTTTTACCCTGGTTGGGCAGTTAGTTGGGGAGATGTGGGAAGAGGGTGTTATATTATTTTATTGTTTGTGGATGGAAGTGTATGGAGGGCCCTGTGGACTTGCCACAAAGTGTTGGGTGAGCACAGATAAGATTTGTAACACCCCCTATTTGATCCTTGTATTCTAATCATCGCGTACATGTCAAATAGGTTGGTGAGTCTGAAACTAATTAAGGTTGACATTCCTCTATGTGTATCTAAATGTTAGGCTAGTGAGATGAGTTATGAATATGGTTAAGGTTGGCATGCATGTGTAATGGGTTTAAGGACCATGATTATTAGGTTGGTGAGTTGAGAGTTTCTTCTAAGGAAATACACCACGTGTATGTGTATTTATGTGTTGGGGTCAGTGTGCCCACGTGTATGTGTTTTTTATGCTACGTGGCTGGAAAGCCCGATGCAGTAAACATGTTTAATGTATGCATATTAATAAACCCATAATGGCTACAAGTATATGTAAACAAAAGCCTATGGGGGCCCATGAATCCACAGCTAGAAAATGCAGGGAATTCAAATGGATTATTTAATAATTAGTTATGAATAGTTATGGACCAATCAGTGAGCCTATGCAAGGGTTTTGGAGTTGATTGGAGATTTTTAGTCGGTGAGTCTTGTGCTTTGACTTTGGAGCTTACAACAGTTATGGAGACCAATTGGTGAGCCATGGAAGGTGGAAATCACAAAGGGATTGGCCATCCCGAAGAATGGTGTGCCACTTGGGTTTTGGAACTAACCAACAAGCCAAACTAGTTATGGCCTGGAGGGTGCTTGGAGTCATAGAGCAACATGACTATTGGGTTGGCACTGTAATAACCCTAGTCATCTTGCAAAGTATATTTATGGTCTAGGTTTCCTTGGTCTTCAGTGTCTCGAAAAGACCCTAGCCATCTTGCGAAGTATATGAATATTGTCTCAATCAGGATGCAATCATATGTATATATAATGTAACCCTTGCAAATATGCCCTTCCTACCTGTAAACTAGTAATAATATCATTTCTAATTTTTCCATGCTAACAACTGAGTGATTGATAAAATGTATTACTGGTGAGAGTACTTTAGGAAGCAAGTCCAAATTTAGCCGATTCTTCCTCATACTCTTTTCTTATGGCAAGTTCAATTTCAAGTTGGTCATCTTCAACTGCATTAACTGAAATCATGCTGGAAATTGGATCACATCAATGATCAATGTTTTGAACAGTTTTGTTGTGATGTCAAACACATTGTCCACATCCAAAAAAAACACTAGTAACAAAGATTTTATCAAGCCTCTCAATGCATATGGCTCATTCACCTTTTTACCTCAATGAAAATTCTTCCAACAACTATAAGGACACACGCATGAAATGACACTGTAGAGTAAAGGAAATCTAATGCGTGGTGGATTTACTTCTCGCCAAAACACAAGCATATTGCAAACAACAACAATTCAATGAAAAAAATATTAATGCATGTTATATAAATTCTTAACTTGACTTCCATAGTAATTTTCCACATTTGAATGGACTTCCCAAAATATTTCATTATGTTTATAAAATGGTTCATGCATCTCCAGTAAAAACTAAAAGGTAGATGCCAAAGTTGCTTGTGAGATGTTACTTATGAATGCATAGATAATATTGGTGTACTTCATATATTCTCATTGCAATACTGAATGTTGAATCTAACTTTTCAATGGTCCATGAATTGAGTTTTAACTCGTTGAGGTACCATGCTAGGAGCTTAAAAATCCCTCACATTTTTTAGCATTTAAGTAATAATTAAAACTAATTAGCTATATACCCTCCAACTAAAATAATTCAGGTGGGTGTTATGGAGTGTGTAGGTATGAGCGATAGATATCTCCCTGCAGGCTGATTGATGGTGCAAACACATTCATCACACTTACATGTGCTACGCCTTTAACACATTATAGGATCCCCGGTCAGTTTAAACCTCGATAAACTTGTCATATGTTATCCGTTCGATGTTTGATCCCTTGGTTAAGCCTCATCATTGCCCCTAAACTAGCACGAGGTTTATATGTGGGCTTTCCACTCGACAGATCTCAACTGTTGGCATTAGATCAATCTAACGGTCACTAAATCATAGCATACTGAAACCTGCATGACTTTTACACCCTCCCTTCTGACTCGATGTCATCCTAGCCATTAATATTTCACAGATCTATGACAGTTGCACCGGAACCTGTACATGATATAACTATGTATCTTCGTGAGTGGGTCCCCCTCTCCTCGGTTGGTGAGTTTTCCAATGGCTGATTAACACATGTCTGTGAAATTTAGTTATCCTCGTAATCACCAATTTAACCTTAATACTTCCAACCTTTCGTCATTCCCTCGTTCGACCCTTATTTCTGCATGTCCTCTGACGAAGCCCATCCATGGCCATGAGCAAGCGTGGAGTAGGTCTCATGCTGAAGGACTCGCCTCCTTCAATCAATAAGTCATCCTATCTCTCCTTCTTCTTATCGGTTCGGTAATTTAATCACATGAAGATATAATGTCTAAGAATTTGGGGTAAGAAGCTCTAGTTAATGAGATGGTTGAGGTTCAAGACACGAAAGTGTGTCTCACAGACATCCATACCCTCGAGAGGATGCTTACCCTCTCTACTGTTGTGTTTGAAAATGACATTTGTTTATTGTAATCTGGGATTTTGCATGCAACTTTCCCTCCTGTCCACTTTGATCCTACCTAAATTCTATTATTGGCCGAGTAGTATGATCTTGAATATACATGTCATAATACATTACGTTTCTTTCTCCAATATCTAGGATGAAAGGGAGACCAAACTCAAATCTAGACAACCCCAATAAGATTTTTTCATCCCGTCAAAAATGACATCGAGCACTAGGTTTGCCGAAACTAGAGGTATCGAACAATGCACAATTGGAGTATTGGTTAGGGCCTCTTAATCACTAGATGACTACCCTATTGAATTATTAAATTTTCTTTCTAAAGACCTGGTAGGCCCCAAAACTGAGGCATGGTGACCTTTCAATCTAACTTCCAAATTCGAATGGATAAAATCCTTGCGCTAGCCCAAATTTGTTGAAAACCCCCTCCTCCAATGCATAATCGACCAACTCCTCATCCTTCAAGTGGGCCTGATAGTAAGAAACCAACATCTCATCTGAAAAAACATATTTTATGAGTAGTTGTGTGCCTTTAAAGGGTTTATCACAACGAAAATCTATGCACTTAGAACATATACATCATGTGAATAAAAATCTCATGGTTATCAATATTTAATCTTATTTTTCATTTTGGAAAGGATATCAGAGCCCGACATTATCGAGATCCCATTCACTCTTCATCAAAACTATGCCTCGCTCTAGTAAAAGACTCCACATCCCTTTCATCGCCTGCAATTTTTCCATGGGCCTATAGGGTTTCTCCTTAATTGTTTAATTCCTCTCCCATAGTAGAGATGTTGTGATGTCTTCTTTAACATTTAAAAAATAAAACAAATTATAACTATAACTATGATTAATAATTGAACCGATCTAGATCCATATTAACTTTGGATTTACCAAGGGTGAAGACGGATGAATCAAATCTTTCTTAAAATGCAAACATGAAAAAATAAAAATTTTGAGAAAACAAAATAGATTACAAATTCAACTATTTTTTTTGAAAAACGTTAAAACATTTATAACCTTGGATAACTTTTTAAAAAAATTAAAATATTTATTATATTCTAATAATAACTTTTTCACATTATAATAAAATTTTTGGGCCTTTAATTTACACGAAATAATATGACATTAAATAGAATTTTCAAAATGAGTATATTACTATATTTTTAAAGAAAATCATTTTCGTAATGTAAATTCATTGGTTTTATGATTTAAAAATGTAATATAAGAATAACATCACTTCAATTCCACTTTCTTATTTATAAATTTCAAGTATGATTTTAATGTATTGAAATATTATTTTTTTAAAGAAAATCGTTTAAATTTATTGACTTTATGATTTAAAAATGTAGTATAAGAATAACATGCTTTCAATTCCACTTTCTTGTCTATAAATACATAATATGATTAAAAAAAAAGTAAATATTCTCCTACAAATTTGAATAATAAGATATCTCTTAGAATATTATTTCGAATAATATTCGTTTTCACATTATAATAAAAATTTTAAAAGTTTTTTTCACATTATATTGGAATTATATTTTCATTTAAAATTTCATTTTCCCACTGTATGGCCAAAGAGGATTGGCACGAATTTCATTTTTTAAAAGGTATGGCCAAAGAGAATTGACAGGGTATGATAGGGTATGGCCAAGGAAGATTGGCTAGGAAACCAAGTGAATAATCTGATAAATTTTCGATTATTAGCAAAATAGAGTTCCCACTCACTAAAAATGGAATTACCATAAATCGACCTTAGGATTTTATGTACCAAACTAGCGATGAAAATATGATTATATGCAATGGAGAGCCGGGTTGTAGGAAATAGTCAGAACGAATGAAATGATGTTTCTTTTCGCTTGCTTCCTTGAGTCAGTAGCAGCAGTTGATGTTGGTGCAGAAAAAGAAACGGTTATTGGTGGAACAGACTCTGAATCACACTCAACCCACAAGTATGCCAACAATACAAGAAGTAACATGGAAGTAGAAAGCAGCCATATAGTGATGCACCTACCTAAGTTTTTTGGGAAAGGTTTGGGAAAGGCGTCAGTGATGCAAAATAACAAATCAGGATTGGTTGGGGTATGGCCAAGGAGGATTGGCTGGCAAACCAATTTTATAGAACACTTCAAATTTTACAGAACAGAGAAGTTTCTTTGGCATTCCTCGGCCAACTAGAGGCAATGCGGTTGTGTACAGGAAAACGCAACCACAGATCGAGTCCCAGAGGCATAAAATGATAAATCAGCCCATTCTTGAATTTTTGCAGAGGATGGAGTCTCGACAACGCAGGATAGCCTTCTGAATGATAAATATTATACTCGCAATAAATATTATACTCACAGGTAATAAAGGCAAGTATTTGTAAATACCCATGTATCTTGTTTATTTAGTGGTCGAATGGATTCCAGTTCGAAGAAGGGATTCCATCACATAAACTAAGACAGAGAAAGAGGGCATTTGGATGGATCAACAACAACTACTGAGATAGAGAATTTATCAAAGAAAATATGAATGCGAAGAGGAGTAGAGTGTGTATTGTTGTGAATGTTTTAACCAGTTGTTAAGACCAGAAGGAGTAGTTGATAAGTGAAGGAGCGCATAAGACAATATAACAGGTGCAACAAAACAAGTTTTCTCCAAAATTTTCAATATAGTCGGGGCAACTACTCCACAGCAACCAAGATGACCATTTACTCGAAATAAGGTATGACAACAAAAAGAGAAATGGATAAGAATGAAATTATTACAATTCTATTATCAATAGTATTGATATTCAATGCCCATCATTTTTTACACCTCATGCTTAAAAAAATAATAATAAATATAGGGATGACACTCTACTATAGCTCAAAAGTATTATCAGAATCACTAGCACAACTCAATCTCACACTTAAAAGCATTGAAAAATAACACACATATCCTACCAGAAACCCTGAAGAATGTACCAAGTACTTCCGAGTGGTTTCTTGGAGTAGCAAAGTGAAGACACAACGCAGGGGGGACAAGGTGAAGCTTCTACTAGGAGTGTGAGCAGTGAAATATGTTAGGATGTGAGGCACCTCTGGATCATAGCTTAAACAACTGTCCATTGTGGTTCGTTATATTTTTGGCCCTTCTGTACAACGATTTGTGAAGCCCTCTTTCTACAAATATTTTGTAGAAGGAGGGAAACAATTAGGGTTTGTGCTTGTATGTTGACTTTAGATTTATTTTTATCACTATCATGGGTTTTCTTGACAATGGCAGTGTGATGACCTTTTCTGGAATTCACTGCTTTTAATGGATGCATTTTTGTATGTTGAATAAGGGTTTCTGGCATAAAATTTCCAAAACATCCATTTTCAAAGTGCTAAGGAATGTTTGTGCTCTTCTATAGTACACCTTAAATGATTTTGGGTGTGCAAATAGCCTTTAAAACACCATCAAATATGTTATTCTTAGGTGGATTTCCTTCCTTACAGATCCCTAAAGTCATATGTACTTTGTCAGAAGCTTCGTGGCCTAGTGAGATCCCTTCATGATTTGTGTTGCAACCACAAAATCATGGATGAGGGAAGCAACTACCATTAAGTCCCTCATCTTAAAGGGATTCTTTGGTATCGTCTGGTATTGTCTTCAACTCTTCTTTCAATCTTCCATGTTCCATTTTCAGGCAAAATTTGACTTGTGTCCTTAATTTGGTTATAGATTTAGCATTGTTGATTGTATTTTATTAATGTGCTACCCTGCAGACTCTACTTAGTTAAGGGTGTCCCAAAAAAATTGATAATAGTGAATGCATTTCTTATCCCAGCCAGAGGACCTTCAGTTGTAAGGCTTCTTCTTTTTTAACATGATTGGCTTGCTCAATGGGGCATGAAGCTATATGGTTAGGGGCTTTCTTTCTGTAGTGTCTTTTATTAAATAGAACCATGCCATATCCTTCTTTAAATGAGTAGGATCCTCTTGATGTGGGATTTCAACACAACACTTTGGAATTTAGTGAATCTAAATCATAGAGCCTCCTTGATTTCCTTTGCCCTATCAGTTGAGAGTCGAGACATTTATTTTCCATGTGAAAGGACATTTCCATTTGATCCAATAATCCTTTATTTTGGTTCACCCCAAATTGATCATAACCTTTCTGATTATGTCTAGAGCTTGGATTCTTTGGAGAGGCTAGTGTCCAGACTCCAACCCATGCAATAGCAAAAAATTTTCCTTTTCTCCATGTTGGACATCTTAGGGAATCCAACTATTTGTTAAACTTTTTTTGATCATATTATTCCCTATGCTTGATAGTTTAGGGACATCATCATGTCATGAATCCCACAAGGTGTACATGTTCCCTATTACCCATGTATACTTTTTCCTTATAATTTTTACACAAAGACCTTTTTTTGTTAGAGATAAAGCACCAATATACTCTTAAACATGGAGCTTTGTTTATCAACCTTCTTACCCCTACTTCTCATTCCAATTTAGGCATAATTATTTATTTCCAACCTATCAGGTGCCACTTTTTCTTCTTTAATGCCTCCTGTCATGAGAAATTTTTATTAACTTTATCCCTCTCCAAGAGCATTGATCTCGAGGTCAGCAGATTGGAATTTTAGAAGATGGACATAGTTGATAACTATTAGATAAGGCTAATCTAGTTTCCAGAGAAAAACACATGGAGCTTTGTTTACCAGTCTTCTTATCCCTGCTTCTCATTCCAATTTAGGCATAACTATTTGTTTCCAACCTATCATATGCCAATTTTTCTCCTTTGATGCCTCTTGTCATGCGAAAGTATTATTAACTTTATCCCTCTCCAAAAGCACTGATCTCAGGGTTAGCAGATTGGAATTTTAGAAGATGGGGATAACTGATAACTATTGGATAAAATATGACGGGCGGTGAAACAAGTGTATCAACCACATTATATTACGAAAGAACTCTTCACCCACCATCCAACTTCCAATATGAATGAAATAAGGTTTCCCCCAATGGATTAATTTCCCATGTTTACCCATGACTCCATATGAGTCCTTTTTTGAGGGACATGATACTTTAATCTTTTCAGGTTGCAGTTCCTAATATTAGTTCTATTTGGAGGTCAAAGGTGGCTTTCATTAGATTTTAGAGGTGATGATTCTCATTCCTAGAGAGTTTTTATGGCCAGACTCAAGTTTATCCATGTCAGATTGAATAAGAATATAGACATTCTCATATGGTCAAAGAACCCCTTTGGGGTTTATATCCCAAAAGCTAGATATATTGCTATTAGTTTATATGGGGAGAAGAGGAATCATGTTTGGTGGAGGAGGAGAGTTTAGATATTTAAATATCCTTCAAATGCTTGAATTTTATGTGGCTTGCACTGAAAAAAATAATTGACTTGGTATAATCTTCTGAGAAGGAATAGAGAAAAAATCGATAGGTGCAGTTTATGCAGGGTATGTGAAAATACCAATAAACATGTTGTCATGGAATATAACTACACTATGCAAGTTTAGAGGGAGATTAAACATTTGACTAGGTTGAAAAAAGTCTGAATTGGTGGCATAGTTGAAAATGGTGTAAGAGGTTGGTGCCATAACTCTTCAGTGAAGGATTACAAAGCACTTTCTTGAATCCTAGCTTGGGTATTTAGTAAGCTAGGAACGTAAAATTATTTAAATATAGGTAAATTCTTCCTATTCAATGTGCTTTTCCTATTTGATGTGGTCTCAATTATGTAAAATATTTTTCCTCAGATGATAATACCTAAGCCTCCTAGGCATATTGTTGTAGAAGTTGGTAAGGATTGTGCATGGGCATACTTTGATGATGACCCCTATTTATATGGATTATGGAGAAGTGTTTTATATAGTGAATCTCATAACATTAACTTTAGAGTTGGATTGGGGCATCAAACCAATTATCATGTTCAGCTAATGGCTCTAAACTTATCAAAAATAAAAATAGGGTGTGGACTGGTTGTGGTCCACACAGTGATGCTACAATTTTGGCTTCCCATTGCTATTACATTGTATGGTGATGAATCCTTTGAAAACAAATTCACTAAACCATTAGGAGTAAATTGTTTACTATACAAATACCAATATAAAAATGAATGAGAGTAGAGTAGAAAGAAAAATAAATTACAATAAAAGAGATAACAGATTTATGTAGGCTAATTACTGCAGTAAAGGATAAAATGCATAATTTAACGAAGACATACAAGATATTGAGACCAGAAGTAGCCAATTCATCCCTTAAGAATACACCCTAAAAGTGTGTGCATGATGGTAAAATTGTTCATTGTAAGTTACAACAAGCTCTAGAAAATGGAGTGACCTTAAATAATATGGTAAGGTGCCAACTAGAGGAGCACTCCTTCGATATAGGTGATTCATCACTCATCATAAATTCAAACCAATTAGAAGCTCAAAATAGCAAAGGAAGTTAGGGCTCTTTCTCCAATGACTCAACTATCTCTCCACACTCTCACACATATCACTATTAGTAAGTTAACATACCCACAATAGATTAGAGTGAGCTAATGCATACTCTCCAAGGACGTATCCAATTCACCCTTAAGAATTCACTCTAAATTTTTCCCATTCAATGTGCTTTTCTTATTTGATTTGGTCTCAATTATGTAAAAGAGTTGTCCTCGGATCACAATACCTAAGCCTCCTAGGTATATTGTTGAAGAAGTGGGTAAGGATGGTGCATGGGAATATTTTGATGATAAACCTTAGTTCTATGGATTAGGAAGAAGTGTTTTATATAGTGAATCTCATAGCATTAAATTTAGAGTTGGCTTGGGGCATCAAACTAATTATCATGTTCAGCTAATATATCTAAAAATTATAAAAAATAAAAATAGGGCATGGACTGGTTGTGGTCCACACAGTGATGCTACAGTCCTGGCTTCCCATTTCTATTACATCAATGTATGGTGATGAATCCTTTGAAAAAAAATTCACAGCACAATTAGGAGTAAATTCTTTACTATACAAATATCAATATAACAATGAATGAGAGCAGAGTAGAAAGACAAATAAATTATAGTCAATTAGATAACATATTTCTATAGGTTACTTACTGTAGCAAAGGATAAAATTCATAATTGAACAGAGACATACAAGATATTGAGACCAGAAGTAGCCAATTCATCGCTTAAGAATACACCCTAAAAGTGTGTGCGGGATGGTAAACTTGTCCATTGTAAGTTATAACAAGCTCTTGAAAATAGAGTGACCTTAAATAATGTGGTAAGGTTCCAACTAGGGGAGCACTCCTTCGATCTAGGTGATTCATCACTCATCATAAATGCAAACCAATTTTGAATTACAAGCTCAAAATAGAAAAGGAATCTAAGGATTTTTCTCCAATGACTCAACTATCTCTCCATACTCTCACACATATCACTATAAGTGAGTTCACATATCCCCAATAAATCAGGGTGAGCTAGCGCATGCTCTCGAAGGAAGTAGCCAATTCACCCCTTAAGAATTTACCCTAAAAATGTGTACAGGATGGTCAACTTGGCCATTATAAGTTACAACAAGCTCTAGAAAATGGAGCGACCTTAAATAATATGCTAAGGTGCCAACTAGAGGAGCACTCCTTTGATTTAGGTGATTCATCACTTATCCTAAATGCAAACCAATTACAAGCTCAAAATAGCAAAGGCAGCTAAGGCTCTTTCTCCAATGACCCAACTATCTCTCCAAGAATAGGAAACAATTGTTAAGGGTGTAATAAATAAATTTAGGTTACTATAACTACCTCCCTCAATAAATGCATCAACCACAAATTATAAAATCAAACAATTACATTTGTTAGGAAATGAAGCAACCTATGATTATGTGCCAAGTGGAATCCCCTTTAAAACATACCTCTTGACCATGGCAAGGAGTTGCACCCTACACAATGAGGCCAAAAATATTTTAGGACATAAAAAGCTTCTCTAGAATAGATCCCTCCTTGTAAAAACAAATCAGATGAAGGTGAACAAAAGGAATAATATGCTACTTGTTGGTTGTTTCTTTTCAGATCTACACTTAATTGTTTCTTAATTTGATGAGTATCACATTGGAAAAGGGGATATACTAACTAATGAAAAAGGCTTCCATTTTCTATTCTAGAATAGCAACAGTCTTATGCCAAATAGGCCTCAAAACCTTGCATCGGATCACCAGCTAAGGTTGCCTATCATATAGTAGAAATGCTGAGACTAGTGCAGAAATGACCAACTCTCTAATAGTGCTTAGAGAATTTCCTGCTTAAAGAAAAATATGTATTGGTTATATGAGAAATGACCAAGAACTGACTCATATAGTATCATATGAAAAACTTAGTCATTTCTGCATAAAACTAAGTGATTCCTAAGTTGCTCTGAACACTTTGCTCACACTGCCCACCCTCTTGATTGGATGATCCATACAGTGCCTTTGCATTAGCAAGAATTCACTTCCATAGATATTATTGGAGTACCATCATATGATTTGCAGTGAAACATCCAAGTCATAGGTGGTGAGATCGGACACCATCTGCTCAAAGTGGAGTGGGATAATTGAATTGCAACAATGAAACTAGCAGCTTTGAGTTCAGTGGGATGGCACATTGGTGACAGACATGCTATATTGGATGTGATAGAACCTCTTATAGTTTCTAAAAGTCTGGCATTCAATTCCATATATGTTAATGGAGTACCATCATATGTTTTTATGTGAGCCTTCCAAGTCATAGGTGATGATATCAGATAACATCTTCTCAAAGTGGAGTGGAACAATTGAATTGCAACAATAAAACTAGAAGCTTTGAGTTTAATCGGATGGCACATTGGTGATAAAAATGTAATATTGGATGAGATAGAATCTCTTATAGTTTATGCAAATGTGGCCCTTGGCCCAAGCCTAAAACCCTGAGGTGGAAGATATTTCTGGCAATGAGAGACTGGTCACCTCCACTAAGAAGTTCTATACTTCTCCATCATTGAGCCTTTGGTTAGTATATAAAAGACTTGGGGAGTACTAGTCATCTCAGGTAAGACATTTTCCGTAACAGGGGATTGAAATGCCAGTGGTAGACTTCAACACATTTATTGGATGCTTGTGGATGCTAGTTTGAATTCCAAGCCAAAAAACATTGTTTGTTATACAAGTAGATGAGAGTGAGTAATAGAAAAAATGGTATTTGGATGAAGAAAAGGCAACTAAGGTATTGAACTAGAATTTTTTTCTTATTTGATAATAATCATATGATTGACTTGCTATAAAAATTGATGACAGAGATCAATGGTGGTTGTGATTGAAAACTATGCCAATAATAGTCGACAAAATTATATAGCCAAAAAATTCTTTGTGAGGCTTTCAATTAAGGATGCCCCAAACCAAACAACTTCATATATCAATCCAATTATTAGTCCCAACTATGCCCAGAATATGGATTCATGCTCAATTCATACATCTTTTTCTGGTTAGAGCACAATTTGTCTTTGTTGGTGGCATACAAGCTAAGTTACTAAAAACACCCCAGGAGGAACCCCTGAAATGTTGTTTGCCAAATCAGAAACAGATTCTAGTGTGTCACTACTTTGAAATGTTGAAAAAGTGTTTTGGTGACATTTTGTATTTCTAAAATGTTTTATCAGTTTCTTGAAATGCGCAAGATTTTTTTTCTATCCTAAAAAAATTTACAAATTCTGGAAACATTTCAACAAAAAACAACAACTTTTTGGGTAGAAAACTAAGCAACAAATTTAAAACACTGAGGAATCACTAAGAAAAAAACTCTCTAATAGTGCTTGGTCATGTCTACTTAGAGAAAACTAAGCAATGACTATATGAGTCAGTGCTTGGCCATTTAGTGCAGAAATGACCTCTAATGATTCCTTCTCTCACCAACTCTCTTTGGGTTCTATATCGATGAGATGGACTCCTTTATTAGAAGCACATATAGGATGGTTTTGATTGCCTTCTACCCGGTGTATTAATCTCCTTGCTTTTAGTTTTCAACAACATGATCCTCTTGGCACCTTACCTGAGGGGTTGTAGAGACAAATTGATTCCTTATTCAACTCTTGTGATATTTGATAGTTGACATTTGAGCCTTTGGTTAGTATATGAATGACTTGGTGAGTACTAGTCATCTCAGGTAAGACAGTTTCTATAACAAGGGATTGAAATGCTAGTGGTAGACTACAACACCTTTATGGGATGCCTATGTGGACGTTGGTTTGAATTCCAAGCCAACAAACATTGTTTGTTATACAAGTAGATGAGAGTGAGTCACATAGAAGCAATGGCAGTTGGATGAAGAAAAGGAAACTAAGGTATTGGACTAGAATGTTTTCCTTATTTGAGAATAATAATATGATTGACTTGCTATAAAAACTGATGACAGAGATAAATGGTAGTTGTGATTGAAAAATATATTCCAATAATAGTCAACAAACTTAGATAGCCAACAATAATTTGTGATGCTTTCAATAAAGGATGCCCCAAACCAACAAACTTCATAGAGTAATTCAAGTATTAGTCCCAACTATGCCTAGAATATGGAGTCATGCTCAATTCATACATGTATTTCTGGTTATAGAAAAGTTTGTCTTTGTTGATGGCATACAAGCTAAATTACTAAAAAAACCCCAAGAGGACTCCTGAAATGTTGTTTTCCGAATCAGAAACAGATTCCAGTGTGTCACGATTTTGAAATTTTGACAGTTTAAGTGTTTTGCTGACATTTTGGCTTTCTGAAATGTTTTATTATTTTCTTGAAATACGTAAGATTTATGTTCCATCCTAAAAAAATTTATGAATTCTGGAAACATTTCAGCAACAAACAACAACTTTTTGGGTAGAAAACTAAGTTTTTTTTTTAAATACTTAGGAATCACTAAGAAGAAAACTCTCTCATAGTGAATGGTCATTTATGCTTAGAGAAAACTAAGCATCGAGTATATGAGTCAATGCTTGGTAATTTAGTGCAGAAATGACCTCTAATGAATTCTTCTCTCACTAACTCTCTTTGGGTTCTATATTGATGAGATGGACTCCTTTCTTAGGAGCACATATAGGATGGTGTTGATTGTCTTCTACTCCTTTTCCTAATCTCGCTTTTATTTTTCAACAACATGATCCTCTTGGAACCTCACCTAAGGGGTTTTAGAGAAAAATTGATTCTTTATTCAACTCTTGTGATCTTTGATAGTTGACATTTAAGCCTTTGGTTAGTATATGAACGACTTGGGGAGTACTAGTCATCTCAGGTAAGACATTTTTTGTAACAAGGGATTGCAATTCTAGTGGTAGACTACAAAACCTTTGTTGGATGCCTATGTGGACGCTGGTTTGAATTCCAAGCCAACAAACATTTTTTGTTATACAAGTAGATGAGAGTGATTAATAGAAGAAATTTCAAATGGATGAAGAAAAGGCAACAAACGTATTCGACTAGAAATTTTTTCTTATCTAAGAATTGTTGAGCTCTGAAATTGTCTTCTCTTTTGCCAACTTTCACCTCATTTCATCATTTCTTTATCATTTCATAAACCTAAAGATCAATGATAATGATTAAGATTGCTTAAAGGTTGCATAAAAATGATTAACTTATTGTACTTTCGTGATTTTTTTTGTCTTAATAATTTTTTAACAGTTTAGCTATAGAATACAGGCATTCTGTAGCTAGTCAAGTGTTCTGTAGTTGTTTTTGTGTTTAAGTATGTTACAGGTGTCAACTGGAGAAAAGGCACACATGGGTGGATTCCAAATATTTCCTACATGGTTCCTTCTTATCCACAAGGATTGAATCAATAACTGGAGGTGTCTAAGCCCATGGTCAAAGCAAAGGTCAAAGAAACTGTTTTCTACAGGAATTAGGACTCCTGATTTGCTTTACAACAAATCACGGGTCCCAAATGAGTTTCAATTCAATTTTGACTTAAATATTACACCTATACCTATTTTTGTTCGATGTTAGTTATGAATTTGCATATAAATTAAGCTCTGTAATACCGAGAGCTCTATAATACCGAAAAGGGATGTAATACCGAAAAGGGATGGTTGATAACATATTTTATCATTATAGTGATACTGCTTTTCAAGCAATTTGTTAATAAAAGGATTTTAGCCTGATGTCGTTTTGAATATAATATTAATGATAAAGGAAGCTAAAGGATTAATACCAAATTGGTAGTAGAGGGCCTTTTCTATTCAAGGAGGTTTTTACATGTTTTCTAGCTAAGTTATTTTCAATTATGTTTTAATTTCTTTCCTTACTTAAATTGCTTTCTTAAATCATAGTGTTTTAGCATTTCGTTTCATGTCATCTGCGTAGTTAAAGGATCCTTAGTATACTGCAATTAGTCTCTTTCACAAGCTCTTCCAATAAATTTCTATTAAATGAATGGGATTCAGTTGTAATATTCTGATTTATTAGCATTTCACTTTCTGTTATTTAGTTAAATAGAAGATCCTCATCATACTATAATTAGTCTCTTTCAAAATCTCTTCCAATAAATCTTTAATTCACAAATGAGATTTAGTTGTAATATTATGAGTTATTGATTGTTTCATTTCATAGAAGATCCTTATCACATTATAATTAATCTCTTTCTCAAATTCTTCCAATAAACCTTTATCAAATGAATGAAATTTAGTTGTAATGTTATAAGTTGTTTCAACATTTCATAGGAGATCCTTACTAAATTATATTTAATCTTTTTCTCAATCTCTTCCAATAAATCTTTATCAAATGAATGAGATTTCTCTGTAATGTTCTAAGTTACTGATTGTTTCAGCATTTCCCTTTTATGTTTTAGGAGATCCTCATTGCACTAGAATTAATCTTTTTCTCAAGCTCTTCCAATAAACCTCTAATTGAATGAATCAAATTAGGTTGTATTGTTTTGAGTTACTTTTCATTTCATGAATGTTCATTTAGAGGTTGTGATATCCATGGATTAGGACTCGTTTTCATCATTTTCTAGTTAAGAACAGAACTTGCAAATAAACTCTGTTTTCATTTATTCATTAACATTTTCTTGTTTTTCCTCTTTACATAGATATAACTTCATCTTTCTAGTATAGAACAGAATACTAAAAACCAAAACATAAAAACCCCAAAAACATCAACAAAACACTAAAATAATGAAGTAAGAAAAGGATACTTAAGCACATACAGTGCATTACACTTCATCAGTTTATTAACCCTGGTCGATAATTTATGTTAACAATTTAGGACACTAAATTGACTAAACATTTTGGTGCCGTTGACGGGGAAGTGTAACTAGGTAGCCTTATTTATTGCATCCAAAAAAACAATGACATGCGTAGAGAAAGAGATTCTAGGGGTAGATTTATAAGAGGCAGAAGCTTAATTCCCACAACATCTCTCACTCCACCAAGACCAAGAAGTAGCACACCTCCAACTCAAACCCATATTCCATATATACTGGTCATAGGCTTTCAGAAGTTTCAAGATTAGATATCCAATCAAGAAGATCTCCCACTTCATCCACTGAAGCAATTCTAAAGGAAGAAGATCCAAGGACTCCTACATAAGGGATAACCTTTTTCACTTCCATAGGAGAATATATTCGAGCAGAAGAATTACAAATCCCTAGTGAAGAGGAAGAAGAGGAATTCTTCTTCAATATACCCTTGATAGAAGAACCAGAAGAAAAATTGGTTCTCCATACTGAACCTTATATTAGTTCGGAGGAATCTATCATGGCAGAAGGAGGAGAAGGGGAAGGAGAAATCTTTAATGGAGAAAACTTACTATTTGGAGGAGGTAGAGGTAGAGGAGGTGATAGAGGAAGGGGAAGAACAAATGCAGAAGGAGGTAGAGGTAGAGGAAATGCATAAGGAAATAGAGGTAGAGGGGGAATTGAAAGCTCCTTTGGATTCCCTATAATAGATGAAGAAACAAATGCTACCATGAAAAATATCTCACCCTCTGTTCTTCCAAATTTTCATGGACTAAAAGTGAAGACCCTGAGACATTCTTATTTTAATTTGAAGTTCTATGTAGAACTTATGATTATCTTCAGGATGCTCAGAAACTTAAACTGTTCCCTTCAACATTGAAAGGAGCAGCATTAAAATGGTTTATGAGTCTAATCACTGGGTCTATAGGGACATGGAATGATATGAGGAAAGAATTTCTAGATAGATATCTGGATTACTGTATACCAGTTAACCATGAGGAAAAAGTGTTTAAGATGATGCAAAAAGAGGATGAAAATATGGAAGATTTACTTGAAATATTTAACTATAAAAATAAAAGAGAAAAAATGTAAAACTTAGATCAAGACAATTTGAAAGATCTTTCGTTGAAAACAATTAGGGAGGAATGGATAGATATCCTTAACATGATGGGGAAAGGAGATATATCTCATCTTTCATTTCCTGATATAGAAGAACTATGTATTAATCTCTCAAGAGGAAAATCTAAAATCTTGAAAGGACCAAGAGACCCTGCTCTTGCAAGGGTAAGAAAATCTGCAACTGGAAAATTAAGTAGGGCCGAAATAGGAAATATGCTTGATGAATTCAAAACTGATATTCTAGGGAGTCTTAGTGAGCAAATAGACACCCTTAAATTACAAAACAAGCAGAAAGCTGAAACTGATGCCTTAGCAATCTTTTGTCCCAAATGTAGGAAGAAGCATGCCTTAAGAGAGTGCCCTTTGGATGCAAAAGTAATAGAGACTTGTGCAATTTGTTCAGAAAAGAATGAGACCAAGGATCGTCCCTCAATCCTTGGCCTTAAAGTTGTATTTCAAAAAGAAACAACCACAAATTCCACAGAATCTCTTAATTTTGTCTCTAGAAGACCTTGGCAGGGACCTCAAACACAGGAGTTTAATAATCAAATGTATAATCAACCCCCACCAAATTGGAATTCTTGGCAGCAACCTTGGCCCCAATTTCAAAATCAATCTCAATCTTGGGCTCAAGGAACACAAAATACTTATGGAAGGTTCTCCTAGTATTATCAATATCCACCATATTATCCATCATATCCAAATTTTCCTCCTCAACAAAATCCTCAGCAGAATCCATAACATCAAAATCAAAATCAAAATCCACCACTTCCATTACTATTTCGTCAGAAACCAAACCAGTTACCTGCCTAGCCAATACCATACCCTAACAATAAAAATCCTCAGAATACATATATGATAGAAGGACAACAATTTCCAACTTATTTGATTACTCCTTTAGACCTTAATGATGTTCAACTTAGGTCTGGAAGAATACTTGAAAGGAAGAAGCCTTCTGTAGTTATACAAGAACAAAAAAATTCTGAGGAAGATTCTCTACAGGTAAATAAAAGTCTTGAAGAAAGAACATCTCTTCAAGACCAAAATATTGAAAAATAATAACATAAATAACCAATAATTTCAACTCCTATGTTAGAGCAGCCATCAACATCTACTACTACACCTCCTTTTCCTGAAAGATAACAAATTTATAAAGGTGTAGAGAAACAAATTGTAATGCCTAACTATGATTTCCTAGATGAACTGAGAAATTTTTGTATTAAGATTCCATTATTACAAGCTATCAAGGAGATCCCAATCTTAGCAAAAACAATAAAGGAGTTGAGTATGAAAAAACCAGGAAGAAAAATAAAAGAGATAAAAAGAATACAAATGGTAGGAAAAATAGCAGACATAATGATGGGAAAGATTTCTATTCCCAAATATTTAGATCCCAGAAATCCAGTTGTCAAAAAAATATCAATGGAATTGAAATACCAAACAAATTAATTGATCTTGGAGCAGCAACAAATATCATGAGTAGGCAGACCATGGAAAAACTAAAGCTTCATAATCTTCTTTATACACCCACACTACTACAATTAGCAGATAGATCTGTAATCTAACCAGATGGGGTATTAGAAGATATTTTAGTGTCCTTAGATTATTGGGAGTATCCTATGGATTTCATGACCCTAACTCCTAAAAATGATCTAGGAGGATATCCTATTATACTAGGAAGACCCTGGTTAGCTACAACTGTTGTCTTCATTAGCTGTAGAACCGGTGATATGTACATCTCTAATGGTAGTTCAACCAAGAAATTTACTTTGTATCCTTCAGCAAGAAAAATCACATAAATAGATGATACTCAATGGATTGATGATGAAGAATATATACAACCTCTCTTCACTATTTCAGAAATTAGTGAAGATAGTCAGATTCTGAATACCTTAGAAAATCATGAATCTTCTTCAGAATAGAAACATGAACAATTTCAAGAAGAATCCAGTATTGAATTTTTTTCATCAAGAAAAATGTCTCTTTACTCCATGGAAGAATTTTGCAACTCTACAATTGAGATATTTCCAGGAAAAACTTTAAACATAGACAAAAACCTAGAAAAATTTCAACAAGAAAAGCTAGTCAAAATATTACAGAGACATTCTTCCGCATATGCATGGGAGTACACTGATATGAAAGGGATTAACCCTAATACTTGCACTCATCATATCTACATAGAGGAAAATTGTAAACCATTCAGACAACCTCACAGAAGGATGAATCAAAATCTTAGGGAAATTTTTAAAGAAGAGTTGCAGAAATTGTTAAATGTCAATTTTATTTATCCCATTTCAGATAGTCAATGGGTTTCTCATTTGGCGCTTGTACCCAAGAAAAATGGTAAATGAAGGGTATGCATTGACTACCGAGAATTAAACAAAGCTACTCTTAAAGATCATTTTCCTTTACCTTTCATAGATCAGGTGTTAGATACATTATCAGGCAAAAAGTACTTTTCATTTTTGGATGGTTTCAGTGGTTATAATAAAATTCAAGTTGCACTTGAGGATCAAGATAAAACCACATTTACCTGTCCTTGGGGTACCTATGCTTACCGAGTATTTCCTTTTGGATTGTGCAATGCACCTGCAACATTCCAAAGGGTAGTATTGGGAATATTTTCAAATCTAATACATGATTGTGTAGAAGTATACATGGATGACTTCACGGTCTATGGAAACACATTTGAAGAAGCCTTAGAAAACTTGGAAAAGGTTCTAAAAAGGTGTAAAGAAGAAAACCTTTCATTAAGTCATGAAAAATGTTTCATGATGTTTACTGAAGGGATTGTCTTAGGACATCATATTTTAGGAGATGGGATTAGAGTTGATGAGTCAAAAGTTGAATTCATCTCTAGACTATTAGCTCCAAGTTGTCAGAAAGATGTTAAGATTTTTCTAGGATTTACTGGATACTATAGAAGATTTATAGAAAACTTCACCAAGATAGCATCTCCACTTTTTAAACTACTCACCAAGGACTATGAATTCAATTGGAATCCTGACTGCCAGTTAGCATTTGAAACCCTGAAAACAAAAATCTCTGAAGCACCTATTTTAAGGGGACCTAACTGAAAATTACCTTTTCACATCTCGACAGATGCCTCAGATACAACTTTAGGAGTTGTGTTGGGACAAAAAGACCTGATCCCTTATGCCATCTACTATACAAGTAAAAATTTGACTCCTTCAGATTTGAATTATACTGTAACTGAAAAATATTTCTTAGCTGTTTTTCATGGTATAAATAAATTCAGACATTATATAACAGGCTATGAAACTTTTTTCACACAGATCACTCTGCAATTAGGTATTTATTGAATAAATCAGTTACTAATGGTAGAGTCATAAGATGGTTATTTTTTTTACAAGAATTTAACAACACCATTCTAGATAGGGCTGAAAAAAAAAATACAGTGGCTGATTTCCTATCTAGACTCCAAAACATTAAAGACAATACTCCAGTTGAAGATAAATTCCCTAATGAATATCTCTTTGAAATCACTACTCAAACTACCTAGTTTGCTGACATTGCCAATTATCTAGTTTCAGGAAAATTTCCTTCAATTATGAATGCAAGAGATAAAAGAAAAATAATTTATGACAATGCAAGATATTCATGGATTGCTAATGAATTATACAAGATAGGTCCAGACTTTATTATCAGAAGATGTGTTCGAGAAGATGAGATGCCTGAGATTCTCAAGGCATGTCATGATGAACCTTGTGGTGGACACTTTGCTGATAAGAGGACAGCTTATAAGATCCTTCATCTAGGATATTATTGGCCATCCATATTTAAAGATGCTAAAGAGTATGTCAAAAGGTGTGACAGTTTCCAAAGGGTAGGAAAACCTTCCCCTTTAGGTGAAATTCCATTACAACCTCAGGTACATATTGAACCTTTTGAGAAATGGGCTTTGGATTTTGTAGGAACTATTAATCCTCCGTAAAAACAAAAGAAGTATATCTTAGTTTGCACTGATTATGTTACCAAATGGGTAGAAGCCAAGGCATTACTTTCTGCTAATGAAGCATCTGTAGTTAATTTTATTTTTGAGGATATTTTTACTCGTTTTAGCATCCCAAGAGAAATTGTTACAGATCAAGGAGCTCAATTCACATCAAAGATGGTGGAGCAAATGGTAGAGAAGTACAAAATCAGACACAGGAAATCCACTCCCTACCATCCACAAGAAAATGGCTAAGTGGAATCTTCCAATAAGGTGATTGAAGGGATCTTTACAAATACTATTCATTTAAATAGAAGAGATTGGGCTGAAAGGCTTCTTGAATCCTTATGGGCCTACAAAACTACATGGAGAAACACAACAGGACACACCCCTTATGAACTTGTTTATGGAAAACAAGTCATGTTTCCCATAGAGTTTCATATCCAAACTTTCAAAATGGTAGTCCAATTAGGACTTGATTTGACAGAAACACAAAAGCACAGACTGGAGCAGATTAATGAATTAGATGAGATCAGACAAGATGCAGTCCAAAGAACAAGCATAGTCCAACAACAAAGGACTAGATGGCATGACAATTATATCAAAGAAAATAAATTTAAAGAAGGTGACTGGGCACTCTTGTTTGATTCAAAATTCAAGGATTTTCAAGGTAAATTTCAAACTCATTGGCTTGGGCCATATGAAATTGTGAAAATATTTGAAAATGGAGCAATAAAAATTAGGACAATAGATGAAGGAAAGGTAGCATTTCTTGTAAATGGACATAGACTGAAATTGTATCATAAGCCACTTTCAAGAGAATAATTTGTCAAGAAATTCCAAGATAACATTGATATGAAGTTAGTGAAGAAGAACTCTTCTTCTTCACTAACTTAGTTGTATTTTTCTTCAATGATACATATATATATATATATATATCTAAATAATCTGATGATTGGCTAATTTATATAAAAAGTCGATTGAAAATCAATTTTTCTAACACCTATACTTTCGATTGTTCTTTCTGCAGCTAAATATCCTTAAAATCACCGGTAGATTCATTTTTCATTCCATACTTCACTTCATTCATATTTCATTCCATCACCACTACATCCATCATTCCCATTCTACCTCATAAGTCATCTCATTCCATTCCAATTCCATTCCATATCCATATTTCATAAAAATGTCAGTACGATCAGGCAAGTACATCGTGCAACCACCTCATTAGCAACTAATTGACTCTGCAAGCCTACTTCAATAAAAAAAGGATGATAGTCAAAGAAGATTATGGAGCTTAAAAGATCGACATTTTTCAAAATGAAGGACAAACACAACAAGAAGAAAAATCAAAAGGTCTGAGGTAAATTGTGCAAAGTTATTTTGATAGAAAAACATGAAAAATACAATATGCTTAAATCATATGTTTCCTAAGTTAATCTATCATTCGAATTGATTCTTCCTTATCATAAAAACACCTCGACCATATCCCTTACCTTCCGCTCCATAACGGTTCATCATTAATTAAATGATTAATGGTTAAAACTTAGATGTGACCTATTAGGTCACATCCTTAGATCGTATCATTTATTGATGATTTTGAAAATCATCATAAATATCTTCGTGGTATTTCATTCCATATCAAACCCTCAACCCTATCATTTTCATCATTTTCCATTACCTTGTTCATTCACCACCGCATTCACTTACTGCCATTATATTCCGTAGCCAGTTCATCTGTAGAAACAGAGAAGTCATTTTAAGGGCAAAACATCCATTTGCAAATACTCTTTCTTCAGAAAAAGGATCAGAGACAGAGAAATAGACCTAAGCTAAGGAAAGGAAGCAATCTGTACCAAGGAGAAATGGGGCTAATTGTGAGAACATAGCCAATTGGGATCAAATACTTTGAAGGATACCCACAAGTTAAAGGGCTATAACAGCAAGTTGGGTGGTTGAGCTTTGTAGAAAAATTAAATGGATTCCACAAAGAAATTACGAAATCATTTGCTAGGTCATTTGATGGGTCAGAGGTAGAAATTGGGGATATTAAGTTCACTTTAACAGAGTCATTTATATTTGAAGCCACATAATTTCCAAGACAGGGAGAGCGATGGTTCAAGAATAAGGAGTTTCATAATGAAACCTGGAAACAAATGCTGAAGAATCTAGGTATGGACATTTCAGTATTTAAAAAGGGTATTCTAAGTACAACCCTGAAAAATAAATGAAGGAATGTGTTATTAATTTTACAAAAATTCATAACATGTGAGGGTAGATTTGGTACCATGTATGTCTACCATATTAGACTGATGATGAATTTCTTAGATGATGAAGTAAATATACCTTTCTTCCTACTTAATAGTTTGAAAAGAATGGCCTCTAATGTTCAGAAAAGACTCCAATTCCTAGAAACTACTCTGCACCACCATGGCCTAATTAAAATACTGATTGAGTTCCATTTGAAGAAAGTAGGAGATAATTGGGAAGAGTTTCTTCTAAGAAACCATTTTCAAGAACTAAAGGAAACATTGTCTAAAGAAGAACATGTAAGAAGAAGTAGGAGAAGAAAAATTGATAAAGCTGTTGAAATCAAACATGATACATCAACACAGGAAGATAGTGAAGAAGTAATCTCTGAAAATTTGACAAAGATCAGGAAATAGATCAGGGTTAAAAGAAAAGAGAAATTAACAAATGAACGTGTTGAAGAAAAAGAGGAAAATTCTCCCAAATTAAGGAGAAGCTCTAGACTTAAAGGCACGGTGAAAAAGACATTGATTAAGGAAACATGAGTTATAAATATTGAAGAAGAAGAAACTCCAATCCAAACACTAGTTGATAGATCTCCTTTACATCAGTATGAAGAAGACCCTAATAGAGGAACGCCAGATATAGATCCAACCCAACAACAAATTTATGACTATGTGGAATCACTAGAAAGAAGAGCCTCAGAAAATCAAGAAAGATCTCTCAGTCCACAAGAATCTCCAATAGAAATCTTGAGAAAAGAAAATTATGAATTGGAAATACTGAACAAACATATCAAAAATGAAAATGAAATCTTAGGAGAGCAGGTCAAATTGAAGAATGATATGAAAAACACTCTCTGTCTCTCTGCAAATGAGAACACTGTATAAAGCAAATATGAAGCTAAAGAAGAAAAATAAGAAACTGAATAGGGCACTCATGGATCTTAGGTTCAAATTATTCATGAGGAAACCCATAATGGTATTGACTACCAAAAGAAGCAGAAAAAGGAGGCTAGATATTCTTGCAGAAGTTTCAGAGCACATGTAATAAAGTTTTGATGAAATTGCATGAGGACATGCAAGAGTTTTGCAGTGGGGGTATGTTGAGCCCTGAAAGTGTCTTCTCTTTTGCCAAATTTCACCTCATTTCATCATTTCTTTATCATTTCATAAACCTAAAGAGCAATGAGAATGATTAAGATTTCTTAAAGGTTGCATACAAATGATTAACTTATTGTACTTTCGTGATTTTTTTTGTCTTAATAATTTTTGAACAGTTTAGCTACAGAATACAGGCAATCTGTAGCCAGTCAAGCATTCCGCAATTGTTTTTTGTTTAATTATGTTACAGGTTTCAATTGGAGAAAAGACACACATGGGTGGATTCCAAATATTCCCTACATGGTTCCTTCTTATCCATGAGGATTGAATCGATAGCTGGAGGTGTCTAAGCCCATGGTCAAAGAAAAGGTCAAAGAAACTGTTTTCTACAAGAATTAGGACTCCTAATTTGCTTTACAGCAAAGCACGAGTCCCAAAAGAGTTTCAATTCAATTTTGACTTAAAGCTTACACCTGTACCTCTTCGATGTTATTTATGAATTTACATATAAATTAAGCTCTGTAATATCAAAAAGGGACGGTTGATACATATTTTATCATTACAGTGATACTCTATTTTCAAGCACTGTGTTAATAAAAGGAGTTTAGCCTTGATGCTGTTTTGAATACAATCTTAAGGAGCTAAAGGATTAATACCGAATTGGTAGCAGAGGGCCCCTGCTATTCGAGGAGGTTTTTACATGTTTTATAGCTAAGTTATTTTCAATTCTGTTTTACTGTCTTTCCTTACTTAGATTGCTTTCATAAATCATAGTGTTTTAGCATTTCGTTTCATGTCATCTGCTTAGTTAAAGGATCCTCAGTATACTGCAATTAGTCTCTTTCACAAGATCTTCCAATAAATCTCTATTAAATGAATGGGATTCAGTTTTAATATTCTAAGTTATTAGCATTTCACTTTCTGTTATTTAGTTAAATAGAAGATCCTCATAATACTGCAATTAGTCTCTTTCAAAAGCTCTTCCAATAAATATTTAATTCACGAATGAGATTTAGTTTTAATATTATGAGTTATTGATTGTTTCGTTTCATAGAAGATCCTTATCACATTATAGTTAATCTCTTTCTCAAGCTTTTCCAATAAACCTTTATCAAATGAATGAGATTTGGTTGTAATGTTATAAGTTGTTTCAACATTTCATAGGAGATCCTTACTACATTATAGTTAATCTTTTTCTCAAGCTCTTCCAATAAGCCTTTATCAAATAAATGAGATTTCTCTGTAATGTTCTAAGTTACTAATTGTTTCAACATTTCCCTTTTATGTTTTAGGAGATCCTCATTGCACTAGAATTAATATTTTTCTCAATCTCTTCCAATAAACCTCTAATTGAATGAATCAGATTAAGTTGTAATGTTTTGAGTTACTTTTCATTTCATGAATGTTCATTTAGATATTGTAATATCCATGGATTATGACTCCTTGTTTTCATCATTTTCTAGTTAAGAACAAAACTTGCAAATAAACTTTGTTTTCATTTATTCATTAACATTTTCCTGTTTTTCCTCTTTACATAGATTTAACTTCATATTTCCAGTATAGAACAGAATACTAAGAACCAAAACATAAAAACCCCAAAAACATCAACAAAACACTAAAACAATGAAGTAAGAAAACGATACTTAGGCACATACAGTGCATTACACTTCATCAGTTTACTAGCCTTGGTAGATAATTTATGTTAACAATTTAGGACACTAAATTGACTAAACAAGAATAATCATATGATTGACTTGCTATAAAAAGTTAAAACTGATGACAGAGATAAATGGTAGTTGTGATTGAAAAATATATGCCGATAATAGTCTACAAACTTGTAGAAATTTGATAACCCACTCCGGTTTTCAGTTTCTCCTTACTTATCCCATAAAGTTAAATGTCCATTCCCATAACCATACATTTAACAAGGTCAAAAAATAAATATTTTCTGAAAACACTAATTCTGCAAATTTCAAAATGCTGGAAATTGTAGAACTAAAAGCACAGAAATATTTTCAGCCATACAAATAAATTTGACACGCTGATTTTTTGTCAATATGACCCTGGAAAAACCCCCTACAACTCTTGGGGAAAACCAATTCGAAATCTTCTCTTTATTTCTGAATATTCTTTTACAGTGAACAAAAAAACACAGTAAAAATTACAGCAACTTCACAAATGTACTTATCTCGAAAATCGTGCACAAACTCTGCCTCGATTTTCGTGCCAATGCAAAACATAAATTTACAAAGAATTGTACAGCATTAAATATTGTACGGACAACATAGAAAAATGTGCCATAATATCTATACGGCCTCCTCGAAAACTGTGATGTTCAGCTACCTCAAAACTGTTGTACAGATGCCTCAATTTTTGTGTTGTACTGCAGCCTCAAAATTGTTGTACGACTGCCTTGGTTTTTATGCCTTCTTTTGTTGTATGGACCTCAAAAACTGTGCCTCCTTGCTTCTATACAGACCTCAAAAAACGTGCCAATATGGCAGCAATAAATTTTTCTCTCCCTTCCTCAATTTACATTCCAACTTGCCTTGAAAACCATGCTCTTGCTTTGCTGTACAGATTTGTTGAATCTCCTTGCAGTTGTCCTCTTTCTTCTCACTGCTCAGAAATGTTTCCTTTACTTTCTCTCCTCCTCTCTCAATCTGCTCATGAAATACTGAATGATATTTTCCCTCTTTTCCTCCTTTAACCTAACCCTAAGTGACTTTTGGGGAATCCCTAAATCCAATGGCTGAGATAGCCTTAGATCTAGGGCTGAGATTCAATTTGCATTTAAATCTCACTTTCTGTTTTTTAATTCACCCCACTTTAATAAAGACCCTCTTAGTAATTTATTTCCAAAGTCACTTTTCACTTTCTAATTTCACATTAACTTTATTAAAGTGACTTTAAAAGTAGACTTAGTAACTTTATCGCTTAAAGTCACTTTTAAATTAGATTTGACTTTATAACTTATAAAGTCATTTTAGGAGGAAAAAGTGAAATACATTTGGACACTTTTCCCTAGGCCAAATATCAAAGCCTTAGGGAACCACCTATCCTCCGGTAACCAAATTTCAACAATCCCTCTTACCATGGAAGGTGTTCCTCACCACACCCATCTTATCTCTGAAGTAGGCATGCTTGCCCCGTGGTAAGGCTTTGGTAAATATATCTGCTACCTTCTCATATGTTGGAATATACTCAAGCTTCACATCTCCCTTCTAAACATAGTCTTTGATGAAATGATATCTGATGCAGATGTGCTTGGACCTGTCATGAAATACTGGATTCTCCGTGAGTTTAATGCAACTCTGATTATCACAGTAAATCACTGAAGGTCTCAACGGCTGACCAAATAATCCAAACAACATCTTGCAAATCCATATGGCCTCACAACTAGCTATAATGGCTTCCATGTACTCTGCTTCCACTAAAATCAATGCTACGTACTCCTGCTTTCGGCTGAACCACAACACCACTGCCGAACCCAACTCAAAACAACACCCTGAAGTGCTCTTCCTATCAGAAGAATAACCTGCCTAATCAGAATCAGTGTAACCTGCCAATCTCACTCCATCTCCCTGCCTATAATCCAGACCATACTCCACTGTCCCCTACAAGTACCGCAAAATGTGTTTTTTAGCAACCCAATGCACCCTCTTGGGCTCACACATGAATTGGCTCATCGTGTTGACTGCAAAACATATATCTGGTCTAGTGTTGACCAAATACATCGAGGAACCAATCAACTGTCTATATAATGTGGGATCTGCCAACTCATAATATTAAGCGTGAAGCCTCTTCCAGTTAGTGATCATAGGTGTCGACATGGGTCTACAATATTCCATGGGGAATCTTCTAAGGATGTTCACAATATACTTCCCCTATCCCACGAAGAAATTCCCCTCCTCCTACGACACCTCCAAACCCAAAAAGTAATGCATCAAGCCAATGTCCTTCATCTCGAACTTCGACGCAAGATCTCTCTTGCAGCCCTCTATGAGTCTCTCTACACCCATAATGACCAAGTCATCCACATACAGTACGAGAACGAGAGGCTCCTCACCTATCACAATAGAGTATAGGTTCATATCTGCATCACTCTTTTTGAAACCCATCTCCTGCAAGTACGTATCAATCCTGGAGTACCAAGCTCTAGGAGCATGCTTCAGGACATAAAGGACCTTCTTCAGTCTACATACATGGGAATCCCTCCCATGCACCTCAAAGCCTTGTGGATACTCATTGTACACCTCCTCCTGTATGAATCCATTGAGAAATGTGGTCTTCACATCCATCTAGTGGATATTCCAACCCATCTCTGCTACTATCGATATAATGGAGCAAATGGAAGTATATCGATCCACGGGAGTGAAGGTCTCTTCATAATCAACTCCCTCTACCTAGGAGAATCCTCTAGCCACAAACCTTGCCTTGAATTTCTCAATGTTGCCATCTGCAGCATGCTTTACTTTATAAAGCCATCTGAAGTAACCACAGATATTCCCTCAGGCCTCGGCACCACCTCCCAAACATCATTCTTCATGATAGAAGAATACTCCTCCTGCATGGCCTCTCTCGAGACCTACTAGCTAGCTGCATCCTCATAGCTAGAAGGCTCAGAATTAACGATGTTGGAAACCATTTCCATATAGCTACAGAACCTCTCAGGTGGTCTCCTCTCTCTGACCGGTCTCTTTGGCCTAGCAAAATATGTGGCCTCTCTCAAGGTATCCTGAAGCTACTTGGGCTTCCTCTTCCCTGAGCACACTTCTCCCACCAGAGAATGAAACTCCTCATCCTCATCAGGAGCCTGAACTCATGAATGTCTGTCTGTTGTCCTCTTGCCTGAACCTAAACCTATAGATGCTGAAGTACCATGTGAATTGTTCATCAGTGGACTACCTAGTGAACTACTCTGCGGAATGCTCTGCATGCTGCCCAAAGTACCACCCCTTTAACTTTGCAAGCCACTGCTCACAGATGGACCTGACACCATAATTGATGTACCTCCTAATCCCTTCCCACTGAATCCATGTGACTGACTCAGCTGCTCTTGAGGATCTGGCTAATCTAGATACTCTAACTCCCGTGACCTCCTAAAAGCCCTGTCCTTCCCGAACTTCACATCTTGCCTGACAACAACTCTCCTCTATGCAGGAATATAAATCTCAAAGGCTTTCGAGGTCTCATTGTAGCCCACAAAGATACCCTTCTCTGCAGTGGGCTCTAGCTTGTTCCTCTTCTCCTTGGGTATGTAGGAGTATGCAATACACCCAAAGATACGAAAATGACCAATATCAAGCTTCTTCCTAAAAAAAGCCTCCTTCAGAGTCACATGCCGCAAGGCACGATGTGGACTCTTGTTTTGCAAATACACAACAGTGTTGCAGGACTTTGCCCACAAAAACAATGGTAACCCTTGATCATGTAGCATGGTTTTGGTAGCCCCAACGATGGATATGTTCTTCCTCTCTGCAACCCAGTTCCGCTGGGGGTTGTAAGGAACTGCGAACTCTCTCCTGATGCCTACCTCAGCACAATAATCAACAAACTCACCAAGAGTGTACTCCCCTCCATTTTTCGACCTTATGGACTTCATATTCCAACCTGTTTGAGTCTACACAAGAGCTCTGAACTCCTGAAACTGCTTGAAGACCTCACTCTTGGTCTTCAAGAAATAAATCCAAGTCCTCCTGGAGTAATCATCAATGAATAAAACATAGTACTCATATCCACTCAAGGAGACATGAGGCATCCAACCGCTCACATCGGTATGAATCAAATCAGGTATCCTAGTCGATCTGTTGTCACTGTTGGGAAAAGGGGATTTGGAAAAATTTCCCATAGCACATCCTCTGCATGTATCTAGGTGATCAAAATTGAAATATGGCACACTTGTAGTGATCTCCTGCAATGTCTTCAAGGCTCCATGGTACATGTGCCCCATCCTGCGGTGCCAAATCTCACACAACTCTGAACTGCTAGCTCTTCTTCGTACCTACCCTGTCTCAAAAGGGATAGGAAACAACAACACACCTTTGCATGGCGTACAGCATGTTAGGAAAATGCGAGAATTGAATCAATATTTAGGGCATACTCAAAAATTTTTACTTTTTCATGCTCTAAAACCAATACGCTACTTTCCTGT